>CM037876.1:150907353-151487353 GCA_021292165.1 Shinisaurus crocodilurus
TTCTGCTCCATCAGTTTGTGAGAAATGAGCCTGTACCTGCCTTTCAGTGTTTTTAGCCAATGAATCATAGCTCATTGACTTTTAGCCAAGTCACAGCTATGACTGACATTTAGGGGACCTTAGACATGTAAATGACACATCCATTGACTGAAAAAGAGATGCCTTGTTTCATTTTGAAGGGGGAGGGGGGTCTTCTTTGGTGGATTGCTGCCCATAGAAGACAACTGAAAAATGTAGAATTTGAGTGCAGCTGTGATTGGGAAGTACTGTATCCATTCCAAAACAAAATGTAGCAGCAAAGACATGCTCGTTTATAGTCAGGTCTTTTCATGCAAAACATACATTTTTTCCTGAGTTCGTAAACATTGAAAAAATTACCTTGCCAGTACAAATAAAATCCACTATTATTATACCAATATTGTAGGGGAGAGGAGTTTGGCACTGTAGCTGTGGCAGCATGAGCTATATCAGCCTTACAAAGTAGCCCAGTATTGTTATGCCCACATCGCTGGGGGGAGGGGCTGGGAGACGTGGTGTATGACAACCCTGCAGTGTAGTACAGTCTTCTAGTGTGTTGGCTTTCTTAGGGAAATGCAGCTGGGTGGCACCTGTGAAGTTGGAAGCAGCAGCAGTCCTGGGGGGAGGGGAAAGGGGGGATAATTTATTGCTTTCCCACCCATGGAGGGGAATATAGCGATCAATATAGGGTGGATTTTGATAATAAAAAGTGCCTGAAGTGAAAGCGTCCGTTACTCCTCCCCCAGGTCTTCTTCTGCAATCAGCTTTGCAGCCCACCTACCTGCATCCTGCCCCCCCCCATTCTGAAAAAGTGCAGTTTAAGCATCAAGGTTGTTAAGCAATGTCTTAAGTTATTATTGCCACTGCTCCACTCCATCTAGGCACTTTTATTTCTGCCAATGGCTGACTTGGTTTCCCAGCCAAAAACATTCCCGCCCCCCAAAAAAACCACAGCTTGGGTCACACAGGTCAGTGTAGCTCAATCTTCTGTCTCTCCAACTCCCAACCAGCTCAAATCCCGCACTCCGTTTCATGCAGAAGCCTCATGTGCCATTGACCAGCATGCTGCCACATACACAATACACATTGAACCTTTGCCCCAGCAGAGCATTATCTGTCCATACCAGGTCAACCTTTCAGCTTGGCAATGTGTCTGTCATCCTACGCTTCTCCTCTTTATGGCAATAATCTGCCTTTTAAAAAATTATTTTTTTGTCATAGAGAATTAAGGATGCAACAGTTTAAAGTGTAGAAATTTCATATAGTCTGAAACTCTGCATCTGGCCTTCGTTTCACACAGACCCCCACCCTGCCTTCCTATGGACACCTTCCTATGGGCAAAGGTGCATCATGCTTATCAATGGTTGGCCTTTGTTTCACCTCTGCCCAATTTTCTAAGCAGGACCGGTGCAGGGCAGTTTGGCGCCCCAGGCGAAAAAATAGTTAGCGCCCCCCCCTCTCCAAAGCAAAAAAAAAAAACCCCTGCGCCGCCACCACCAACCTACCTCCCCCCCCCGCCCTGGCTGCGGCGGCTGCGGCGGCTGCTGCGGCTGCTGCGACGAAGGTAGGTGACGGGGGGGTGACGGGGGGGTTGGGGGGGTGGCGATGGCGGTGGGAGGGCAGCGGCGGTCGAGCGAGCGAGCGGGTGGGCGGAGGCGCGGCGGCGGCAGCTGCTGCTGCTGCTGCGGCTGCTGCGACGAAGGTAAGTGACGGGGGTGACGGGGGGGTTGGGGGGGTGGCGATGGCGGTGGGAGGGCAGCGGCAGGCGAGCGGGGCGAGCGAGCGGGTGGGCGGAGGCGCGGCGGCGGCGGCTGCTGCTGCGGCTGCTGCGACGAAGGTAGGTGACGGGGGGTGACGGGGGGGTTGGGGGGGTGGCGATGGCGGTGGGAGGCGCAGCGGCGGGCGAGCGGGCGAGCGAGCGGGTGGGCGGAGGCGCGGCGGCGGCGGCGGCAGGCAGGAGGGTGGGGAGGCGGAGGCCTGGCGGGGACGGCGCAGCGGCAGCGAAGAGGAGCGCAGCGTTTCGCGCCCTCTTCAGCCGCGCGCCCTCTTCAGCCGCGCGCCCTAGGCAACCGCCTAGTTGGCCTAGCGGTAGCGCCGGCCCTGATTCTAAGGCAGCTCCTGCCACTGTGTCACTTCCACAGGAAACGTCTTTTGAGGAAGGGGTTCCAATTGAAATGAGAAGAAGCTGGGCCTCCTTTCTGGAGTCCATGTTCTGCAGGGAGTGTGGTGTCATGTTCCCCAGCCTCAGTCCCCACTCCGGCTCTGAAGAGGACTCTGAGGCAGAGGAGATGCCCTCCGTTAACCCAACCCCTTCCAGGCCAGAAGTCGTGGTTGTACCTGACTCCTCAGATGCAGAGGACACTCCCGCATTACAGCCTTCACCACCCCCACCCTGTAGGAGCCAGTGGCTACAAAATTGGGTGGTCCTTTAAGAAACAAAAGGTTTGGACTAAGTGCAGGTTTGGAGCTGCTGTTCTTTACATGGTTTTAGAAAGCCTTTGACTGATGCTGAGTCAACAGCTCTCTTTGACTGAGTTTCAGTTAACTTGGCGTTGCCCAACGTTCTGAAAGACCCAGGTCTAATCTTGCTTTGTTATTTAACGAACCAAACCTGGCCTGACCTGACTTGACCCAACTTGACCTGACTTGCCTTGACTCTGCTTTCTTGCACATACCTTGCCTCACTGGTTTCGGTGCCGCTGGGCACCTTGAACGAAGCTGGACAGGACAAGCAGGGAGAGACTCCTCTTGTGATTCTCCAAACTAGTTCACTGTTTCAAATGGCTGAGGTAAGTCATGGTTGCCAACCCCACACTTTCCACCTCCCTCTTCTTAACAGTAGATCCCGGCTGCTTTCCAAAAGAGGGCTCCTACTGCTATTAACTGGAAGACTTTGTGCAACCTTCAGATGTGCTGGGCTACAACTCCCATCATCCATTGGCCATTCTGGCTGGGGCTAATGGGAGTTGTAGTCCAAAATATCCAGACTCATTGGGGCTTGCTTCTGAGTAGATATGTATAGAATTGTGCTGTAAAACACCAATCATAGATTCTTACACACACACAATTGGTAAAGTCCATACTTTTATGGGATATTTAATCTGGTTGCTTTAACAGTGCAACCACTTTGATAACAGAAAATATACTTTCCCACTAGCTGAGTTTCACAGTCTCATTTCACCTTCTGTCCAGAAGCTCCTTCAGCTTCCACGTACCCATGGGACTGTCATTTCTCTGAGAGCTCATTGAGTTTACAGAGAGCTTATTGAGTTTGCAATCTTTTTTTTTTTTTTTTTGGTCTTGGATGACTTGAGCTTTTGCCCAAGATCTTGAAGCATAAGTTCCAGTTTGTTTTTCTCATATCATTTTGAACAGCCATTTGCAGTTGTGATACTAGCTACCTTTCCCAGCTCTCATCTGAAGCAGTGTTGCTGGGTCATCTGATGTCCCATTCACAACCCTGAACATGGACACGAACAGGAGTGCATTTTTAAAAAAATGTTCACATATTCCTGAGCTTCCAATTGCATTAGAAAAAACTGAAATGTGCATTTTAAAACACATTTTCATGCTTTAGTCAAGGGGGGGAAAGTGCGCACTTTTGAAAAATGTGCACAGAAATGGGCACATTTCCTCTTTGAACGAACTGAAAAACAGGTTGCAAATGAAACTGGGAGTGAGCCAAACTGAGCTTCAAAATTCAGAGAATTTTGGTGAGTTTGAACATCCCTGGTTCTCCCATACCTAGCGCCGCAGACCAGACCTCTTTAGCTGTAACCATGAGATAGAGACAATTGCTTATTTTCCAGTCTGCATTGGACAAAGAGAAAGACAAAAGAATATGCCTAGACCTATGAAATACTGTATATTACAGAATATCTAAGGCCCATACTGAGCGTAGTGGCATAGGATGTGACATGGAATGTAGTAGTACACATCCACCTGTAGCATAAGAGTGATTGTTATCAGCCTTAGGGGGAATGATTCCTTTATTCTCGCTTTATTCTGTTTTTTCGTCTTTGCCTTTTTACATACCAGGGTGAATTCAGAAAAATGGGCTGTGAATTCACACTGAGATCAAGCTAACAACTGCCTTGGTCACTTGAAGTGCATTGTCCACAGCAACCATTGCAAGTGGCCTAGCAATCCATGCCTCTCAAAGGTTTCTGATGTTGACTGGAAATCATTGTCCAAACATATTAAAATATCAGCCTTTCATGCCTAGTTTAATATTTTGCACTGTCAGCACATTCACCCTGATCCAAGTAGGTCCGGCATATGTCTTGTGTGTGATGCTTGTGGTGCTCTTTAATGTATTCCTAGGAGGATGAGGAGGAACCATGCTTGCAAATGAATATTGCACATGTAGTTTCTTGATCGTTCCAGCGGGAGCTGCTGCAGATATGCTGTCCCAGTCAGAAAATTGGTGATATAGCACCAATTGGCTGTGGTGAGAGACAAGGGAGAGGGAACAGATAGATGCAGCCTACTCTTCACCCCTCCCAAACAGCTGGTCAGAGCTATTTCTGCTTTTAGAACCAGGGCTATACGGGTGCAGTCCAGATAGCGTACGTACATGCTGCTAGATTGCAGCAATGAATTTCTTGGGTACTTCTCATTTGGGACATTCTTGTCTCATCATTACACATGATGTGGAGAAAGTGCGTAGGGAGTAGTACTTTTTCTACCTCTCCCCTGATACTAGAACTCAGGGTCTTCCAGTGATACTGATGAGCTCTGCAGTAGATTAGCACTGTTTTTCATCACGGACCAAAGAAAGTTCTTCTTCACGCAACACATAATTAATGTACAAAATTCACATTCCCAGTGGTGATGGCCACTGGTTTATATGGCTTCAAAAGGAGATTAGACGAGTTCATGGAGGATAGGTCTATCGGTGACTATTATCGTGATAGCTAAACGGAATCTTCATATCAGAGGTTTTAATAGTATGTATTGTGTATTTTATATTTTTGTTGTTCCCCACCTCGATCTAGACGGAGAGGCGGGTAAGAAATAAAAATTATTATTATTATTATTATTATTATTATTATTATTATTATTATTATTATTATTATTCAGGGGAACAACATGGAAGGGCTTCTGCCCTCATGTCCTGCTCGTGGGCTTCCAAGAGGCATTTGGTTGACCACTGTGGGAAACAGGATGTTGGACTAGGTGGACCTTTCGTCTGATCCGGTAGGGCCCCTCTTATGAGCTCATCGTGTATATTACTTCAGTTATGAGCTAGTATTTCTAGAAAGAAATAATTTTGAACATTGCGCTTTCAGTACGCCTTGATTTTTATGAACCCTGCGAAGTAACAATCATAATAATTTTGTATTACCAATCTTTTTAAAGAGCACCAGACTTAAAAATAAATCCAGAAACTTTGTTTTGTAAAGTGCTTTTTATTAGGCCTTTTCAATTGCCCAGTGAAATGCTTTCATGCAAGCTCAGCTAACGTTAACCTAGGAAAACCACTGCTATTTAATACATAAAGTTAGGCATCAAAAGTGCTGAACGTGACTAAGTACATGCAGATTCTAAAACTGAACTGGAGCTTGGTTTGCTTTCCAATCACATTGGAATATTTTAGTAAATTAACACTAGCTCCCCAGCTCACAATTTCTGTGGATATTTTCCATGTTGTTCTTCCTTCAGACTTTTTCCTTTAAGGTTTTACATACCTTGAACACACTCCAGCCAAATGTAAGCAAGTTTAAGTCTTACTGATTAAAGTGGAAGAAATTTAGCTTAATTCTCTCTCATTGAATTATATGAGATTTGGAGTCTGCAATCCTATATCCACTTACTTGGGAGTAAACCGCATTGAACTCAATTGGACTTAGTTCTGAGTAGACATGTATAGGATTGCAGTGTTAGTCTGCAATCCCATGCACACTTAAGTAAGTCCCATTTAACTCAGTAGTACGTACTTTACGGAAACATGCATAGGATCTGGCTGCATAATGCTTAACTTTATGCAGATCATGCTCCTTATTTCTAGTTTTCAGACAACATAATGTACATACTAGATTAAAAAATGCAAAGGCACATCATACTTCAGAAAGACCCAAAATGAGGAGCATAATACACAAATGCTGGGAGAACTGAGTATGGTGTATTTGATAGTTTATTTTAACCAAGGAACTCCTACTTGAATATTTCTTTAAAAAAAAGAGAGAAAGAAAGAAAATGCTATTCCTACAAGCTAAGAAAGCAAATGTACGTGCTATATCATGGAACAACAGTTCATTTACTTATAGTAAAACAGGTGAAAAAATACCTTTAGAAATATTTGTTTTCCCCTTAGAGCACACCAGGTGCATAATCTCCAAGTTCATTACAACAGATAAAACACATAACTGAAAGAGCGCACTGGTAAGAGAATCATATTATAACCTGTTTTCAAGGGGTAGACTCACATATGCATGTTCATCACTTGACTACAACACTAAACATGTGTGCGTGTGAATGGACTCATCACAGATCCAACAGATGGAACAGAACTTTCATACATCCAATGTCACCTCAAAAAAGTTACCTTTCAGTCTACAATTTCACCAGTGAGTTATCAAGTATTGAGTAAACAGGGGATGTACATGCATGTATGAAATAGCCCTTAATAAACATAAAGAAAAGTAAACTACAGGTTATTTGTGTTCTGAACAACTGAAACCACCTTCAGTTCCCAGGCAGTGCTTTTTTTCTGGAGAAAAGGGTACCGGAACTCTTGGATTACATTTCCTCGGGAGTAGATGGCGATTAAATTGTAATGCAATTAATAGAAGAAAAGGTGCTGGAACTCAGTTCCGGTGAGTTCCACCAGAAAAAAAGCCCTGTTCCCAGGTATACATGAATTCCAATATACTGTGAGCAAATTAACTGTGAATCTTTGGTAATGTATAGTACAAATTAAAGAGGTCTGGTACAATGTCAGGCTATTAAGTTCTTTTTTAAAAAATTCTGGTAGATAATTGGATTATAATTATAATTGGATATAATTTGTATATCCCACAAATTATAGATACATAAACATTTAACCACATTCTCCCAAGTAAATTACAAATGTAGCTTGGTCGGTGGAACTGCATTTATTCCTTTTCATCACACTGTCTGTTTCTTTTCATTTGCTCTCCTGCAGTTGGCTGTTCCGTCTTGACTTGATCTTCTTGAGTTGATAGAAGAGCTCTACAGCCTGAGCTCAGTAAATCTAAGCTTGTACTTGTACCTTCCCAGAACATTTCATCCCTGTGACAGATATTAATATCATAATCCATACAGTCTTTTGAATGTGGACTGTAAACATCTTTGGTTGTGGCTATAGAGCCAAACAGACTGATGCCCTCATTTCCATGTAAAAAAACCCTTTCCACATTATCAGATGAAATGGTATTTAACTTTCTGACATGTTTGATTGCTTCCTGAGTGCCACATAATTCACTATCAAAAGGAAATGTTGTATTAGCAACTTCCTTTAAATTGATAACATTGCTAGTGCATGGTTTTTGACAGCTGGCATCTTTATTATGTTGTATAAGACTATCTGAGGTAATGGTACCTTTTCGTTTGATGTTTTCTTTAACACCTGAAATATTTAAATCCTCTGAGGAATAGCCCACTTCAGAGTCAGTTATACTGAGCAGTTCTGAATTTACAGTGAGTCTTTCTAGCCTTTCAAATGCATATTCATAGGCCCTGCTCTTTGCATGGCTCAGTTTTGTTAATGGATAGTGAAAATCCCCAGTAGATGCTTCCTGCCTACAAATGTTCTGATGTGGAAAAGTGCTGCTGCTGCTGCTGCTACTGTTGTTGTTGTTGTTGTTGTTGTTGCTTTTGTTGCTTTCATTGTTCAAAGTGCTATCTTTATTATTCTGCAATACGGCTTCATCATCAGTGTTAGTAACTGGTATAACTTCCACAACATCAGCTTTAAGATTTTCCTTTTCAGCACCCTGCATGATGGCATTATCACATTCTTTCACATCCTTTCCACTTTCCTTCTCCTTTTCTGATTCTTCAGCTTCATTAAATTTCCCTCGTACGTTTCCATTTCCCCCGCTTCTTCCTGCTTCATTTGTTTTTGCACTAATATTTGTAGGTTCCTTCCCCTTAGACAAAGGAGTGGGAGAGGACTGTTCATTTGATAGCGAGTCAATAGTTTCATGATCCTTCGTTTTCCCTTCAGTCTCCGGAAGATTGTTTGCTAGCTGATGCTGGTTTCTGTCACCCATGGAAAGATTTGTACAGGTTCTGGTGGCCTCTTGTTCAGAAACTTCTGGGGGCCATTTCGGTTTATTAACTTTAACCTCCTCTTCTACAGAGAATGATTTCTTCGGTGTTTCCATAGAAGGAGGCCAAGTAATGTTTAATTTGCCCCTCTCTGTGTTCTGTTTTACATTGTCACTCAAAGTTTTACAATGCACTTGCTGACTGCCAGGATGCAAAATCTGATCATTTGGTTTATCCACTTTTGATATGGATAGATTAACTTCTTTAGCATGGACACAGCCAATGGGACCTTTTTGATCTTTGGAAATCCATAATTCTTTATGTTGCTTGTGTCCAAAGCCTTCATCATAATTTCCTTTGGATTTGAAAAGTTGCTTAAAATGGGGTTTGCAGTATATTTTGCCATGGAGAGAAGCGTAATTTCCCAAGCTGACAAATCAAAGAAATTTTTTTTAATGGCATCTATCGATCAATCACAAATGCTCTGAGAATATTCAATTTTAGGTGACACTTTAAGTACCTATAAAGAACAGTGTCTATAAATAAAACCTTAACTCATATCCTTTCTGAAAAGAAATAATAAATAATTTTATTTAATGTATGATACCTGGAAGAATAAATAATATTGAGTAGGATCCAGACTTAGGCAGAGTAGACCCCTTGATTTGAAAAGGAATATTGAAATATTCACACATTAGCATTTGCATTTTTAAAAAGTGCTGCAGTGCAGATAAAAATAATAATTTAAAAAACGTGGTGCCTTTCCCTCTGCACCATTCTGACTATTATTATTCAATGTTTGAATATTAATTTCATTAATACATGAACATTTATCAGTTTCCTTTTTTGTTTGTTTCTTTGTTTTGTTGATCTTTTCATTAGCATAAACATATGTTTTTAGCCTAACTTTTGAAAAATTATTAAAATTATAGCACTACATTAAAAAGTGCTTTAGTTCAAGCTAAATAATTTATTTAAAAATGGTGTGCTCAGAATGGTCTCTTCCCCAGTAATATGGACAGAACATAGTGGGAAGTGTACAAGCACAACATGCAGAGTACCCCACCCCTGCTTGATGTGTGGAAGGTCAGTAGCAGCAATTCCATATGTCGGCTTACAGTGGAGGAGCAATGACTGGATAGTGCTAGGAGGAGCTGAGGCTGGTGGCTTCAATGTCAGTGGGCCAGTATATCCTCTCTGGGTTCCAGTCTGAACTTTAAAGGAGCTATCCCTGGTTCTGAACCTATTTTGGGGGTAGGGTTCCACAACATGGATAGCTCCTTAAAAGTTCGGACTGAAACCTGGAGTGGATACACCGCCCCACTGACATTGGAGCCACCAGCCTCTACTGGCTAGGAGAAGCTGCCAGTGTTGGAGTACCACTAAAATCCCTCTCTCCCCACTTGAGATAGGCTTTCTCCCTCCCTCCCTCCTCTTCCTGCTCCTGCTCCTCCTCCTCCTCCTCATAAGTAATGCATGTGTGAGATTTCATTCACTGTTCAACCACTGGTATCTCTATTAGTTCCTTGAAAAGTAGGGCATATTTAGTGCCCATGTATTCTTATACTGCAAACGTAGCCAATGGCAAATCACTTTCAAGGGACAAATCACCTCAATAAATCTTGCCGCTTTGATTCTAGTTCTAAGATTTATATCACAATTTTCATTCGGCAATGACAAAGTTTTAAAATACGGAGAGCCAATATTTTTCTCCTTTAGATGGAGAGGTCCAGAGAGAAAGAGCTTAAGTGGCCTGCCAAATGGGCATTCCAGTGACAAGAGTTCAGCAGGAAATTCAGGTTTGTTGACGTTTGATCCAGCACCTTGCGTATCACATGTATGAAAATAGATACCAGCATATGACGATATTTGCGTGTCAAAGCTTTAATTGTTTACTTCATCTTACCTTAATTTACTGCCACAGTGGTGACATCGAAAACATGATTTATGAAAAGTCTGCTTGTCGGCAACCAGGCATTCCATTGGATAAACTCTCTTTTGACAAAGTAGGCATGTTTCCTTTCCCTGAAGTTGCAGTTTCTAGAAATAAACGAGACAGGGTGTCAGTGTTATGTGTTGTTATTCATTTTTCCCCCTTTCTTCAAGCTATGCACAAAATGTTTTATCATCAGTAGAAAAGCTGAAACACTTGGCTCGCAAATAATTAAGACCTAAGCCTCCAGTTTAAATGGCCAAATCAACTTCATGTCACAATGAAACCTATGCTCCATTCTTGGGAGACTAGACCAATCTATTTACTTTGAAGACACAGACCATGCTTTAATATTTCAATAGGAAGAGGGGGAGGGAGCGTGAGTGATTCATGCTTCCTATTTTTAGATTTTCACTGTAACGGGGAAAGCAGGAACTTACACAGGTAGCTGTGCAGTTCTGCATCCAGGGCTCACCTAAATCGACTCATACATGAGGGGATGCATATCCCCCCCCCCTTTGCATTTTACAGTGGAAGTACTACCATTGAGGGTTTTCTCCTGGCAGAAGATCATACATTTTTAAAATGGGCTGAAGCACCAGTGTTGATCAATGATAAAGGCATTTGAATGTTATCTGCTTTGGTAAATCAGACCTATTACAACAGTGCTGATCTTTTCTGTGGGGATATGACCTGACAACTTGGATGACTTTAAAAGGGAATTTGACAAATTCATGAAGGATTGCGCTATCAAGGGCTACTAGTCATGGAGGCTATATGTTGCCTCCATCATCACAGGTACTGTGTCTCTGTATACCAGTTGTTGTGGAACATGGGCAGGAGGGTGCTGTTGCACTCATCTCCTGCTTGTGGGCTTCCCACAGGCATCTGGTTGGCCACTGTGTGAACAGAATGCTGGACTAGGTAGGCTGTTGGCCTGATTCAGCAGGGCTCTTCTTCTGTTCTTCTGACATAGTTTATTTGCTGCTGCCTGGGATGGTGCTGCTAGGTTGACTGTGAGAGGACATGTTCCATCCAGGGCTGAGTGAGACCAGCTCCAGCTCCAGCCCTACCCTTCTTCTAGCTGAAGCTGTTCAAGAAGTTTCAGCCTAGGTGGCGGCAGACTCTGTGAGGTGGCCTTTGAATGGAACTTGGTCATAACAAGGAGGGACTAGTACTTGGAAAGGGGTTGGTTCTTGGTATGCCCCATCTAGGTTGAACTTGGTGACTGTTTTAGTTGTGCTCCTCTGTATTTCAATGCATTTACACTTTATATTGTGATTATTCATATTGTTGTTATGCTGCTGTTCCGCTGTTTGGGGAGTTATTTAATTAGACATGTTCATATGTTAAATATAGGTTTTTTTGTGAGAAATTGTTGTTTTTTTATTCAGCTGAATTGGAATTGTTTGTTCTTGCATTTATATGTGGTACTTTTTGATACTGATACACTGACTGAAATGTTATACATGCTTTTGATGCTGATTTTATTGTGAGGCATATAAACATTAAACCAAATCAAATAACTCATGTATAAAGTGCATCGGCATACTTATTAACAAGCTTGCATGACACCATATCAGGGGAGGCCAAAGGGATGTATACAGTTCTGGTCACTGTTGCTTCTCACTCCCGAAGAAGGTGATCCTATGGCCTCTAGACATTGTCTGGAGGGCCATAGGGTAATTTCAATTCCCAGATCTGATGCTGGAAACTGAGCTCCAACCTCGGAGCTGGGAATCCGTGCTCAGACCCCCCTCTCCCCACGTGGCCAGCATGGAAAGGCCTGCGCTGACTGCCTCTCCGAGGTTGGGAAATCAACTTTGGAGAGGGAGCAAAGGGGGCATTCCAGGGGGAGGGGGAGGGGAGGGGAGGAGACTGGGGCCACCAGCATACAATGTATCCTGACGTCACTCCAGCCTCCTTCCCTCCCCCTCCCAAGCCCCAAATGGCCATCTGGCAAAAATGCAGAGTGCGAGGTGTGGGGAAGCAGAGAGCACCTCAGCCGCTCCTCCTGCTCTGTATTGGATGCTCGTAAGACACCAAGTTCGGGAGCTTTCAAGCACTGAAGGTGCAATCAATAGGACTGCGCTTTAAATGTTTTTTCCCACTATAACTTCAGAGTCCCAGTTTCTTGCTACTTATTTGTGTGGCTTGCAAGGCTGGTTCCAGCCTTGCAGGGGCTCTTAGCATCCTGGCCTGTCATGGGCTACCTGCCATGCCAGTGCTGCCCCCCCTCCCCGATTGGCTTAGACAGTTGGTGTTGGGTAGCCATCATTTTAATTTCCTACAATTCCCCAGAGCAATGCTACATTGGGGGCAATGTGGGAAATAGAAAGAGTGGCTGCCTGGCACCAAGGGCTAGGGGTGGGAACTTAAGGAGGCCCTGGGCACGCGTAGGCAGTGGGTATTGCTGGGCCCTAACAGCTGCCCATGATGTTGCCTGGTGATGCTGAGTGCTGACCTGCTTGCTTGTCTCTCTCTTCCCTCATTTCTCTTAGTTCCTGGTCCATCAGATGTGTTTCTTCCTAGGATGACCCACCTGGAGTTCAGCTTCTGGAAGATGCCTCTACCAGTTTTTTAGCCAAGTTTCTCTTCCCTCTTCAGCCCCCCCCCCTGCATGCCATCCTATGCTGTTCAGGAGGGTTCCCTACCCTCTAGAGAGTCTTTTTTCTGATGCACAGTGGACTGTACTGGAGGGGAGGAGACAGGATAGTGCCCTTCCTTGCACTCCCTTCTGCTTGCAGTTCTTGGGATCCAAACCATTATTTTGGATTTGTGGTTATACAAAGGGTTCAGAAATCCAGACATTCTACAGTTATATCTTCCGCTGCATCCATAACTTCCTTTCACTTCTACTGAATATTCTCATTGCCCTTAGTGTCTTCAGTCACTCCCTCAGTATAAAGAATATTTGCATTAGTGTGAATGAAATATTTCTCTCCATGCAGTAATAGTGTTTTTTCAGTTCTGGGCTCAAATATAATTGATCATGTCTTACTATGGAAGAACCATTTTTGAGTGTGCGCGCACACACATACACACACACATATATAACTACACCCCCCCCCCCAAATTCATGCAATGTTTTATGACGTCTTTTTTCTTTCTGCCTAACATTCTGAGGCTACAATTCTATGCACACTTGATTGGAATAAATCCCACTGTACATCGTGAAACTGTCTTCTGACATGCTAAGGATTGGGCTATAAATCTCTTTAAGGCTGCAGTCCTATGCAGACTTACCTGGGAGCAAGCATGAGTGAATTCAGTGGGATTTACTTCTGAGTAGACATGTATAGAATTGCACTGTAAAAGTTCTACACTTCACACTATCATACACAAGATGAAATGAATTTGCATTAATGTATCCTCTATGGGCACATTCTACTAAGAACTACACAAGATCACATTATGTTTTATATGTCATGCAAAGGCAAAAGCCTTCATTCAGTTTAATTCCCAAAAGTGCACCAACATACATTTTTTTAACTGACGAAAACACCAGAAGTACCCTAAAACTCATTTGGTGAGGTGTTAATTTATTTACTTTAAATTTAGTGCTCAGGAAAATATTTTCATTAGTAGAATTCAAATATAGTATTTACCTTTGTCAAACTAAACCTCAAACTCTCTCAGTACTGGTTAGTCACATGTGCAGCACATATATTAAGGTACATGCCTTTGGAAAAGGAAGAAAGAATAAAGATTTCAGAGAGAGAGAGGAAAAAGACAAGTGAAGAAATGTTAGTTGGAGTTAAGTCACTTCACCCTTCAAATTACATATTAATTGCACAACCTGTTTTATTGCCACGTGGTGTCATACTCTTTAGAGCTGTAAAAAACTTCATTCACACCTTGCATGCTTATTTACCACTTATAAACTCTGCTTCTTCATGGAAGCTGCTTCTCACTTCTGCTTCAGCAGCTTCTGACACGGTGTACCCAAGACTTTTAAATACTCTCTCACTTTCTTGCCAAGTCTTCTGAAAATTCCGTAGCAGTTCTTCTGGTGAATCAGCAGCAGAAATATCCAAGATGTGCCCTGAGATCACATCTTCATATGTTGGAGGTGCACGTTTGAAGCCAAATCCTCCTGACTGCATCCCATCTACACTTCGTGATGTGGAGGTGGCGGTTCTTGATTCAACAACAGTGTTCTCAAATGAGTCTAGGCCGGAAGAGCATTTGGCATGAGACGTTGCGTCAAAGCTCACCATGGGTTCGAAGGAATGCTCTTTAACGACACATTGCTTTTGCTTTGGTTCTCTTTGCTGCTTTCCTGGAGACTTTTGAAAACTATCATTTTGCTTTTCACTTTCTTGAGAAATTTTGCCAAATTCATCCTTTCTAAACCTGTGCCTTTCTTCCTTTATTTTGCCAGTAATGACACCATTTTCGACATACATTTTCTTGGATTTCACCTCCGCTATTGGCTTATCATTAAATGTTCCTGCCACTATATCTATTTTATCCCCACTCTCATTATCCAATCTTTCCGGTACATTTGGTTCCTTCCTTATGTGAATCATCTGCTCAGATGCTTCAAACCTATGCACAAGCCCTTTAGGATCAGCCTTAGCAGCCTCAAATGTTTGAGTAATGGAAATAGGGTCTAACTTTTGTCCACAAGGCTCTAAGCCTTCTGGAATGTTTCCTTTCTTTTTGGAGATGTACATTTTACTTGTTTCGGATTCTTCATGGGTTTCTTTCCTTTGCTTCACTGTACCAGCAGTTCCATGTAATTCATTTATAGGTGAAAATTTTGAGGATGAAACATCAGATTGCCGTGTCTCAATCTTGATTTGTCGACGGAGTGTTGCAGGGGATTTAACAATCTCTGATCTTTTTTCCACAATAGGAATTGGGGTTACTGATCGATTTTGTGTTGCTCCTTGAGACAGTTTTACTGTGGTGTCTTTAAGCTTGGCAAGTTGCTCAGAACGGCTTTTTGGAGGGGATGGAGAGAGGCAGGCAGCTGGCTGCTGTATCTTACATGTTGGGGTAGCAGACCGGAGAGAGGGTGATGGTGGAACTGGAGTACTTTCCCTTTGGACAGGAGATGAGATCTCCCTGAAAGGGGATTCAATACACCTAGATTCAATTGTAATGTAAGTTGGTGAGGGTGCTCGTGTTCTTAGGGATGGCGAACTTTTGATTTCTGAAAATCTGTGTGCACTCACTTGCTGCTTTATTTCTTGATGTGTCATTGTGTCTTTGATCATCTCTTTTGTCTTCTGTGAATCTCTCCTGCTAGAGCCAATGCTTACTTTAGCTATTTTCTGTGATGATCCTCCAACTCTAAGAGATTCTTTTCTAGATTTCAGAGGCTTTGTGGAAATAATGACTCTCTGGATTGCATCGTCACATGATTCAAGAATTTTGGCAGCTTGATCTTTAATAACAGATAATTCTTCTTTCATCTTTTCAACATTATTTTCTTGTGCAATATAAGTTAAGCTTTGCTTCCTTTCTTGTTCTACCAGCCATTCTGGAATAACATTTAGGAACGTCTGAAATGTTTTGATTCCATTTTTATTTGGCTCAGTTTCAAACTCCTTCACTCTAGACAATACCTGCTGTACCTCCTCACGTTTCCGCAAGAATGCCAATATATCTACAGAGCTTTTTTCATCACACTGTGGTGATCCTCTAGGTGAATTGGATGATAATTTCTTTTTCTGTGTAAGCTCTTGTTTTGGCTCTGTTGTCTTAAGAAGGCCTTTTTTCTGTTGCATTATCTTTTCCCTTGCACATTCCCTTCCCTGTAGAGTACTGTTTTCCTGGGACAGTTTTTTATTTTTTATGTTTGTATTTGAAATAAGACTTTTCTCTTGTTCAGAAGTCAAACTCTGTGACTTCTGATGTATATCAATTATCTTTTGCTTGACCATTTTCTCTGATTTATTGCTAACCTCTTCTTGTTTTCTTTGAATTATTACTTTCTCTTCTTTAGGGCAAGCAATTACCTGCCTCTGCTGTCCTTCCACAGCCAAAGAGACTCTTTCTTGTTTAATTTGGTCTTTCTCTATTTCCTTCCTTTGAACTAACCTTCGTTTCACTTCACTGGATTCTGTGTCCTTTGCTTCTTGCTTGCCTTCTGTGTATTTTAAAAGTGGTTTTTCCATGTGCATCTTCTCATCAACATTCATGTGACTATTTGCCTTTATAGTGCTTTGTTTTTTTCTAATAGAATTGCTTACATTTTCTTTCTGTTTTTCTTGAATGTGTTGCTTCACAACATTCTGGACGCTAGTCGCCTCTTGCTTTTTGTGTGTCACCGAATCCTTGTGGGTTTCATGTAAGCTTTGATCTAAAGTAGGAATTTTGATGGTTCTAACTTTGAAAGTAGGGGACACAGTTTTATTTTTTGACATATGCAAATGCTCCTCATTTTGGTGCTGCTCTTTCTTCTGTATAGTATGCTCTTTGTGGGTCTGTACCTTCTGAGAAGATACACAGTGTTTTGTAAGATTTTGTGACTCATGGACTGCTTTTTTTCTAATGTGCTCTTCTGCTGAGATTTTAAAAATGTTTTCGGACTGTTCAACTTCTGCTGTGTTTGGCATAGGTTGAGGTTCATCACCTTGCAATCTCACGACTTGTGGCTTCACCTGACATTCAGGCTCAGCAGGCATATCTGGAGCTACAGGGGGTGATGGGCCCTGCACAGGGGTTTGATACTGTTCATCTGGTTTTAGTACTGGCAAACAATATTCTGACCCTGTCTGAATGGAACTTCCCCACGTTTCACTGCTTCTTCTCATAACCAGCTGACAAACATCTTTGGCTTGCTTTTGCTCCAGCTCTTCTCTTTGCTGTCTGAATTTTTCTTCTGCAATCATTAAAGGGGTTTTAAATTTTCGTACATAGGACTTAGGCTTCATTTGTGTGGCCTCTGCTGGAAGGGAAGGTGACTTAACAAGTGAAGATGCATTTGTTTTCTTTATTGGTGATGTCTCCAGCTTGATCATTTCCATAACAGATGAAGGCCTTCTAATATCTTCCGTTTTTGTGCAGACCCTGTCTTCTTTCATTTCATGGCTAACCATTTTCTGCATCATTGTGCTCTCTGTTTTTTCTTCCATTGTTTTTGTCATATTGTTTTCTTTCTGTATCTGAACAATATTTGGTTGGATTTTCTGAGCTGTTTTAGGCTGCCTGGCTTCTAACTCTTTTGCAAGTTCTATCTGGGGCTGTTTTTTGATGTATGCTGCCCTGCCAGGTTTAATGCCAACATGAGGGTGGACGGGTGATTGCAATGCTTTCTCTAGATCTTTGAGGAAATGTTCTTTCTTCTGTTTGGACTGAGGAATAGCAGAGGGCTGAGGAAGAGGTGGTGGAGTCAAAGCAGAGGCAATTCCACATTCATATTTGCCTTCTCGTGGAGGTGGGGGTGGAGGAGGAAAATGCTCATACTCAGTTTTAGCCTGTCCTATCGGTGGTGGAGGTGAAGGAAATTCTTGTCTGTCAGAAGCCATCATTAAATGAGTTAGAGGAGGAGGTGGTGGCGGCAGAGGAAAGTCACCATCAGAAGAAGTGACTGAAGGTGGTGGTGAAGGAGGAGGTGGAGGCGGGGGCGGAGAATCAAGTCCTGACCTGTCTGGACCCTTAGGATTCTTGTTAGGATTCATGGGATTTTTCACCAGACCTCTGCAGTTTGACTCAGCAGCTTCCTTTCCTCTGGACCTCAACATGGATTTCTCATTTTGCTGGATAATGTTACACTTCTGCTTCCTTTCAGCTTCTTTAAACTGGCTGTGCATTTCCTGTGCAACTTTGACTTTTTGATTAGTTTTTATATTCTGTTCTGATGCCATGGAAACCTCAGCTTGGCTTGCCTTAACATTATTTTTCATCTCTTTGCAAACCTCCTTTGAATGCTGAGATTGTTTTTTATCTTGCTGTACCTCTCGTGTTTGAAAATGACTGGCTGCTTTGGAAATCATGCCAGTTGACATGTTGACCAGTTGCTCCTCCTTTGAATGCTGAGATTGTTTTTTATCTTGCTGTACCTCTCGTGTTTGAAAATAACTGGCTGCTTTGGAAATCATGCCAGTTGACATGTTGACCAGTTGCTCCTCCTTTGAATGCTGAGATTGTTTTTTATCTTGCTGTACCTCTCGTGTTTGAAAATGACTGGCTGCTTTGGAAATCATGCCAGTTGACATGTTGACCAGTTGCTCTGCACCTCTGCGAATGGAGCTGTGATCACATGTGGACAGTGTTGATTTTTCTTTCATCTCCTCCTGACGGTTCATGTCAAAATATTCTTCATCTTTACTTTTGTGAAATACATTCTGTTTCTTTCCACTAATTTCTTTTGCAGACTGTACAACACTAGATGAACTGTCTTTCCTCAGTATTTTGCTTGCGTCCAATTTCTCTGTTCCTTCATTCTTCCGAACATTACCACACAAAACAGATTGATCAATCACATATTGATCAGTACGACTCTTTCCTTCTCTTCTGGCAATGTTCTGGAATCTGACTTTATCCATAGACTTATCTGCTTTTTCAATGACCTTGTACTGGGAATTAGATAAACATTTCACATTTCTCTTATCTGCCTCGTATGCCTTCGTGCTCTGTTTCTGATCCAAATGGATTGCTCTGGTATCTTCAGTGAGGATGCTCTTCTTTTCAAACTTCATTCCTTCATGATGTTCCTGATGAGATTTAATATTATTTTGTAAACGTTCGGTTACATTAACTTCATTCTTGACTAATTTTTGAGATGGCTTAAACAGCATCTTGTCGGTTCTTTTCAGGTCTGCTTGGTGTTGTATTGTTTTTCTTTCTGCAGAGGCTTCCAGTAAGCTCCCTGCAGCAACTTGAATATCTTCTCTGGCCATTTCTTCTCTACGTACTTCCTTCAAAGACTGCTGAGCTGCTTTTAAAGACCTCAGTGTGGACTCAAGGTCACCTCGAACAACATCTTCTCTCAAGACTTCATTTTTTGTGTGCATTGCTTTCTCCAGAGATTCAATAGCCTGTTTAATATCGCCAGGGATGACATCAGGTTTTTCGGTTTCTTTCAGGTGATAAGCTGATTCTTTAAGAGACTTCAGGATTGCGAGGATGTCAGCTTTTATAATTTCTTCCTTCTCTGTAACGGTTGTTTGATTTATGGCCTGACTGAGGGAATTTAAAGCTGCCTTCAAATCACCTTTTATAATTTCTTCTTTACATACCTGACAAGATGTATTTTGTGGCTCAGTCATAAAGATCTTAACTGCATTACACACATCTCCAGGGATGATGTCAGTTTCATTAACTGTCCGTTGAATCTGAGACGTCTTTTTCTTAAGTAACAGTTTTGTGCCTTCCACGTCACCACCAATTATTTCCTCCTCCTCTTCTTGATCCCTTCTTGCAAATGTTTCATTTGTTCCTGTCTGGAGTAGTTTCAAATAATCCAGAGCCCCAGCTTCTATGCATGTTGTAAAAAACTGAACATTGCCCCTTTCTGAATCATCTATTTTGGGCCTTTCTGATATTTCATTATTCATTGCAGAGGAAAGAAGGCTGTGCATCGTACGCTTCACATCACCACCTATAACTTCATCTCGCTCAATTTTATTGTTATCCTTTTTGTGAAAGAGAGAATAGACTGTCATGTTAATATCACCTCTCTCATTTTCCTGAATTAAAATTCCATGAGTTGCAGAGCTATCCTTATTAAATAGATTGTTCATTGCTTGTTGTATATCACCTCTCACCACCTCTTCCTTTTCAATGTGAACATCTGTTGATCTATTCAGCAACTGCTCTTTGGTCAAATTCACATTGCCCTTTTCATCTTTGTTTACTTTAGTTTCGCTTTCAACAGTGCTTGGCCTGGACAGCAAGTTCAACATGATGTTGGCTAGATCCCCTCTAATAATCTCTTCTTTTTGTATTTCAGGAGCCTCCTGATTCATCAGTTTATATTTTGCCATTCGAACATCTCCAATTTCATCTGCCTCCAAGATAATTCCATGAGATTCTACAACTTTGTGACAATAAAGTTCCTTTAAAGTTTCTTTCACACTTTTCCCTATGATTTCTTCCTTTTCAACCTTACTTTCATTGAATTCATGGAAAGGAGTTGTTTCAAAAAGCCATGTTGTGGTCTTCACATCTGCCTGTGGAATTTCTTCTTTATCTATTTTTGTCTCACTTTCATCCGTTTCCTTAATGGAGTCTAGGGGCTGGTTTTCAAAAAGCCATACTGCGTTCTGAACATCACCTTCTTGCACATCTTCCTTTGTCACAGTCTTGACATCTTTATACTCTGACCCCTCTCCTCTAATTTCATCTATGGTATGTGTTTCAAATAACCAAGTAGATGTTTTAACATTGCCTTGCTGTATTTCACTGACACTCACTGTTCTTACATAAATGCCTCCTTGGGTTTCTTCAGATTCAAATAATTTCTTGTTGGCTTTCACATTGCCACCCTGGACACTTTCAATTGTGGGAACAATGATTTTTTCCTCATCTGAAATGGTGTCCAGTGGTTGTGTTTCAAATCGGTATCTGACTGAGCTAACATCTCCTTTCTGAATATCTTCCTGGGTGACTGATTTTATAACATACACATTATCTGTTCTGTTTATCGATCCTAAAGGCTTAGTTTCAAACAGCCACCGAGTCCCACGTACATCTCCATGAATCACTTCTTCTTTCTTAACGGTAGTCACTTCATGATAATACCCTTCTTTGTCTTGGATTGCATAGAGTGGCTGGGTCTCAAAGAGCATTCTGTAACTTTTCACATCTCCCTTTGTTATTTCTTCTCCACTAATAGTTTTCTTGGTGCTTTCTACATCTTCAGAAGATTCATCTTTAATCTGGTCCAAAGAAAATGTTTCAAAGACAAAGCAGCCTTTTCTCACATTTCCACCCTGAATGTCTGTAACCGTTTTTGTGGAGGACCTGTCTCCTTGGTGCTCTGCTAATTCATCTAGAGACTGATTCTCAAAAAGCCAGCAGCAATGCAAAACATCCCCTTTCTGTATATCTTCACTTTGAATGGTTTTAATTTTGTTCAAAACTTCCTCTGAGCTGAAATTTATTGAGTCTAGTGATTGATTCTCAAACTTATACTTCATTGTTGAGACATCTCCAGGCTGGATGTCAATTTCCACAACTCTCTTCAGTTCTTTGTCTTCTTCTCCTTGTATATTTTCTAGCCTTTCAGTCTCAAAAAGGAAACACGCTGTGCGGACATCACTGCCCCGAATGTCCCCCTGTTCTACTGTGTGTACTTTTAGGGCTGTTTCAGATTCTTCTCCTATTGCATTGAGAGGCTGGGTTTCAAAAAGCAGGGCACATGTTTTGACATCTCCTCTATGTATCTCTTCAGTATCTGCCACTACCTTCTCTTTGTCATACAGAGATTCCATTGGCTGAGTTTCAAATAGCCACCTGCATGTTTTCACATCCCCTTTGGCAATTTCTGTTGTCTCCATCTGTTCTTTGCTTTCTTCATCTTCCACGTTACTGAAATATTTAATGGAGTCAAGAGGCTGAGTTTCAAACAGCCACTTAGCCGTTTTCACATCACCTGACTGTACTTCTTGTGAAGAGATCCCTTTGATAATCTCAATTTTTTCAATGCTCTCATCAAACTGGTCAATGGGCCTTGTTTCAAAGAGCCACATGCAGTTTCTGACGTCCCCTCTGACAACCTCTTCTTGTCGAATTGTTTTAACTTCATGATATTTCCCAAGGCTGTCCTGGATTGCGTATAATGGAGTTGTCTCAAAAACAGCTTTATTTAATTTTACCGCACCTCTTGTTACACCTTCAACGTGAATTTTGTGAGAGCCATCATGTTTACTTAAACGGCATGTTTCAAATGCATGTTTGCAACTGCTCACATCTCCCCTGTCAATTTCCTCCAGTTTCACAGTTCTTATGATTTCTTTTCTTTCCTCTCTGATCTGTTCAAGAGGTTGAGTTTCAAAAATCAATTTCTGATGCCTCACATCGCCTTTTTCTTCCTCAGTGGCAACCATTTTTTGAAGCTTTCCAACTTCTGGGCTGTCTTTTAGCATATCCATTGGCAATGTTTCAAATAAGTGTTTAGTGGTATTTACATCCCCTCCTATTATTTCTTCTGTGGGTAAAAGATTTGTGTCTTCACTATCTTTTAGGGTATCAAGAGGCTGAGTCTCAAAAAGCCAACATTTTCTGCAGACATCAGTGCCTAGAATGACTTCTTTTTCCACGACAGATTCTTCAGAGTCCTCTTTAATAGTATCCAAAGACTGGGTTTCAAATAACCATTTTGCCCTGCCCACTTCACCTTTGATGCTTTTGTCCATGGAGATTCCACGGACAAGTTTGACTTCCAAGGAATCTTTGTTGATCGTGTCTAGAGGCTGTGTTTCAAACATCCAGCGTACTGTTCTGACATCTCCTCTCTCAAGATCTTCTCTATGGACAGTTTTAATCTCCAGCATTTGGCCTAAATTGTTCCTAATGACATACATTGGTAGAGTTTCAAAATGCCTTATGCTTCTTTTCACGTCACCTTTAATCTCCTTTAGTTCAGATCTGAGCTGCAGCAACTTAGCTTCATCCACTGAATAAAGCTGCCCAAGACTATCCAGATGCTGGGTTTCAAACATATATCTCACTGTTTTGACATCTCCACCAGTGATTTCCTTAATGAAGGTCTCATCACATTCTTGTTCTTTCTCATGGTGAATTTTATTCATTGAGTCCAATGGCTGAGTTTCAAACATCCAAGCTGCTGTGCGGACATCTCCTCGAGCCAGTTCAGGAATTTTGTCTTCACTTTCTGTGTTGTCTGGAGAACGTGTACCCAGTGCATCCATGGGTTGTGTTTCAAACATCCAAGTAGTATACTTAACATCTCCACCTGCAATGATTTCTTGATCTGCAATGCTTTTAGTATTATTTGGGTCAGGGGATTCATCCTTGATTGAATCCAGAGGCTGATTCTCAAAGATCCACCTCATGGACTGGACTTCTCCCTTTAGGATTTCATCCCATTCCAAATACTCTCTTTCTGGGCTCATGCACTTTTGAGGGCTGCTTTCTGTATTTTCAAAGACGTACCTAACCTGACGTACATCTCCTGCTGCTGAGCTACCTATCTCAGTGTCACTACTAGAAACTATCTCAGAAACATCACTGAAGTAATCTTTTTCTAAATTCTTTCTCAATTCTGGGTGAATGTGTTTGTATAAACGCTTTAATTCATAAAGATTTCTTTGCTTAGAATACAAATCTTTGGGAAGAGGTTGCTTTGATGGAGAGGGAGAGGGTTCAGGGGACTGGGAAGACTCTGTCATTTCAGATGGAGCCTGTAATAAGTCTGGAGATGGCGGAGGAGGAAATTTCTCTGTACTCCCATACTTAGAAGAGTTGCTGTAGGCTGCAGCTGAAGCAGCAGATGCATATTCGGTTTTCCTCGCCATATACATTTCCTGTTGTCTACTGGAAGAAGCAAATTCAGCAGAAGAGGAAAAGGCTGCAGAAGGCCAGACCATGTCTTGATACTCATTTTCAATCTTTAGGGGATAAAATTAGAATTTTTAAAAAAACTATTTTCCAGGTGATAATTTGGTATTCATACAATACAGTTAACTCAGCCCTGAAAAAAGCTAAGCAACAGGAGTTTTCAAAGGAAATCAAATTTCTCATTTAACCCACAATAATACTTATGTTCAACAGGGTGATTTAATATACCCTGTGAACTATGAAGTAATTTATCCATAGCTTTCACTACTGCCAGCAGCTAGTTTATACCTATAATGTTTCATTTATCTACAGTATAGTATATGTACATTCCATTCTTAGATAATCTTGATATTGTCTGCTTTTATCTCGTATTAACAGATGTAACACTCGTGGGTTCTCATTTTTTTAAATAAGGATTGGAAATAGACAGAACACAGAGCATGCAGGCAGAGCACAAGAACGGAATGATACAAAAAGAGAATACTTTAAAGAGTAATGCTATACCTATAGATGGGAATTTATCAAAGGATACGCTTAATGATCTTATGATATCCAAGATGATTTCTGTTAAATATAATTTAATGTGCAAACTGCTCATAGCAGCTCAATCCTATGAGTCAGTGGTTCATGGGATTGTGCTTACGGATCCCAACAATGGCATTATCTCCTAACAAATAGATAGGAACACAGGAATACGATCCCAACCTTGCCATTGGTTATCCTGACTCACAGCATTCTAGGAATCTCTGTAATCAAAGGGAAGTTGGTGTAATCCAGTCTCATTACTTCTTTGCAGTAAGGGCTTGGTAGGAAGAACAGCTGGCAGTCTCTGTCCTGCTTGCCAGAGATCAGATGGCACTTTGGGCAGTATCCAAGTCACTGTGCTTATGTAATTGATGTAGCACTAGTGTAAATGACCTCTAGCACAATGTTAATAGTTTTCTGGGGAAACCCATCTCACCAGCTTACACTACTGGTGTTGCACTAGAGGCCACAAATACTAGCGCTACCTCATTTGCATAAGCAGAGTGGCCCCGTTGGATACTGCCCTTTAGCAGCAACCATTGTTTGCCCTGCTACTTTAGAACTGTCCCCAAAGGACTGGAGCATAAATCACCCACTTGCCAAACACATCCATAGTTTACAGAAAATTGCATTGCAAATATCACCTAAATGAATCAATCAACTATGGGTATTCAGTATTTATAGCTATCACAACAGAAAGTAATTCTGGTTTTATGATGAATTTGCTAACCATTCAGTCTTGGTCTTGGTCCCCTTTCCATACCACTGACCTTGATCTGCTTTGCAGGTGTTCCACTCTCTCGGCCAGAATGAAACATTTTTCCTTGTGCTGTTTTTTCAAAATGCTGCTTTAATGATTGTGTAGAAATCATTGGAATCTCCTCATTCCTAGCTGTGTTGACCCCTGTGATATGAAAACAAAACTAAAAGGGTTATCCCAATAAGCTATTACATTAAAGTAAATTGACTTTAGTCTTTGGTTATGGGCTAGGAGCTGCCTAGCCTTCCTCGGAAACATGATGTGAAGTTAATTATTCTTCCAGCAACTTTGGTGTGGCTCACCATGTACATTCCTGCACCCTGCCTGTGGTACCAAAAAGCTACCTTGAGCATGCCCAAAGGTGTGGGCATTGCCAGTGGGTTTTGTGACATACTGCTGTTTAAAAAGCAGTACATCATGCAGCAGGAAGAGCTGGCTGTTCAAGAAGCACAAGCCCAAAGCCCCTCCGGCTCTCTCTTTGACAGAGAAAAAGTGCTGCTTTAAAGATTGTGCAGATTGTTTGGGAGGTCTTTGTTTGCAGCTGCATCAGCACACTGCAATACAAAGGGCAGTATCCAATTGGAAAGTAGCAAACAGTGTTTGCTGGTGTGACAGGTTTCCCTGGAAAACCTGCTGCACCAGCAAATGCTATTGGCATTGTGCTAGAGATTGCTTATGCTGGCGCACTGTAATTTACATTTATGCTACTGTCAAATTGAATACTACCCATAAATGCAATTAAAAGGATTATTCAGATACCAAACTAGATGCATAGGTTTTTGGATCCTGGCCATAATAATGATGTACATTAATCAACAAGAGCATTGTTGGATGGAGGCTGCTGCCATAGGGCAGTGAGTTTGATTTGATGGGGCTCTGGGCCAAGTGTAACCTCGTGACTCTTCTAATTTTTATACCAAATTATTTATATCATATTAATATCACAGAACCTTGTAGAGATGGAGAGCCCCAGTTATCAAATGAGGGCACCATGAATCAGGGCTTATTTGCTGAGTGACACAGTAGCATGTCTTCTGTACATCAGACTAGAGCTGATTGAACACTGTAATAGCAGTGACGGTGAGCCATTATTAAATTCTGCCTAGCTGTTCATTCCAAAGGTAATTATATCCTTTGATATTCATTAGTGAATGCAAATATCCTGAATTACATCTTAATCTTGATGGGCATGATCCATCCAAAGTTAAGTCCCACTGATTTCAATGGACAGGATTTAAGTGGATGCTTAGCTCTCCAGTTGCAATGAATAGAACTTCTTGTGCACTGCTTAACTTTGGGTGGATTTTGCCTTTTATCTGTATGTATACAACAGAATTTGCTGTGTGAACCACTTGCTGTTTCTTGTTGTCTTCCAGTATATTTTCCCACTTCTCTTACCTCTTTCATCAATACTTTGAGTGACATTAGAAGCTTTCTTAGCCTCAACGGAAGCTTGCTCACGATGAGAAACCTGCAGAAAACAGTTGCAATTTCAATAAAAATCAACTATTTAATGTGATCTATGTTTTCTGTGACTCTGGAGGACAAAGTTTTTATTAAGGGAATGGTCTGATTTCTACCCCAACTGGAGTGGGTGTTTCATAGTTATCTGCAAGCCAGAAAGTCAGCAGCTGAAATTTCACCTTTGCCACAAATTCACAAGGTAGGGTCAGGCAAGACTCTGGCTGCAATCTAATACACACTTTCCTGGGAGCAAGCCCCATTGAACTTAGGAATATGGGATTTACTTTCAAGCAGACATGTGTAGGATTGTGCTGGCTATCACTTAGCTTCCCCCATTACTTGAAATGCATGCATTTATTTAAATGATTTATTTTCTGCTACTCAAAACAATGTCACAATAAATAATACTGGTGTGCTCGACTATGCTTGAATTAGAAGGGTCCAAAGGGGGACCAGCCCCCTTACCTTTTGTGCCATACCTTCTAACTACTAGTTTTAGAAGGCTACAGGATTGCCTGATTTGGCTTGAATTGGGGAAGCCAGACAATGGGGTTTGTGAGTTCCATTAAGGCCCCTCTACCATTCTTCCCATAATCTGAGCACTGCTATTTGGTACTTTGAAAATAATAATGTCCAAAAAATCATAATACTGGGATAGTAATACTGGCCTATCTTACAGAGCAGCTTTCAGGATTACTGAGATAAAGTGTGTGAAGTGTTTGACTGCTTGAGAGGCTCTACATAGATTTCATAGATCATAGAGTTGGAAGGAGCCTACAAGGCCATCGAGTCCAACCCCCTGCTCAATGCAGGAAACTAGAGGAGGGGTTTCCCATCCAAGTAATCGCCAGGCCTGACCCTGATTAGCTTTCCACGCTCAAACAAGCTGAGCCAGTGTGAGCCACAGGCCTGTTTTTAAATGCAGACTGTATAGATGCAACACTTAGGTCTAGTTCACACACATGGGCAGCCATATTCTGATGTATGTGTGGGTATGCAGCCATGTGAACATTAATGTTGTGAACCAGGGGGAGAGAGGAGCCGAAATCACTTCTAATTGTGGCTACACTTTCCCCCAAATGGCACAATAACAGAAACTAATCTGGTTATTTCCATGTATTGTTCCTCTGATCGATCACATTAACATCGCTTCTGGTAACTGGGCACCTGAGTAATGAAAGTGTGGTGGGGAAAATAAAAAAAAGACTGCGCACAAGTCCGAAATGGTCCTGCAGGTTACTTCATACATGTTATCACTGTAACATGTAGGGATATTGGAGAAATCCACAATGTCAAAGAATCCAACCTACAGATTGGGTGCAGGAAAGCTGAGCACCAGTTAGTGACTCAGGAAGGGTTGACCATAAAGGCCTGTGGCTCACGCTGGCTCAGCTTGTCTGAGCGTGGAAAGCTAAGCAGGGTCAGGCCTGGTTATTACTTGGATGGGAGACCCCTCCTCTAGTTTCCTGGATTGAGCAAGGGGTTGGACTTGATGGCCTTGTAGGCCCCTTCCAACTCTATGATCCTATCCTATGAAAGCCCAGCTAGTGCTCTAAGTTAAACAGAAAGACAAGAGATTTCATCATGCTGGGGAGGAGTGTGACTAGATGGCCTGAGTGCTGCTCAGTCTACTGTCCAGGTGAGGGGCAACTTGAAGGCCCCTGCTTGCCCTCTCTTTTTATGGTTCTTCACCTTTAAACCAGATTTGGACTGTACAGCCCTTCAAATGGGAGACACCTTGAAACAGAGGACTGTCTTCCTTTATTTGGTTCTGTCAAATAGAGGATCCAAGTAGAACACATGGCCACTCAACACATGGCCCACAAAAACCTAGAACCCTCTTAGGTGATTACTTTTTTGTGTGAATTGTCAGATTCAGTACTGTTTATCGCAGCAGTTCAAATTTGTCTGAGAGTCACTGAGTGATGAGCAATGCACATTCTGATCTGAATCATCATGTCTTATAAAACATTTGCTTGCTACCAAACCAGATTGGCTGCCATAAGCACAACAAGGCAAGACTGGCATGACAAAAACGGAGTCTCAAACACCGCATTACTGTGCCGTTGCCTGGTGACATAATAATTCTTAAGAGATACAGGTACCTTTTCTGACTGAAAGGCTTCCAGCTGAGTTGCTTTTGAAGTCACTTCATTTACTCTGGTTTCTGTGCTACTACTTGACATCTTGGCTTGACTTTGACTTGTCACCTTCTAAAGAGGAATAAAAATAATTCCACATTTGCAACTTTATGATAAAAAAACAAAACAAAAAGCACCATCTCATATTTGCCTTGTAAATGATTCTTCAAATAGCCACTTATTTAGCAGTAGATTATAATGAATAATGTAGTTGGCAAGGTTAAAATAAAACTGAGATGGTTTTTGTTGTAACACACATTGTAGGTACATTTTTAGAGTGCATTCAAATGATTTCTTTTACTAGACTCTGTAGGATACGATATATATTAAAAGAAGTAGTACACAGGGTTTTAATGCAAACCTTATTTATTTAATCACCAAACTCCAATCTACTGGCAAGCATGTAGCCAGAATATATAGGAGAAATGTAAACTTCCCAAGCTTGAGTGTGATATGGAGGCCTTGTACACAGGCTGTTTACACCTGTAGATTGGTTGCAGCACTGCTGAATGTCTGCAGAGCTGTAGCCTAGAAGTCCCAACAGTTTGGCTGCCAGAAGGGGCACTAAAATTCATAATTACTCAGTTCAGAGTTCACAGCAACTCATAATGTTCAACTTCACTATAAGGGGAGCCATATGGCTCCTAGAGTTCTCAGATTTTAATCTGATTCAAGCTGGACAAGAAAGCAAGGTCAGGCCTGGTTGTTACTTGGATGGGAGACCCCTCCTCTAGTTTCCTGCATTGAGCAGGGGGTTGGACTCAATAGCCTTGTAGGCTCCTTCCAACTCTATGATCTATGAATCTATATGAATCTCCCTCCCACCTATTTTAACTAATTGCTACTATGGTAATGGTTGTGACAAGGAGGGACGACTCCCCACCCCCACCCACCGACAAATCTCTCCCAGGTTTCTTTCCCAGCAGTGGCAACAGGGAAGGAATTTTCTCTGCCTCCTTGCACCTCCGTGGTGCTTGGAATGCTGTTGCAGCAGTGCCCCCAAACATCAGGGTGTGGGAGAGACTGCTGCTGCCAAAGAGAGGGAGAATGGAGAACCACTGCTGGAGCAGCTGCCAGATAAGGAGAATGGTCATGGGGGATTCACAGTGGAGGGCTTGTTCAAAAAAAGAGCCACCACTTACACTTGTAATTCCTGGTCCCAATCTGAATCAAGCCTGGGGAATTTGCCCATCACTGCCATTTCCCCTGGGAGGCAAACAGGGAGAGCCCCCATTGACCTTCCCGAAATGGCAGGTGAATGTAGGAAGGCAATAGGCTAGGACTGTGGTAACCTCCAGCAATTAGTACGCTGGTGGGAAGCAGTATCTCTGGTGTCAGCAGTTATTATAAACCTGCTGCCAACATGTAACTGTGATGGCCATCATCAAGTTAAAATCTCATTCATTTCAATGAGTGATTTCTACTTGGTAGAAATCGTGTCTCTGTATGTGTGTATGTGAGAGAGAGTGTGTGAAAAGTGCTTTACTTTGGCTGGAACATACCCAATAGATGGAGAAGAAAGATTCCTCTCAAATCCATACTACTATGATAACACCAGCAGGCTTTGGTGGAAAATTTTGAAAACTAGATGCCTCACTCTGCATGATTCTTATCACTTTCCACATGGAAACATTCTGAGATGCACAGATCATCCTGTGAGTGGTGGATTGTGCAGATATCCTCCAAATCCTCAGCAGGATTAATATTAAGGAAATAATGTATTCCCTTGTTTGATATTTTGTTATTTACTAGCAAATGGACCTGGCTTCACATGGGTTGAAATAGCCCTTAGTTTCATAGATTTCATAGATTATAGAGTTGGAAGGAGCCTACAAGGCTATCGAGTCCAACCCCCTGCTCAATGCAGGAAACTAGAGGAGGGGTCTCCCATCCAAGTAATAACCAGGCTTGACCCTGCTTAGCTTTCCACACTCAGACAAGCTGAGCCAGCATAAGCCACAGGCCTGTTTTTAACAGTGAAGCCTTCAAGCAAACTTAAGGTGTCAGAATTGGACATATTGCGTGCGCCCAGTCTGAATGAAGGCATGTCCCACTGGCAGCCTTAGGCAAGATGGCTGCCATGGTGTACCCCTATAGCCCCTTAAGGAGGGGTTTGCCTATTCCCCTGAGGCGGGAGGGCTGCCCCACAGCAGTGGGATGGAGGCAGGCATATAATTCTGTCCATTGGCCTACTAATCTTCTCTGGCTTCAAACTGTAACCACTGCAAAGCTATACATTGGTTAGGGACGTCAGTCCGTAATGCCTGAAAATGTTACAGCAGGCTTCAAGCACATGGACACATTAAAGTTAATTAATGCATTTCAAAAGCAAAATGGCCATGAGTTGCACACCCATAGGGCTTCTCTGCATGAGGCGTTTAGCCTGTTGCTTTACCGAGGCTGCTACTTCTGTTGTCTTTGCGGGAGGAAGAACGCATCCTTTACACAAGGTTTTTCCCCGAGGTTTTTCCTTCTCTGCCTTTCTATGGGTCGGTTCGCACGACCCAGGCGGCCAGTGGGGGGCACCACAGGGCCATCCGCGGGGTCCGGTGGGGCGCCGCAGATGACCTGCGCCCCACGTGTGTGGGCGGACCCCGGTGGAGCCGGCAGTCCCCGCACCGCAGTGCGGGCCTCCTGACGCTAGGGGGCAGCGGCTCGGGAGGGGCCGTTTGCCCCTACAGGCTGGAGCGGCCGCAGCTCCGACCGCTCTGGGCTGCCGCCTCTGTGCAGCCCCCGCGGGATGACCACCCGCTGTTTGCATGGCAGGGTGGCCACACGCGGTAGGGGCTTACCCCTCTTCTGCCCATGGTCACTTTGCGTGTGTCCCGCGTGCCCGTGGGGGCACCCCTGGTCGGCGTTCGCACGACACGGGAACTGCAGGGGACTTCTGCTCCCCCGCGGTTCCCGTGTTGTGCGAACACACCCTATATGTTCCTATATGTTGCATTACACAACCACAAGGTGGTGCTGTGGTATAGAGCAGAACTGCAAATATAAATGAAGCTTCTCATAGTGAATCATGGCAGCATCCCAGGTAATACTGCACTTCCCTCACTATAAAAAAAAGCCACAAAAATGGCTGGGAAACCCAGGCAAAGCCTGGGAGGAAGATGACATGTAAAGGACCCACAAACTTCTGTGAGTGAGGGATCATGACTGCACAATAAATGCCTCGTGCAGAGAAGTTCACAGTGTCCCCTTAGTATGCATGCATGCCAAGTTTCAGGTGTCTAGGTTTCACCATCTTGGAACTATGGGGCTGACAGACAGATGGGCAGACAGATATACACACATCCTCTTTTATTATTAAAGATTAACATTTGTATACTGCCTTATTTGCTAAAAGGCCATCACACTGGTGCACATCTATTTAAAACAGGAAAACCATAAAACAATAAAAAAAATAACATTAAAAATAGTAAAACATTAGAACATTCAAACAAGTATAAAAGATGTGCCTTCCACATGTTCATAAATGCTTTCTATGACCAAACATGAAAGAGAGAATGTGAACTGCAGAATGGATGGATTTTTAACTCTCCAATTATTGCTTGTAATGGCAAAAACATATGTTGAGGCAGCGATCAAGTTGGCTGCCGGCATAATGCATCACAAGTTCAAACTAGCTGGATAGCAGCAGGAGGAGGAAAGGGCAAAATTATTTAGACAGGCTTTTTTTCATATATGTAATTGTGGAAATGCTGTTGTGAAGTGATTTTCACATAAAAATAGTGTGTGGTGGAAAACAAATGCAGAAAAATCAATGCATGTCCCACAGGTAAGAATGGATGTTAAGAAGTGTTCAGGATTGATTTTTTACATTCAGAATTCTCTGGAGTAAATCACTGTTGAAAGGAAGCAGAAATCGAGGACTCTGGGATTTCACTATAAATTGTCGTCTCTCACTTGTTATGAGATTTTAGTTAAGTTGCATTAAATTAAGTGTTTTCCTAATTTTGGTTCCATTATGTATACAGTTTTCTGTAATGGCAGCGAACAATAGTTAGTAAGGGCCGGTTCGCAGGACCCAGGCTGCGGGCGGGGGAGGCACCATGGGGCGATCTGCAGGGTCCGGTGGGGCGCCGCAGATGACCTGTGTCCCGCGCGTGTGGACAGACCCCGGTGGAGCCGGTAGTCCCCGCACCGCAGTGCGGGCCTCCCAGCGCTAGGGGGTGGGCCCCGGGATGCCCAGAGGGGCCATTTGCCCATACAGGCTGGAGCGGCGGCCGCTCCAGCCGCTCTGGGCTGCCGCCTCTGTGCGGCCCCCGCAGGACGGCTGCCCGCTGTTCGCATGGCAGGGTGGCCATGTGTGGTAGGGGCTTACCCCTCTACCGACCATGGTCACTTTGCATGCGTTCCATGCGTGGCTGTCCCGCGGGGGCACCCCCGGTCGGGTTCGCACGACAAGGGAACCGCGGGGGACTTCTGCTCCCCCGCGGTTCCCGTGTCATGCGAACACACCCTAAGTGTGCCAATGTTTGTTTTGTATTTATGGCGAAATCTTCGCCACAGCATAAATGGGACTGTTATGCAGTAAGTAGTCTGACTGGTTAGAAACATGCCTTTTACAGTTTGCCTCTTCTTCCTTTTTCACAGAATGATTAATGAGCACAGTATACAAATGGCGGCATCCACAGCTCATTCTGCTTCTATGTGTGTCTGTCATCTAAAGTGGTTGTTTCCACACAGAGTGTGTGTTTTGTAGGCTGGGAACTGCCATATTTGTACAGTGGCAAAGATAAGGTCTTCACTGTTAAAACTATAATTCCAAGTAACTTCATTAGGATACACACACACACACACACACACTGATAACAAAAAAGATTATAGACATAAATCTGTATATTAGGAGATAAACCTGGGGGAGAACTCAGCCATTCAGATTCTCTTGATGAAAGAAACTCTCCTGGCTACACTAATGTTATGTGTTCATAGCTAATCTGTCAGTTTTGATGTTGATAAATAATAATAATAATAATAATAATAATTATTATTATTATTATTTTTATTTCTGTCTAGATCGAGGCGGGGAACAACAAAAATATAAAATACACAATACATACTATTAAAACATCTTAAAACATATTAAAAACATCATAAAAAACATCATTAAAACATCATTAAAACATCTTAAAATATCTTAAAAACATCTTAAAGGCAACCTAAAATTCCGCCGGATAGGCCTGCCGGAAGAGATCAGTCTTTATGGTTTTTTTAAATTCCAAAAGACTGGTGAGCTGACGAATCTCCTCCGGCAGGCCATTCCATAATCTGGGAGCAGCAGAAGAAAAGGTCCTCTGGGTAGTACCCATCAGCCTAGTTTTGGCTGACTGAAGTAAATTCTTCCCAGAGGACCTGAGTGTGCGGGGTGGATTGTATGGGAGAAGGCGATCCCGTAGGCAGCCTGGACCCAAACCATGTAGGGCTTTAAAGGTAATAACCAACACTTTATACTTCGCCCGGAAACTGATTGGCAGCCAGTGGAGTGCTTTTAAAACTGGTGTGATGTGAGCACCCCTAGGTGTACCAATAGCCAGTCTGGCTGCCATATTTTGCACTAGTTGAAGTTTCTGGACTAGGTACAAAGGTAGCCCTATGTACAGCGCATTGCAGAAGTTGAGCCTCGAAGTTACCAGAGCGTGCACTACTCCGGTAAACATCTGCTTAAACATAATCTCCGTTATTCCTACTTTTTCCCCCATAATTTTTTTTATTCTAAAAAACATAAAAAGTAAAAAACAGACAAAACAACATAGAAACACAACAAAAACTAAAGCAAAATGGATTTCCGATTTTTTCTACAACCAAGTACAGTAACATTAATTACTCTAATCTATAGCTACAAAGATATTTCTCTTTTTCTCGTCAAATATTCTTGTTCATCAACCTCACAACTTGCCACAAGTTCACAAAACATCATTTTAACCATAAACATAGGTATTAATTCTTCTAATTAAACAATATTAAACATTTCTACTCATATTTAGTAAAATTCCCTGGCTTCTTTCCACTTGTTTATCAAAGAGACAAACTTTTTAACCACATGTTTTCCCATTTCACCCATACTTCTCATCTCTTTTGACAATTTTAGGCCTATATTTGTTTGCATCCCTTCCATTAATCTTTCTCAGTCTGAAATTTCAACAGAGGTCAATAATGTGTTACCTTCAGATTCTAATTTCCATCCTCTTCAAATCATTCTTCATTATAAGAAACATAAACTAATCCTAAACATATCAATTCTTTCAATTTCTAACAATTCCAATAATCAACAACCATAACAACGTAGATTAAACCATTTCTGTCAGTTCCAATAATCAGCAAACATTCTTCTTATTAAAAACCCACTACCTTAAATCTTTCTAGCATTTGTAAATAAAAAACCCTTAAATTTATTCACTTCTAAGAACAACCATTTCCCTTACTTTATAGTTATACATAAAAAGTAAAAAAAGAAAACAAACTCTCCATAAAATGGAGAGGAGGAGGATTATGTAAGCCGCCTTGGGTTCCTTGCAGGAAAAACGGCGGGGTATAAATATAATAAATAAATAAATAAACTTAAAATGAAAGATTCCCTTTTATCTTTTCTTCCTTCTATTCTAACAGAAATAAATGAATATAAACATTTCTATTCTTTCTTAATTCATAGTGTACATGTAACCATCTCTATCAATTCCAATATTCAGTAATCATTATTATTTGCCATTCTTCCTTTAATTCATAACATAGATCAAACCATATCTATCAGCTCCAATAAACAGCAACCCTCGTAACATAGATTAAATTGTTTCTGTCAGTTCCATAGTCAGCACCCAATCTTCTTGTTAAAGTCATCCACTTGTTCTCCCTCTGTCAAAAACAAACTTTTTGTATTTCAACTTTAAAAAGAAAAAAACCACTCTCCCTTCTTACAAATTCCAATAAGCAACTTCTTCCATATGCCCCTAGCCACATCAACCTCCAGTCCAATGAAAAGATATTGCTGATGAACTTGATCTGCTAATTTCTTATTAACCAGCTGATCCAATATACTTAAGACATCAAACTCTGGAATAGGCCCAAATCAGCAAGGCCATATCTCTTTCTCTAGTGCTCTCTTCTGATTCCAACTCTGTTTGGTATTTCTGCTTTTAACTCCAACATTCCAGCCTTATCAGTGATTTGTTCCATGTCACCAAATATTTGCGCTTCTGACTCTTCAAATGCTTGTTTTATGGGGCTGTGGAAATTTACAGCTTTGTGAACCACTTCTAAATGCAGCAACTTCTCAACTAGTCTTCTCTCAAAAAAGCACCAAATCTGTTCAACAATTGATCAGCTAGCTTACAAAATAATTCCTGTGTGGCCATCTTGACTGTGTCGTCTCCAATAGCCTGATAGTAAAAAAACAGAAGCCAACCCAAACTGTTCAAATTTAACACACAGCTTCTCACTTTATATACTTTTTCCAAAAGATAAGATTCAAAGTACCTCTTTCCTTCTCATTTCAGAGCTCATTTATTAATCTTCTCATTGTGAGGCTTTAAAGCATATTTCTTTTTAGAGTCACCAAAAAAAGAATTACGTCACTGTAAGACGTTTCAGCTTCATTGTAGATAAAATCTCTCTTCGTTACAAATTGGCAATCAATCTTTAAGAAATGGGGTGGTGAACTTCAAGTCCTTAATTAAGAGCTTCAGCAATGGCTGCGAGCAAGTTGCTGTCTCCCACACTCCAGGACTCCCCCCCCTCCCATGGGGGAAACTGCAAGAACTTACATTACTGCAGCACACTCACAGACGGAGCCTACAGAGAAACACTGGGAATCACTCTTAAATCATCCCTTTGATTCCAGGAGATTTAACAGCTAAGATAGCCTCTTAACTAGTTTTCTAGCTGGGCTGTTCCTCCACTCCTCTGTGGAGGTGTCAGGTTGCCATTTTCACCCCACTGGAAGTCCTCCATTATTCCTACTTTTGAATGGAGTACTGTGAACCTATGCTTACTTCCCTGGAACTAGCAATAGAAAAGAATTTTGGAAATGGTAAGGTGCAAAGCTCTCAGTTTGGAGATTCCCAAGCTGTTTCAAGTTGTGCCTATCACCCCTCTGCATTTCAGTTTGGCTCATAATGCTTCAGCACTAGCCCTTGTAACTGCTAATTTCCCTTCTCCCCACTTAACCAAATTTACCAAATTGTGAGAGGAGAAGGAAGGAAAACAGCAGCTGAGGTGGCTTGCAGTACCCAAGGCCTGTCCATAAGTTCCTAATGCTCTGGTGTGAAGGCTTTTTTGAACATGCCAGTGAGAACTCCAGGATGTTTTAAACATACTTCCTAACTTACTAACCAGGATGAATAAACATGAGAGTAGCAATTGGGGATACATTAATTCCATTCAAAATTTAAAACAGACTTATCTAATTTTGAAGTTTCAAACCACTGTGCAAATCAAAATTCAGTTATCCTTTGAAATTTGCATCTTTGCGAATTTTGCAAAGGAGTTCGCTAATCAAAAAATGTATATGTTAGAGAAAGCAGTGCTCAAATGTGCATTATATCAGGAAAGCCGTTTGGGGTGGGGGAGTGTATATTAGGCAAAAATGCATACAAAAATGCATGTACAGCAGGCAGTCCCCGAGTTATGAAACGAGATCTGTTTGTAAGTCTGTCTTTAAGTTGAATATGTACATAAGTCGGAACAGAAGCCGCGCAATGTTTTCAAAGTGTTGCAAAGAGCTGCAAAGTGTTGCAAAGTATAGTGTGTTCATTCTTAGTGTGTAAGTACGAACCATTGTATTTAACTCAGATTTTTACATATATGGCGGTCCATTCTTAAGTATGAGTTGTCCGTAAGTTGGGACATCCGTAACCCAGGGACTGCCTGTATTAGGAGAAATGTGCACCAAAATGCTCATGCATTTTCATGCAATTTTTTTTTTTAAGTTCATCTCAAAACTTGGACTGAACTGAATTTAAGGCTGGAAAAAATGAGAAAGAGAGAGAAGCCAACAATGATAGATTCATCCATCCCTCTGTGAGAGTTCCCAGCCAGTGTTCATGTCAGCAATGCAGTCTCCTGACATACTCTGCCTTTATTGCAGAGAGATGGGAACTTGGGAAGGGACCCCAGCTTTTGCTAGTCCTCCTTGCTGCTGTTTTCCCTTCTCCCCTTCACAACTTGGTAAGGGAGAAGAAGAGGAAAGTGATGCAGGACTGCCAGCTCTGGGGTCTAGCTTGTGACAGTGTCCAGGTCTGGCACAGGGTGACAGGCATATGCGGAACACATGGTCATGTATGGGCTGGGGTACCAGGCCAATAGGAACTGAGGGCCAGAGGACAGGCTGGAGGTCCAATACCAGATTAGATAAGCAAAGCAGAGCCTGGGCTGATGCCCAATGGGATGAGTTTGTCAGACTACCAGCCCAACACAGAAGGAAGGGTGCCTGTCCATTGGGCTTTGCAGGGTCAGCTGACCTCTGTCAGGCTGTGGGGCTAGTTGATGGAATTCAGACCAGCACGGCAGCCTACTACAGGGCACCCTTGTCCTACGGAGCCTGATCTAACTGGCTGGTTGAAGGCTGAGAGTGCTGGTGGTGCAAGAAGTAATGTGCCAAAGGCTGGCCACTAGAGGATTGAGACCCCTCAGTGCCCTTGAAAGGAGCTCTCCTAGACTGTGTTTTTTTCCAAGCTTTGCGGAAGTATAAAGACCGAGCTTTTCCCTGAGAATTCTTTTTTTTTTTTTTAAAGCATGGAAAGATACATCCTACTCCAAATTGTTATGGATGGCCTTTGCCCATCACTCCTTGAGGCTACTGGCCCAATGCAATGCTTGTTTATTTATTTACAAGATTTATATACTGCTCTGCACCCAATAAAATAGCCAAGTGGTGTTTACTCGGAACTACATCACAGAATAGGACTTACTGCCAAGTAAGTGTGCATAGGATTGCAGCCTGGGTAGGGATGCTGGAGAAATCTGCAGTGGACTTAAATGAGTTAGAATTTCTAAGAATCCGACCTGCGGATTCTGCAGCGGACCGGCTTTTCCTGAGTCACATGGATTCCATGGACTTGCTATTTTGATGATGATGATGATGATGATGATGATGATCATGATCATGATTTTCTGAAAGTTTATGCAAATTTAGTCATAGAAAAACAAACAAACAAACAAACAAACAAAAAACCACCAACCAAAAATGTGCATTTCCCCGATAGGCTAAAGCATGAAAATACACATTTTGGGGGGATTTGTGTATTTTGCAGGGATTTGCACATTTTTGAGAATGAGTAAATTTGCTTACAAATGGATTTGTACAAAATCCAATTCCTGTGAAACGTAGACAGAACATAGAATGGATTTTACAACATCTGTACATCCCTAAGTCTGGGTTCCACTTCCACTTGCATTATTAACTTCTGATGAATGGGTATTAGACTTGACTTAAATTGTCCATTTCCTTTTATTGCTTATTTGATATGTTACACAGATTCGTTTCATTACCTAGCAGCAAGTATGCAAACATTACATTAAAGATACTAATTTTGAGTAAAACAACAACATATTGGACAGCATGGGAGATTAGCGAGCTTGTCACCCACTCACTGATTAATCGTATTAGTAAACAGCATTGTTTAATCTGTATACTGTATCCATCACTCAGTCTCTGTGTTTGTCTATCCAATCCATTTTAGTTTGCTTTTGTATAACTCTGGTAACAAGCTGTCAATCCCTTTCAAGCAAACCCCTAAACAGAATGGATGAGCCCTACATGTTAGTGACCAATATCTGTAATCACATTCTTCAGAGAGATGTGCAGCTTGAGGTCTCTGAAGGGGAATGATGCTCATATTCTTCAGCAGTGACCCAGGTGCACTTCTCTGGTTTTACTAGCAGTAATCCATTTTCCTGAGCTTTCTGCGCTTTTTATGATGAGGCAAACTTCATATCAGTTGATGCTCTTTGTTATAGCTTGGTGTCCTCCAGTCTATAAGAATTCCACTTTATCCCTTTCCTTGAAGAAGCCTTGGTGCTCTTTGTATGAGAGTGTTTGTATCCAATAGTGAGGTTTGGGCAGTATTGACTGATTGGCATCCTTACCTTTCAGAATCAAGTTAGTACTTGTGTCTGAGATGTGTGTTTTTAATTTTGTTTTCAAGAATAGAAGAGGTTCTTTCCAATCTCAAAAAGCAAGCAAGCAATACTTTATTGTTCAAAGCCATAGGCCACCACAATTCAAACAATCCAAAAATAAAATAAAATACATAATGAATTAAAATACAAATATGAACCATTTTTAAAAAAACAATACACTAAAATGTTATAAAGATAAAAGCCAATTTAAAAATGTTATAAAGATAAAAGCCAATTTAAAATTTTAAAAGGGAATATACAAGCATTAAAAAAGAAATATCAGTAATGTGATACAAATAATATACAGTCAAATATGGTCATCTCCTTTGCAATCGATAGCTATCTCTGCAATATATTTCTTTCTGATCTTCTTAGCAGCAATTGCAAAGAGAGCTACACGCCAGGTCACATATTTATCCATATCTGCCAGGAGATAGAAAGCCATATCCAAGGGACTCTGGTTAGGGAAACTTACAATTAAGGGTACCAGAAACCGTTCCCTTGGGTCATTGTATAATGGACAGCACAAAATATAATGGGTAAGATCCTCTAATTCAGAACAACCGCCAATGCAAGTACGTTCATTAACTGGGATACCCCTATGCCTTCCATCTCTATAAGCAGTATCCATCATATTTAGCCGTAATTCTGTGAAGGCTTTCCGTAGTTGTACAAATGTTAGCTCACTAAGGTAATCCACATGTTCACGAGCCTCTTTAAGTTTGAAATATAATGGTGCACATGTGGATGTATACACAGAGTTTAAATCGTTTTTTGTGGCAACCTCCTTTATAGTTCGCTTAAAGATATTTTTCAGTATGTCTAATGGGAAGTCTTTAAGCTCAGCCAGTGAGAGACCATATTTAACCATAAGTTGAGCAGCATGATGTAACCAATTTTTAAGAGGAAATCCATTGGCCATTTCTATCAAACATTTTTTAGGTAATCTGGTGTTATCCATGTGTTGTACCTTAAACCAATAACATAAAATTCTTTTATCTATTTGGCTTTCTATAGTCAGCATGCAAGTCTCTAGCCTAACCATGGCAGATTGTACATCTTTAGGCAAGCCCAACAGAGCTCTTAAAAAGTAGTTCTGTGGGGGTTCTAAAGCTAAGACCTTTGAGGTGCCCCAAACCTCTGCCCCATATAAAATTTGAGCCACTGTTTTGGCTTTATAAACAGATAGGGCTGGGTTTACCAGGTTCCCTCCTTTAGAAACAGCAAATTTCATAATAGCTTTAGCTGATTTAAAGGCTTGCAGCTTGATGTTTGATAAATGTATGTTCCAGGAAGCTGTTTCTGAATAGACCAATCCCAAGTATTTGAATGATTTCACTTGATTTATAATGTGCTCATCCAAATGCCAAACATGCTTTTTGGGACGCTTCCCAAACACTACAGCCTGTGTCTTATTATAGTTTATGGACAGAGCATTTGTCTTACAATATGAACCAAACTTCGCAAGCAGCCGTCTCAGTCCCACCTGTGTTCTAGATACAAGAACTAAATCGTCAGCATACATTAATACTGATAATTTTTGGTCAAGAATTGTAACAGGGGCAAACTGTAACCCATCCAAATCCTTAACCACATCGTTAATGTAAAAGTTAAACAAAAAGGGTGCCAAGATGCATCCCTGTTTGACTCCGACAAAGGTTTTTATTCTAGAAGTAAGATGACCAGCCAAATCAACTTTAACTTGTACTGATGTATCAGTATACAGTGTTTTTACAAGGAATAGTAAACGGCGATCTAAGTTTGTCTTTTCCAATTTCTGCCATAATAAGTGTCTAGGAATTGTGTCAAATGCTGACTTCAAATCAATAAAGGCAACATACAGCTTTCGCTTCATGTTATGAACGTATTTACATAACAGGAAATTCATTACAAAACACAGGTCAACTGTGGACTTCCCTCTTTGAAAACCGGCCTGTACTTCAGGTATTACTTTTTGTGTATCTGCCCATTCTTCTAATTTTTCAAGGAGGAGCCTGGCATATAATTTGGAAGCAACATCTAAAAGGCTAATAGGTCTATAATTGGCTGGGTCTCTCTTATCTCCCTTTTTATATATTGGAGCGATGATGCTCAACTTCCACCCCTCTGGTATACAGCCAGTACGGTTTACATAAGAAAACAATTTCACAAAAATAGGTATCCAGTACTCTGGCCTTATCTTATAAAGCTCCATGGGTATCATATCTTCTCCTGGGGCTTTATTCGCTGACTGTCTTGCGATAATCCCCTTAATCTGGTTAAAGGTAATATCTGGCCATTCGGGGAGATCTAATAACTGAGATTGGCGGACTTCTATGGATACATCAGTGTGGGGACCGTATATTTCCGTAAAGTGTGTCACCCAATCCTTTCCTTGTACTGATGCTTCTAGAGAATATTTTATCCTATTTGTGCCTTGAGCGACCAAATGCCAAAATTTCTGTGAATCCTTTTGAATTGCTGCATCCCCTAATTCTTTCCACTGTAGCTCGTAATATCTTTGTTTCTTTTTTTTAAGTAATGTTTTATAATTGTACCGTAATTGGGCTACATGAATTTGGGAGACAGGGTTTTTCTTATTACTTTTTGACTTCATTTTCCTAAGTTCCCTAGTTAATTTTTTCTTACTTTTCCGACAATCCTCATCAAACCATGTCTGGGTCTTAAACTTTCTTTTTTTGATCACACTAGTTGTAGTCATTAAAGGTCTCATTTGTGTGATCAAATTCTCATATGCTCCAATAACATTACTTGTCTCTGATAGGATTCCCTCCCTTAATGTGACAAATTTAAGAGAATCCAAGGTCTTGATCATTCTTTCCTGAACCTGTCCATTCCATCTTAACCTCCTATTTCCAAGTATCAAGTACTCCGTTTCATCTAACAGTTTGGGAGAAGTGGGAAGGACAAGTTGTGTCAATGATAATTCAAGAGGGAAATGATCACTCTCAGCTCTTGGGATTATTTTAAAGGTATCACGATCGATTGGAACATTATTAGATGTTAATATATAATCTATAATACTAATAGACCCACCGGGAGAAATAAATGTAAAATAACCCTCCTGATCCCCTTGTCCATGCCCATTACATAACAAAAGGTTATGTTTTATTATAAGTTCACAGAGATATTTCCCTGCACGATTGGAGATGGTGTCCATCGTTGCTCTCTGACAAATTTCAGCTTCGTCCTTCAAACTTAAACCAGAAAAAATTGAGTTCTCTGGAGAGACAGAGCCAATACGAGCATTAAGGTCACCACCTAGGATAACCCAGGGGTTGGGGGATAAGGAATCTATATCCTCCAGTAATTGGTCAAGTCGTTCCCAGTAAAGATACTGTTCTGCACAGGATTTAGATGGGGGGATGTAGGCACAAATACAATAAGTAGCTCTCAAGAAGCTATTAAAAATTTCCAACACCAAAAAATTAGGGGTGCTTAACGATGGACATAAATGTATGGTAGCATTGAGAGATGTTGAGACTAACACTGCCAGTCCTCCGCTAGGTCTCCCATACTTTGCAGTTTTAATTGCTGGTGAAGAATAAGTAGTAAATCCTTGTAATTCAATTGTACTTCCTTCTTTAACCCATGTTTCTTGCAAAAAAATAATCTCATATGACTGTAGAAAGGCACGAAAATCACTATCTTGAATTTTATTCACCCATCCTGTTATATTCCATGAAAGAAGTTTAACTGGTTTATCCACTAGTCAAAATGTGCAGCCTTTCTTTCTGCCCATTGGGGATACAGGCTGTTCACTATCAATTGTGAAATTTAAGGTTATCTCTGTTTTCTTTTTAAAGTAGTTCCGAATATCACCTATGTTAGATTTATTTATCATCAGACTCATATCAGTTATATTGTCATTATTTTGATATGTCTCACTCGTATTTCCAAGCTCTGATCTGTCATGACATAAATCAAAGTTCTCAGTATTTGAGTACTCTGCCTCACAGAGTTTATTTAATCTAGCCTGGAGAGAATTAAGATTGCCAATTATAACTAGTTTATCAAGCAAAGGGAGCCTGCCATATGATTCTATTAAACCTTCCTCATCTTTAATTTCAGGATGAATATTAGCAGAATTCTGGATACTACTTCCTTTCCCATTATTATCCAATGGATCGTCCAAACAAATCAGATCCTTAACTTCAATGGGATGTTCTACCTGGCTTACCTTCCCCGCTGAAAAAGGGTTTTGAAACAGGGGATAGGGGGTTAGATGACCAAATACTCTACTAACCTCTATCTTCTGGTGTCTAAATAAACTCCTTATTTTATAAGTCTTTGAAGCTATAACATTGTTTTTGAAGGTTATTAGAGCTCTGGCAGCCAGGTAGTTGTAAAAAAGATATTCCACTCTCTCAATATCCTCTACTTCCAAAAAATCTATCATTGATGCATTGGCCTGTTGAATAAAATGATATTTCCGTTGGAGCTGTGTCAAAAAGCCATACGGCTTGGGATAATTTATAAAGGCCAATTGAGTTTTTCTAAGTACTAGGGGGGGAATAACATCTCTAATAAGTGGGGAGGGTAACTCCTGCTGTTTAACTTCCTCTATCACTCTCAATTTACTCTCATTGGGTTCTTCGTCTGATGTATTTATTACTTCTGAACAGATAGGTCCATCATCCTTAATTGCTGTTATTTCTCCTTGTTCTATCTTATCAATAGAGTCTGTCAGCCTGGGTTCCATTTCCCTCTCTTTTTTCCTTCTCTTTATAGGATGTGCTTTTACTTTCTTACCCTTACAAAATTGGTCTTTATGTTCCATAAGTTTGAATAGTCTTTTAAAATTAAAATTTGTTTCTCTTTTCTCATATTTGGAATCTTTCTTCTGATATTGGTCATCTAATTTCCTTTTACATTTTTTACATTTCTTCTCCCTATACTTCCCCCCTTTTGGCTTGCATTTGGGCCTGCCCCTTGCCTCCAGCTGAGTTGTGTCTTGCAACTGTACAATACTACAATGTTCTTCATATTGTTTAGGTTTTTCAACCTCTTCTGTAAAACTTTCCTTTGGGGGGGCTGCCTGTAATATCCCTTCACTTACCAATGAACAAATCACCTGGACATTGGCCCTTATGGTGCCTGTTACAGCGAGTAAATCTTTCAGCATAGCACACATTTCACGGGTTAAGTCATCTCTATTCCCATCAAAGCCATCCTTATTCTCATCTAAATATTCCGATTCCCCTGGGTTAACCTGGGGCTTTGGAGAGTCAGTTTCCATAGCCATTAGTTGTTGTTTAATCTCCTCATTTTGTTCCTGAAAATCAGCCAATATTTCCTTTTCCTTTCTTAATAACTCCTCTAATGGTGGTAAGCCATCAAAGAAACCTGTGAGGCTGTCATCATTACTTTGGCAGGTTTTTGGAGATTCTGTTTGTCTTGTGTCATTTATGCCATCTAAACATAAGTTAATATCCTGTGTGATCTCATTTGTGCTTATCACAATGGGTGATAAATCCTTAATTATTTGTTTAGTCATATCAGGTACCTTTTCCTTTAAGTGACCTGCTTGATTATCCCCTCTTGTACCAATTTTTTTCTTTCTCTGTTTAATACTATCCATGTTCACCTTTTTCCCACCAGAAGTGGTGATGTAAGACCACATTGAGTTATTTGTTGCATTTTTGTTTAGTTTTACTCTCCTCTTACTCTTTCCCAGATGAACACTCTGACTCCTGGTAGTGACCATAACTAGTAATTAACAATACTAGTTAGTACTGCCACACAATAACACTAATGTCACCACAATCTTAGTTAATTCCCTTAATTATCATTAACACTAATATCCATAAAACTAATAAAATATTTATGACAATAAAAAAGATTATAACAATAAAATCAGATAAACATCAGTTAAAACCATGCAGGCTGAGACAGACTGATTAAAGCAACAAGTCTCAGTTCACTTCGTTCTCCCACCACTCTTTCTTAAACTGAACCTTGAAGTTCACACCTCACCCCCAATTATTGGCACAAGGATTAGCCCACCCTGCAAAACAGACCCCAAACAGACCCCTAACGGGCACCAAACGGGCAATGCCCTTTGGCAGCGCCCTTCGGCCGCTGCCCAAGGCCGCTGCCTTGGTCCTCCAGTGGTTGAAATAGCTGGCTGGGCCACGCCTCTGCAGCAGAGCACAGCTGCAGCCCGCCAGGGGGAAGGAGGCTGGTCCAACAGGTAGGGTGGGGAAGTTGTCTCACTGCTCACTTGCTTGCTTGCTTGCTTGCTTGCGTGCCCCAAACACTGCCTTGGTCCTCCAGTGGTTGAAATAGCTGGCTGGGCCACGCCTCTGCAGCAGAGCACAGCTGCAGCCCGCCAGGGGGAAGGAGGCTGGTCCAACAGGTAGGGTGGGGAAGTTGTCTCACTGCTCACTTGCTTGCTTGCTTGCTTGCTTGCGTGCCCCAAACACTGCCTTGGTCCTCCAGTGGTTGAAATAGCTGGCTGGGCCACGCCTCTGCAGCAGAGCACAGCTGCAGCCCGCCAGGGGGAAGGAGGCTGGTCCAACAGGTAGGGTGGGGAAGTTGTCTCACTGCTCACTTGCTTGCTTGCTTGCTTGCTTGCGTGCCCCAAACACTGCCTTGGTCCTCCAGTGGTTGAAATAGCTGGCTGGGCCACGCCTCTGCAGCAGAGCACAGCTGCAGCCCGCCAGGGGGAAGGAGGCTGGTCCAACAGGTAGGGTGGGGAAGTTGTCTCACTGCTCACTTGCTTGCTTGCTTGCTTGCTTGCGTGCCCCAAACACTGCCTTGGTCCTCCAGTGGTTGAAATAGCTGGCTGGGCCACGCCTCTGCAGCAGAGCACAGCTGCAGCCCGCCAGGGGGAAGGAGGCTGGTCCAACAGGTAGGGTGGGGAAGTTGTCTCACTGCTCACTTGCTTGCTTGCTTGCTTGCTTGCGTGCCCCAAACACTGCCTTGGTCCTCCAGTGGTTGAAATAGCTGGCTGGGCCACGCCTCTGCAGCAGAGCACAGCTGCAGCCCGCCAGGGGGAAGGAGGCTGGTCCAACAGGTAGGGTGGGGAAGTTGTCTCACTGCTCACTTGCTTGCTTGCTTGCTTGCTTGCTTGCGTGCCCCAAACACTGCCTTGGTCCTCCAGTGGTTGAAATAGCTGGCTGGGCCACGCCTCTGCAGCAGAGCACAGCTGCAGCCCGCCAGGGGGAAGGAGGCTGGTCCAACAGGTAGGGTGGGGAAGTTGTCTCACTGCTCACTTGCTTGCTTGCTTGCTTGCTTGCGTGCCCCAAACACTGCCTTGGTCCTCCAGTGGTTGAAATAGCTGGCTGGGCCACGCCTCTGCAGCAGAGCACAGCTGCAGCCCGCCAGGGGGAAGGAGGCTGGTCCAACAGGTAGGGTGGGGAAGTTGTCTCACTGCTCACTTGCTTGCTTGCTTGCTTGCTTGCTTGCGTGCCCCAAACACTGCCTTGGTCCTCCAGTGGTTGAAATAGCTGGCTGGGCCACGCCTCTGCAGCAGAGCACAGCTGCAGCCCGCCAGGGGGAAGGAGGCTGGTCCAACAGGTAGGGTGGGGAAGTTGTCTCACTGCTCACTTGCTTGCTTGCTTGCTTGCTTGCGTGCCCCAAACACTGCCTTGGTCCTCCAGTGGTTGAAATAGCTGGCTGGGCCACGCCTCTGCAGCAGAGCACAGCTGCAGCCCGCCAGGGGGAAGGAGGCTGGTCCAACAGGTAGGGTGGGGAAGTTGTCTCACTGCTCACTTGCTTGCTTGCTTGCGTGCCCCAAACACTGCCTTGGTCCTCCAGTGGTTGAAATAGCTGGCTGGGCCACGCCTCTGCAGCAGAGCACAGCTGCAGCCCGCCAGGGGGAAGGAGGCTGGTCCAACAGGTAGGGTGGGGAAGTTGTCTCACTGCTCACTTGCTTGCTTGCTTGCTTGCTTGCGTGCCCCAAACACTGCCTTGGTCCTCCAGTGGTTGAAATAGCTGGCTGGGCCAAGCCTCTGCAGCAGAGCACAGCTGCAGCCCGCCAGGGGGAAGGAGGCTGGTCCAACAGGTAGGGTGGGGAAGTTGTCTCACTGCTCACTTGCTTGCTTGCTTGCTTGCTTGCGTGCCCCAAACACTGCCTTGGTCCTCCAGTGGTTGAAATAGCTGGCTGGGCCACGCCTCTGCAGCAGAGCACAGCTGCAGCCCGCCAGGGGGAAGGAGGCTGGTCCAACAGGTAGGGTGGGGAAGTTGTCTCACTGCTCACTTGCTTGCTTGCTTGCTTGCGTGCCCCAAACACTGCCTTGGTCCTCCAGTGGTTGAAATAGCTGGCTGGGCCACGCCTCTGCAGCAGAGCACAGCTGCAGCCCGCCAGGGGGAAGGAGGCTGGTCCAACAGGTAGGGTGGGGAAGTTGTCTCACTGCTCACTTGATTGCTTGCTTGCTTGCGTGCCCCAAACACTGCCTTGGTCCTCCAGTGGTTGAAATAGCTGGCTGGGCCACGCCTCTGCAGCAGAGCACAGCTGCAGCCCGCCAGGGGGAAGGAGGCTGGTCCAACAGGTAGGGTGGGGAAGTTGTCTCACTGCTCACTTGCTTGCTTGCTTGCTTGCTTGCTTGCGTGCCCCAAACACTGCCTTGGTCCTCCAGTGGTTGAAATAGCTGGCTGGGCCACGCCTCTGCAGCAGAGCACAGCTGCAGCCCGCCAGGGGGAAGGAGGCTGGTCCAACAGGTAGGGTGGGGAAGTTGTCTCACTGCTCACTTGCTTGCTTGCTTGCTTGCTTGCTTGCGTGCCCCAAACACTGCCTTGGTCCTCCAGTGGTTGAAATAGCTGGCTGGGCCACGCCTCTGCAGCAGAGCACAGCTGCAGCCCGCCAGGGGGAAGGAGGCTGGTCCAACAGGTAGGGTGGGGAAGTTGTCTCACTGCTCACTTGCTTGCTTGCTTGCTTGCTTGCGTGCCCCAAACACTGCCTTGGTCCTCCAGTGGTTGAAATAGCTGGCTGGGCCACGCCTCTGCAGCAGAGCACAGCTGCAGCCCGCCAGGGGGAAGGAGGCTGGTCCAACAGGTAGGGTGGGGAAGTTGTCTCACTGCTCACTTGCTTGCTTGCTTGCGTGCCCCAAACACTGCCTTGGTCCTCCAGTGGTTGAAATAGCTGGCTGGGCCACGCCTCTGCAGCAGAGCACAGCTGCAGCCCGCCAGGGGGAAGGAGGCTGGTCCAACAGGTAGGGTGGGGAAGTTGTCTCACTGCTCACTTGCTTGCTTGCTTGCTTGCTTGCGTGCCCCAAACACTGCCTTGGTCCTCCAGTGGTTGAAATAGCTGGCTGGGCCACGCCTCTGCAGCAGAGCACAGCTGCAGCCCGCCAGGGGGAAGGAGGCTGGTCCAACAGGTAGGGTGGGGAAGTTGTCTCACTGCTCACTTGCTTGCTTGCTTGCTTGCTTGCGTGCCCCAAACACTGCCTTGGTCCTCCAGTGGTTGAAATAGCTGGCTGGGCCAAGCCTCTGCAGCAGAGCACAGCTGCAGCCCGCCAGGGGGAAGGAGGCTGGTCCAACAGGTAGGGTGGGGAAGTTGTCTCACTGCTCACTTGCTTGCTTGCTTGCTTGCTTGCGTGCCCCAAACACTGCCTTGGTCCTCCAGTGGTTGAAATAGCTGGCTGGGCCACGCCTCTGCAGCAGAGCACAGCTGCAGCCCGCCAGGGGGAAGGAGGCTGGTCCAACAGGTAGGGTGGGGAAGTTGTCTCACTGCTCACTTGCTTGCTTGCTTGCGTGCCCCAAACACTGCCTTGGTCCTCCAGTGGTTGAAATAGCTGGCTGGGCCACGCCTCTGCAGCAGAGCACAGCTGCAGCCCGCCAGGGGGAAGGAGGCTGGTCCAACAGGTAGGGTGGGGAAGTTGTCTCACTGCTCACTTGCTTGCTTGCTTGCTTGCTTGCGTGCCCCAAACACTGCCTTGGTCCTCCAGTGGTTGAAATAGCTGGCTGGGCCACGCCTCTGCAGCAGAGCACAGCTGCAGCCCGCCAGGGGGAAGGAGGCTGGTCCAACAGGTAGGGTGGGGAAGTTGTCTCACTGCTCACTTGCTTGCTTGCTTGCTTGCTTGCGTGCCCCAAACACTGCCTTGGTCCTCCAGTGGTTGAAATAGCTGGCTGGGCCAAGCCTCTGCAGCAGAGCACAGCTGCAGCCCGCCAGGGGGAAGGAGGCTGGTCCAACAGGTCGGGTGGGGAAGTTGTCTCACTGCTCACTTGCTTGCTTGCTTGCGTGCCCCAAACACTGCCTTGGTCCTCCAGTGGTTGAAATAGCTGGCTGGGCCACGCCTCTGCAGCAGAGCACAGCTGCAGCCCGCCAGGGGGAAGGAGGCTGGTCCAACAGGTAGGGTGGGGAAGTTGTCTCACTGCTCACTTGCTTGCTTGCTTGCTTGCTTGCGTGCCCCAAACACTGCCTTGGTCCTCCAGTGGTTGAAATAGCTGGCTGGGCCACGCCTCTGCAGCAGAGCACAGCTGCAGCCCGCCAGGGGGAAGGAGGCTGGTCCAACAGGTAGGGTGGGGAAGTTGTCTCACTGCTCACTTGCTTGCTTGCTTGCTTGCTTGCGTGCCCCAAACACTGCCTTGGTCCTCCAGTGGTTGAAATAGCTGGCTGGGCCACGCCTCTGCAGCAGAGCACAGCTGCAGCCCGCCAGGGGGAAGGAGGCTGGTCCAACAGGTAGGGTGGGGAAGTTGTCTCACTGCTCACTTGCTTGCTTGCTTGCTTGCTTGCGTGCCCCAAACACTGCCTTGGTCCTCCAGTGGTTGAAATAGCTGGCTGGGCCAAGCCTCTGCAGCAGAGCACAGCTGCAGCCCGCCAGGGGGAAGGAGGCTGGTCCAACAGGTAGGGTGGGGAAGTTGTCTCACTGCTCACTTGCTTGCTTGCTTGCTTGCTTGCGTGCCCCAAACACTGCCTTGGTCCTCCAGTGGTTGAAATAGCTGGCTGGGCCACGCCTCTGCAGCAGAGCACAGCTGCAGCCCGCCAGGGGGAAGGAGGCTGGTCCAACAGGTAGGGTGGGGAAGTTGTCTCACTGCTCACTTGCTTGCTTGCTTGCTTGCGTGCCCCAAACACTGCCTTGGTCCTCCAGTGGTTGAAATAGCTGGCTGGGCCACGCCTCTGCAGCAGAGCACAGCTGCAGCCCGCCAGGGGGAAGGAGGCTGGTCCAACAGGTAGGGTGGGGAAGTTGTCTCACTGCTCACTTGCTTGCTTGCTTGCGTGCCCCAAACACTGCCTTGGTCCTCCAGTGGTTGAAATAGCTGGCTGGGCCACGCCTCTGCAGCAGAGCACAGCTGCAGCCCGCCAGGGGGAAGGAGGCTGGTCCAACAGGTAGGGTGGGGAAGTTGTCTCACTGCTCACTTGCTTGCTTGCTTGCTTGCTTGCGTGCCCCAAACACTGCCTTGGTCCTCCAGTGGTTGAAATAGCTGGCTGGGCCAAGCCTCTGCAGCAGAGCACAGCTGCAGCCCGCCAGGGGGAAGGAGGCTGGTCCAACAGGTAGGGTGGGGAAGTTGTCTCACTGCTCACTTGCTTGCTTGCTTGCTTGCTTGCGTGCCCCAAACACTGCCTTGGTCCTCCAGTGGTTGAAATAGCTGGCTGGGCCACGCCTCTGCAGCAGAGCACAGCTGCAGCCCGCCAGGGGGAAGGAGGCTGGTCCAACAGGTAGGGTGGGGAAGTTGTCTCACTGCTCACTTGCTTGCTTGCTTGCTTGCTTGCGTGCCCCAAACACTGCCTTGGTCCTCCAGTGGTTGAAATAGCTGGCTGGGCCAAGCCTCTGCAGCAGAGCACAGCTGCAGCCCGCCAGGGGGAAGGAGGCTGGTCCAACAGGTAGGGTGGGGAAGTTGTCTCACTGCTCACTTGCTTGCTTGCTTGCTTGCTTGCTTGCGTGCCCCAAACACTGCCTTGGTCCACCAGTGGTTGAAATAGCTGGCTGGGCCAAGCCTCTGCAGCAGAGCACAGCTGCAGCCCGCCAGGGGGAAGGAGGCTGGTCCAACAGGTAGGGTGGGGAAGTTGTCTCACTGCTCACTTGCTTGCTTGCTTGCTTGCTTGCGTGCCCCAAACACTGCCTTGGTCCTCCAGTGGTTGAAATAGCTGGCTGGGCCAAGCCTCTGCAGCAGAGCACAGCTGCAGCCCGCCAGGGGGAAGGAGGCTGGTCCAACAGGTAGGGTGGGGAAGTTGTCTCACTGCTCACTTGCTTGCTTGCTTGCGTGCCCCAAACACTGCCTTGGTCCTCCAGTGGTTGAAATAGCTGGCTGGGCCACGCCTCTGCAGCAGAGCACAGCTGCAGCCCGCCAGGGGGAAGGAGGCTGGTCCAACAGGTAGGGTGGGGAAGTTGTCTCACTGCTCACTTGCTTGCTTGCTTGCTTGCTTGCGTGCCCCAAACACTGCCTTGGTCCTCCAGTGGTTGAAATAGCTGGCTGGGCCAAGCCTCTGCAGCAGAGCACAGCTGCAGCCCGCCAGGGGGAAGGAGGCTGGTCCAACAGGTGGGGAAGTTGTCTCACTGCTCACTTGCTTGCTTGCTTGCTTGCTTGCGTGCCCCCCAATCTCAAAAATGCAATGGCACGTTCCTGTAGTTAGACTGCATGCTTTTTGGGGTGGGGGTGGGGGTGGGGGTGGGGGTGGGGGTGGGGGTGAAGATACAGATTCTGATACAAAGATCCTTATGTTTAGTAGTGGGCTGCATTAGAGATCTGAAGACTTGGGGGGGAAATGGGGGGGAAACAGAAACATTCAGAAAAAATCCACCCCAATCCCTGGGGAAAAATGAAATTGTGTGTGTGTAGTGCTGTGCGTGGAGCTCGATGGGGTGGTGGTGGAAGTCAGGTGAACTCGCCGGGCTCCACCCCCAGAGCCCTGCTTGCCTTACCCTGTTTCCCTGGCTTGGCTCACAAGAACATGAGCTGAGCCGGGGAAGTGACTTCCAAGTTCCAGCGCTACGTTGTTTATGTAGAAAATGGCATAAGATGTGTAAAAAACGGCCACGATTTGCATAACTTGTGCAAATCACGGCCATTTTTAATGTATCTTACACCATTTTCTACATAAACAATGTAGCACCAGGAACCCGGAAGTCCAGCGAGCACTTCAGCTGGCGTTCACTTTGGGGTTGGCTTGGCTTGCATGCCACGAGTCGAGTGGTGGGTGGATCGCTCACCCCTGTGTGTGTGTGTGTGTGAATTTTTCTTCCCCCCACCCCTCCATGGGTTGTTTTCCCCCCAAGCCTTCAGATCTCTAGGCTATATGCCTGGACAACAGACACACAGTGGAGGTAATGAGAGAGGGCCCTGGATTCATCTCCCAACCTCCTGTTTTAAACACCTCGTGGAAAACCACTTGTTCATCATGGCTTCCTCTGGCTTGTAATTAATTACTCACATGCTGCTCCATCTTACTGTTCCTTGTATTGCTTTGTATTTGTTATTGTAGCTGATCTTTAATATTTATACGTAAACCACTTAGAGATTTTATGATATTAAGTGGAATGAAAGCATTATCACACCAGCAGGCTCAACCATGTGCTTAGTGTTATAAATGTGGTCCTAATCCAGCAATAGGAACCCCACATCAGCACTCAGTAATGGAGTTAAAAATTGTGCGATGGAACCTGCATGCACAGCACCCATTTGTACATATGGATCATTACCTTATTATACATTAGGACTGGAACCATACACACACCACTAACTTGGAGTATGCCCAATGGGGCTTCTTGCCTAGAATAAACATGCACAGGATTGAAGTGTACAGATGGAGGGTGTCACTGGGTTGGGTGATGGCATTTTGTGCTGAGGAGTTTAATGGTTGTTGCTATGATTTTCTGTTGTTCGGTTTGCATTTTTCTGATGTACCGGTATGTTGTGAATATATCACAGTGATATGGTGTATTTGCTTCTGAGGAGCAGGAGATGTACATACCAGGCAGGTGATTTTGGATGGCAGATTATGCTTGCTTTGGAGTCCAGAACACTGGCTGCTCACACTTATGGCTTTTAGACACCATTCAAAACTATTCCATTGTGTTCCAGGATCATTGTGTAGAGCACAGACGAGTGACGCTGCTCATGATATTTAGCACCAGAGCTTGGAAGCGCCTTACCATTTGCTGTTTCTCACTGGCACCTGGAATGGCTCGACGGGCATCACTACCTGGAACTCAGCATTGGCCCCACCCCTTCTGCAGCCTTATTAGGGCAAGCGGCTTTGCCACTCTAGAGGAGAAGCCTTGCTACTAGCAGCATTTACTACCAGAGTGGGAAAGCTCCTCACCACAGACTGTTTCTTGCTGCTAACTAGGACTCAGCATCAGCCTAGTGAGAGAGTCAAATGAAAGAGCTCTATCTCACTGGGTTCGGTCTACTGCTATTGTACATGGCTTTTTTGTAATCATGACTGTCTGTTTATTCCACCTTTTTTTGTTGGTTTGTTTTTACTTTATCTTTGATAAGGGAAAGCAAGGTATCATTCCCTCCGTTTCCAACATTCAGAGGTGCGTGTGGAACCTTATGTAGCCAAAAGAAGCACCGTCCATGAGGGAGAGGTATCAGCAGGCTTGGGGAACCCTGAGGTTTGCAGAAGTACCTCCCGGCCCCCGCCACCCCCCCAAAAAAACATTTAGGGGCAGCCCCCCCCAAAAAAAAAACAGCCCATGAGGAATGAGCATGCTCAGTGGCCACAGAATGCTGACTATTGTGGGTAGAACTGAAAACTGTGTGGGAGTGGGCATGGAATGGAGTATTGTGGAGGAGGGCATGTCTGGCTGATTGACTGGAACACTGGGCAAAAGAGCTCCACACGGCAACACTTTGTTCAGCACCCACTTGTAAATTATTAATATAAATAAAACAAAAATAAATAGTTTCCTATGCTTCCCCCCTCCCCCATTGATACCAGTTGTTGATGTTCCTGTGGAGCCAGGTCTTGTTGCACCCAGAGCCCTATGCTTATGTACTCTGATTTCTGTTCCCTTGTAGTCCATTGATCTGTCATTTGGCCACTAATAAGGCTTACTGCTCTTCATGACTCAGGCTGCAATCTTAATCTACACAATAATAATAATAATAATAATAATAATAATAATAATAATAATAATAATAATAATAATATTTTATTTATTACCCGCCTCTCCATCTAGATCGAGGCGGCGAACAACAGAAAATATAAAATACCTAAACTAAAACAACACAATATATACTATTAAACATCTTAAAACATCCTAAAAACATCTTAAAACATCTTTAAAACATCTTAAAAACATCCTAAAATTACCTGGGAGTAAGGCCCACTGAAATCAATGGAGCTTAGTTCTGAGTAGACATGTACAGGACTGCGTGATTATTTTTTATTTCATATTACTTTCGTGTTTTGCTCTGACTGAGGCTTGGAGCCAGGGATGATGTCAGAGAAATCCACAACAGATTCAAATGAGTTTGGATTTCTATTAATCTGACCTGCGGATTCCACAGCAGATCGGCTTTTCCAAACTTAGTTACACTGATTCCGCAGACTTGTGGGCAGGTGCTTCTTTAAATTTTTTTATTTTTTTTTTATTTTCTGGAGTTTTCAAAAAAGAAAAGAAAATGCACACTTCCCCCCATAGGCTAAAACATGGAAATATGCATTTGGCGGGATTTGTGCATTTTCAGAAGTGCAAATTTGCACAAATGTGCATGAATCCAAGTTCAGGAAATGGGGAAAAAAATCTGATTCTGTCAATGAGCAGATGATGCCTGACAATCCGTGAAACACAGATGGAACAGATTTAACAAAATCCATATATCCCTTCTTGGAGCACACTATCTGACTCAGTGAGTCCAGCATCTCTTACCTATGGTCTTTTCTCTCATTCACCTTGTTTCTTGGATGAGTGTGGAGGGGGTGGGATAGGTCTTCTCCTATCATCCCTTTGACATTTTTCATCTTTCCTTTACAGTATTCCTCTTTACATTTGTTCTGTCCTGCTAATACTCCAGCATTGGAGCTGGTGTAACTGATTTCCCTCCCTTGGAGGGAAACATTTTTTCTCTGAAAAAACTCTTGGAGAGGGCAAGGAATGAGAACAAACAAACAGCTCTCTCCTCACTTCTGCTCTGCTGGCAAGAGCCTGGCAGGGCTTAGGATAGACTGTAGGCTCCAATATTGGAGCGCTCCATCACTGAGAATAGGATTGCCCTCTTATTCTTCTTTCTGTTTGTTTTCATCATCCTTCTCCTTCTCTGCCTTTAGTTCTTCATTGATTGTGGTTACTTTGGCCATGTGCTTGGCTGCTTTTGAATTTATGGGGAAAGTCCTGAGCACATGTATCTCCTCCTCCTCCTCCTCCTCCTCCTCCTCCTCCTCCTCCTCCTCCTCCTCCTCCTCCTCCTCCTTAATATTAATATTATTTTAGTATAAATTAATGCTTGCCTCTTTTTCTTCTGCTCTCTCTTCTGCTAAGCATTCTTATTTTTTTAAAAAATATTTTTTCTCATTCTTTTTCTCCTCACTGTCTCCTTTCAATGGTTAATTCTGTGCTCTACCCTTCTATTCCTTCTTTCTCCCTAAGTTTTATTCCTCAGATTCCTCCCCCCCCCAGATAAATCAGCAACTGTTTATTCTTCTATTTCTTTTATTTTGTCTTCCTTCTCTTTTTAAATTCTCATTTCAGAACCTTTTGACCTCAGGGAAGGGTAACAGTTCATAGGAAAAGAGCATCTGTTTTGCATGCAGAACATCTCAGATTCAATCCCTGGCATCTCTAAGTAGGGCTGGTAAACAGCACTCTCTGCCTGGGTTCAGACAACATGAAAACCCACACTCAAAGGTTGAGTATGGATTGAGTTTGGGTTGTCATTGAACTGTGGGTTATTGTGTTGTCTGAACCCAGCTGTGCTAACAAGCCATAGCATGTTAACCACGAACAACCCATGAAGAGAACCCATGGTTTGTTGGTGGGTTGTGAACTGTGGGTTGTTCACCATGGTTTGTTATCTTAGCTGGGTTCAGACATCGTGATTACCCATGTTTCAACAACAACTCATGGTGCAACGACAACCCACACTCAACCCATACTTAGCCCTTTGTGTGGGTTATTGTGTTGTCTGAACCCAGTCTCTGAAATCCTGGAGAGCCACTGCCAGTCGATGGAGGCAGTACTGAGCTAGATGGACCAAAGGTCATCCAAAGAAATAGCAGAGAAAGACAAAGGAGTAGAAGAAATCTAGAATTTCTTGTTTGTTTGTTTTTGGCTTCCTCTACCATTTCTCTGGGTGATCTTTGTGTTCTGTTGTCCTCACCTAAATATACTACTATTTATATTTATTCTTAATTACATTTATATCTTTCCTTTTTTCTCTTGCGAGAAATGCAAAGCAGCTTACATGATCAAGTCAGTGATTGGCCCAAAGTCACCTAGAACCCGGATCTCCTGAGTCCCAGTCCAACATGCTAACCACTACGCCACACTGGCCCTCAATACTAGTGCTGTTGATCCTATTTCCTCTCTCCACCGTTAAACATATTATCGCAGCTCACTTATCTTTGCTTCTTTACATTTTTGATCTCTCATTAGTTTCTCATGAGTTTTCTTTGGACTTTAAATCTAATTTAATTTCTTATTTTTAAAAACAAAACAAAACCTAACAAAGCGTGATTGTTCTTTCTTGGTTCTCAGCCAGTTTTTCTTCTTGCTTTTGTTTCTTAATTACTTGAACAATTCATTTTCGCACAGCATTTGGATTTTCTTTGATTTAATGCACTTTTTGACCCTTATCAATCTAGTTTCCATGCTCACTATTGAACAGAAATTACTTTCTTTTCTTTAACTAATTTATCTGAGTGTCAGCTTTCTTTTTATTTCTTCTTGATCTATCCTCTGCTTTTAGTATTGTTAATCATTCTCTTCTTTATATGATCCTGGGTTTTGTTGTTCTGTTCCAACTTAGTTTTCCTTGTATCTTTCTAATTGTACTTGTGTTTCTGTTAATCAAGATTCCTAAAACTTTTTGTTCAAGGCCTGTTGCTTCTTACTCTACCTTCATCCATTAGGTTCTCTCATTCAGTCTTTCCATATTAAAGATCATGTCTGCTGATGATATTCAGTCATTTTTTTCTATTTCTAAGCTATCCTTCTTTTGCTGATCTTTCATCTTGTCTTCTTAATGCTTCTTCATGTCTGCTCACTCTTTGAAGTTAAATCTTTAAATAGAACACAGAATATCTTATTTTCCCTCCAGTCTCTTCTCTTTCCATTCTTTCTGTTTTTGTTTTTATTATGGCTGCGTTATTATTTTTCTTTCTCCTCAAGCTAGAGATCTTGGTGTTATTTATGATCCTTTTCTTTCTTTTTCATCACAGGTTTTATCATTTATTCCTGTCTTTTTCAGTTGTCAAAGATTGCTAAAATCCATCAATTTCTTTCTGTTGATTCTGCCTATACTTTGGATCATTCTCTTACTTTGCCATAGTTGGATGATTGCAATGCTCCTTTAGTTGGTCTTCCCAATTCCAACCATAAAACCTTGGTTCCTGTTTTGCATTCTGCCACCTGCCTTATTTTACTTGATATGAATATGATCCTGTTTCTCTGGCTTTGATTTCTCTACACTGCTTACCTTTTTTCTTTTCACATTCAATTTAAGATTGTTTCTGACCTTCAAATGTATTCATTCTCTCAACCCTACTTTGATCTCTGATTTCTCTATATTCTCTCTCGCCTGTCTTTGCATTTTTCTGGTTCTTTATTGCTTGTTAAATGCTTTACTTCTTCCTCTCTTTCACGCCTCCATACTTTTTTCTTTTATTACTCCTTAATTATGGAACTCTTTACCAAATTATATTGGTTTTATTGATTCTCTTCCTCTTTATTTTTTAAAAATGCTGCATTTCTATACACACTTATAAATGGGGTAATCTTATGTATGTCTACTTGGAAGTAATTCCCATGTAGTTCAATGGGACTTACTTCCAGGTAAGTGTGTATAGGATTTATGCCTAAAAGTTGTTTATTTCAGTTAGCTCATATCGAGCTGCTTTTGCCCATCTCCTCCATTTTTGCATTTTCTTTTTTTAATACTGGTACATTTTTGTCTTACACAGATAGTGAGACCACTTGGCAAGGGATTTCATGTCTTTCTATGTTTTATACACTGAATGGATGTCAGGCATTTCACATATAATACATATGAAATAACATTCAAACTCTTTGTTTTTACTTTACCTAGTCAAGTGGAAAAAAAGGTAGGATGGCTTATCATAGAATCATAGATCATACAGTTGAAAATATCCTCAGAGATAATCTAGTCCAACCCCCTGCTTAATGCAGGCTCTGCACTGCAGGGAGCAGCTACAGCATCCCTGGCAGATGGCCATCCAGACACTGCTTAAATCCCTCCAGCGAAGGAGAACCCACCCCTTCCGGGGCCGATCCATTCCACTGCTAAACAGCTCTCACTGTTAGGAAGTTCCTCCTCATGTTTGGCTGAAATCTGCCTCCCTGCAATTTCTACCCGTTGGTTCCAGTCCTGCTCTCTGGAGCAACAGAGATCAAGCCTGCTCCATCTTCTCCACAGCCGCCTTTCAGATATCTGAAGGCCATTATCATGTGTCTCCTTAATTTTCTCTTCTGCAAGCTAAGTATACCCAGCTCTTTCAACCATTCCTCATAGGACTTGATTTCCAGGCCCTTCACCATCCTGGTTGCTCTTCTTTGATGCATTCCAGCTTGTCAATGCCCTTCTTAAAGTGGGTCACCCAGAACTGGACACAGAACTCCAAATGTGGCCTGACTAATGCAGAATAGAGTGGAACTATAACTTGCCGTGATCTGGACAGTGAGCTTCTGTTAATGCAGCCCAAGATTGTATTTGCTGTCTTAGCTACTGCATTGCATTACTGGCTCACATTCCGTTTGTGATGCACTAAGACATGTAGGTCCTTTTCACATTTCCTGCTGCGAAGCCAGGACTTCCCCCATCCTATACTTGTGTCTTTGGTTTTTTTGCACCTAAATGCAAGACTTTACACTGATCTCTGTTGAATCTCATCTTGTTAGATTCAGCCCAGTGTTCCAGGCTAGCTAGATCCTTTTGGCTATTCCTCCTTCCTTTATGTCATCTGCAGATGTGACAAGAAACCCCACACACCCTCATCTAAGTCATTTATAAAAACGTTGAACAGCACAAGGCCTAGGATGGAGCCCTGCAGCACTCCACTCAAGGCCTCCCTCCAGGAGGATGTTGAGCCATTAATTAGCACCTGCTGAGTACGGTTACTTAAGCACCTATGGATCCACCAAATTGTAGTATTTCACCATCTTGTCAAGAGGGATATCATGGATATTATGTGGGGTTATCTGATTTTTATCCTCACCCAAACCCTATCAGATGGGTTAGGTGGTAACTTGCCCAAAGAGTTTTCTCAATTGTTGAGTAGGTTTGATCTTGGTTTTCCCATACCTAAATCAAGTACTGTATCCACTATGCCACACTGGGGGTGGGGGTGGGGGGGATCAGCAACTCTCAGTACATGTGGAAATGCCTTCCACTCATGGAGAAGTGGGGAGCAGGGGAAGGAGTTGGATGCAGCCATTTTACCTTAGATCCAAAATGTTCCTCCCAGGGGAACATTTTTAGGGAAGATCTCCCCAGTGATAGGTTCCTCAGTGATAGGAAAAGAGCAAAGCTGCTTGTATCTGTCTCTGAACCTTTATGCTTTCCTGGCTCATTTCTAGCTCCAAAAAATGAAGTTTAAACTCCCCCCCCCCTATTGACTATCCTGGAAGGAGAAAACTATTGAATTGAAAGCTGCCTGCAATATTAAAGAAAATTCAAGGTCAACTCACGTAAACTTTCCCTCAGAGGTGCTGAGGTATCTGCCTGTCAACAGATTTTGGAGTTTGTTTGTTTTAAAATATGATGCACACAAGCATAAGTATTGCTCCTAATGTAGGTGCTGCTTGCCTTAAGTCCAACATTTAGCATGTATCTTGCCCATGCATCTATTGCTATCTTGGGTATTGCAGAAAATGTTCCATTCAATACTGACTCTAGATTCCAAAGGCAAATAAGGACAACATGTCAAGCTGGGTTTCCTTGCCACCATTAGCTATATGAATCCCAGTTTGAGATAGGGTAACACAGCAGACCTGATCTTTATATTTGCTTGAGTGGCTTAAAACAGCTTTCAAAAGGGGAAAGCATCACAATGATTTAAAAAACACTGAATAATTTCCTGTGACAGCACAGCAGGGTATGGGTTCCCTTGAGAGTTGTCAGAGGTCTGTGGACACAAAGACTCAGCTCGTGCCATTTCAGAAGGAGGGAAGCACATAACTCGATTCGATGAGACTTTTGCTGGAGGCAACTTTCTCTGCATGTGTCACATATACCTCAAGGGATATAGCTACCACATGTATTTCAATATACACATATTTTTAGCCTTCAGGTCTGCTCTAAGTGAATCAAATGCACAAGGGATAAGTACCAGTTGAGATTGCACCCAAGAAGAGTGTGGTACATTACTGCCAAGTAATGTTAAATCACATGGTGGGCACCTATTTTTCACGAAGAGTATATGTGTTATTTATGATTCTACATCTAACACAACAGAAAGCTCCCTCAGACATAAATAGAGCACAGTCACAGAAAGAAGAAGAAATATGGCTGAACTCCATAAGGATGATCAGCCCTATATATCAGGGGTAGGCAGAAGGTAGATCTCTGGTAGTTCTCTGAGTGATTCAGAGTAGATTGGCAAGGATTTCTAACGCCCAACTATTCAACGATAGCAGCAACAAAATGGCTCTGCACCCACCCAAAATTATACTGCTGAAATGACGAAAACTTGGGACAATGAGGAGTGGATTTTGGATGGAAGGACTGTATGCTTCATTCAGCTCTGGTACTCAAAACTAATTCCTGGGCTCAGAATTCTATAATTCTAAGTGTATGGGGGTTTTTTTTGCCCCAGGGTCTGTTTGGTGGATTTTGGGGTCTGTGAAAAGCAAAGCAGACCCTGTAAGACTGAAGTCTTCCTACCTCTTCTCTGTGTAGTAGTGTATACATATTGATGGTGTGAACTAGAGGTGGGCAATGAATGCTCCACTCTCCCACTTTTGCAGTCCCATCCACATTCTTTGATGAGATTCTTGGGACTTAGGCAAAAGTTTTAAAATAGTTGAAGGTGTGTGTGTGTGTGTGTGTAATAAAACTTGATCAAAACAATAATAAAACAAATATAGTAAAGCACATTTAAAAACACAACAATAACAGAATAACAATAGCATCCAACCTAACAGACTTGATTACACACCAAAGACCTGCTTGAATAAAAAAAAGGTCTTTGCCTACCAGTAGAAGGACAGCAGAGAGGGAGCAAACCTAGCCTCCCTTGGCAGGGAGGCTAGGTTCCACAGCCAGTGAACGGCCACCGAGAAGGCCCTCTTCTGCGTCACCATGAAACATGCCTCTGATGGTGGCAGTCTCAAAAGAAGGGCCTCTCCAGAAGATTTTAAGACCCAGGCAGGCTCATATGGGAGAATGCAGTCTTTCAGGGAGCCTGGACCCAAGCCATATATGACTTTATAGGTCATAACAAGCACTTTGAATTCTGCCCCAGAACAGACCAGTAGCCAGTGAAGCTGCTGTAACAAAGGAGTCGTGTCCTCCCTGTAACTGGTTCTGGTTAACAATCTGGCTGCAGCATTCTGGACCAGCTGAAATTTCGAAGGTAGACCCATGTAGAGTGTGTTACAATAGTCCAAATGGCACCTATTTGGACTACAAGCTTGGCACACAAGCTTCAGCTGTACAAATGCACTCCTGTCCTGGCTACCACCAAGACCTGGGCATCCAGGTTCTGGGCCGAGTCCAAGAGTACACTCAAACTGCAAGCCGGAGTCTTCAGGAGGAGTGTAACCCCATCCAGCACAGGCTGAATCTTTATTCCCTGATCTGCCTTTTGACTAACCAGAAGCACCTCTGTCTTGTCTGGATTACTGTAAGCTTCAATTTATTTGCCCTCCATTGCTGAAATTAGACAACAGTTTATTTATTTATTTATTTATTTATTATATTTATAGAACTAGAACAGCTTCTTTGGATTTAGATGGAAAGGAAAGATAGAGTTGGGTGTCATCAGCATAGTGGTGGCACTGAACCCCAAAACTGTGGACAATCTCTCCCAGTGGTTTCATGTATATGTTAAATTTAGGTTGCCTCCCTTGGACTTTAGATGGCTGATAAAAACTATATTCCACTGAGCTTTTAGTGATTAATGCCACTCGTTGATTTTAGAAGGTTCCCCTGTTCTATTGGAATGCATTTTTTTAATGTTCTCTTACCATTTGTTTTGTTTGGAATTGTTGTATTCTTTTTATGGTTTTACTGTAAATTATCTCAAGCAGTCATTGAGTTGAAGGGCAATTCAGAAATGCGATAGATAGATAGATAGATAGATAGATAGATAGATAGATTTAGATCCTGTTTCCTCCCCTAAATAAATCTTACTTTTATTTAATTGTGCCTTTGTTTTACCCTGGGTTATTAAGAGGCTCTGGCAGACCTAAAGGTCTCCTGCAGCTTGGAAATATGTTATGTTATTTTATTGCATTTACATCATACCCTTCCTCCAAGTTACTCAGGTCAGCATACATTGTTCTCCCCCACCCACTTTATTGTCACAACAACCTTCTGAGGTAGCTTAGGCAGAGAGAGAGTGGGCTGGCCCAAGGTCACCTAGTGAGCTTCATGGCTGAGTGCAGATTTGAACCTGGGATTTCCCGGACCTAGTCCAACACTCTAACCGCTACTGAATTACTTTAGTTACATTTAGGAGAGTTTTGTTTTGAATAGTAGATTGGAAAGCCATCTGCAGTAACTAAGAAAAGTGTGCATAGAACTATATCTGTTCTCATCTTGCTGGTTATGGAATCCCTAGAATCTCGAAATGAGCAGATTGAATGGCAGCACCTATCCTGAGGCTGGTGCCAGTGTGAAAGTTAGCTAGCCTATTCTGGTTCTTGGGTGTTAAAAGTGATCCCAAGGCGCTTCTATTAAGTGGCAAATATTTCTATCCACCAGAGCAGGCTCTGATCCTCTGATCATAGTGCAGAGTTAAACGATTCAACATTTCGTTGCCAGTAATAAGAGTGCCGCTTTCCTGTAGCTGCTATTATGCTTTTAAAAAGCCAATTTCCCACGTGAGAGGCATTTTTAGGGATGGGGTCAGTGCTGGGGAGGGAAAGGCTAACTATCCCCTCCCCTTCTCATGTGCTGCACTCCCCCCCAAAGAATCACTCCCACAGTTGTGGAGGGGAGGTAGCCTCCCCCATGCTGAAATTAGGCTTGGGAATATCTCCCATGGGCTTCAATGACAGGCTTTTCCCAAGCCTAATTGTAGTATTGGAGTGGGGGGCGGGGATCTCTCTGTGTGTGTCAGTGGTGTGTGTGTGTGTGTATGTGCTTGTTACTGGTATGTGCATGTGAGAGAGTGTGGGGTGGCCCCACCCACTGACAGCACCGGGCTCACCCCCTTTGGGCCCAGTCCCGGACACACTGCCACTCAGGCAATGGAGCCCTCGGGCCAATTCCACCCCCACCCTGCTGCCCCCAAAGAGCAGAACAAACCACTGTTGCCAGCACTGCAGCTAAAGTGGATTCAATGAATAAAGCACACTAACTATAACAAGTTATCTTGAGAAACAAGTATGGGCATTTATGTCTTTTGAGAAGAAAATTGGATGGACATCCTATCTAACTTTATTGGGATGGACAATAAATAAACTGTCTGCTTCTTTCTTGCCATGCTGCAAATGGATGTAAGATGTTGACATTTGAATGGAGGTTGGGAGGGGGGGGGAACCAACTCCTGGCAGATACGAAGTTGAAAACACCATCTCACCTGTGCAGCATTTACTGCACAACATATGATGGCCACCCAGTAAAAGTTTAGTATAAAACTAAACTTTCAACTTCCTGGGACTAGTAAAAAGAGGCTTTTCTCCAATTAATAATACATCCCATGAATTATGCCACTCTTAATTGGATTTTCAAATATATCATGAAGCAGAAATCAGCTTACCTACAACAGGTTTGTAAAAAGCCAAAGTAAGTGAACCTTTAGGCATTTCATCTCGGTGTGCTAGCTTTATACAAATAAATCCTATTAACAGTAATATGTGCTACAGGGCTAAAAAAACACAGCACTATCATAACCTTTTAGTCTGAAAACGAATTCCAAACACAGGAGACACTCACAGCTAAAATGGAGATTATCTTTCCAGTATTAGTAGAACAAGGCAGAGGAGAGAGGGGGACTGTCTAAACAAAACATACTGCCTGACCCTGTGCATCTGTTTACTCAGACTTTGAGCTTTTCTTCACGAAGCTGTTAATCCGCTGCATCTACTTTCGGTTTCGTAGCAGAATTGAGATCTGAACACTACACGAAGAGCATTTCCTCTCCTGCTTTTCTGCTATATAAGCCTTAGGTGGCACTGTGGTATAGCGGAATAGCACAAATACACAAGAGAAAAAATTTTTCTTTTGCTTTCACAAATAATACCACATTTCCCCTGCTTTAAAAAAAAAAACAGCATTGAAACTGCTGTTTAAAAACAGAAGTGAAATTGGATGGTCACAACATCATCTAAAGAACCTGTAAACAACCATGAGTAGGGAATGATGAGTGCACTATAAATGCCTCATATAGAAAACCTCACAGGGCACACTTGGTTCAATGGAACTTACTTCCAGGTAGGTGTGCATAATATTACACATTAAACCTTGTTTAGATAGCTGTGTGGTAAAATGGGCAGCAGCATGTCACTCAGCTGCTCTCTCCTTTGCTCAAATGAATCTTTGTAGGGCTAACTTAGGTCCTATTGAATTCAGTGGGTCTACTCTAACTATGACCTTACCCATAGTCTTCAGTCCCTTTTTTCCTAGTCTCTTTCATAACTCAAGTGTCCATTGTCACTTCCCAGCTATCACTTCTGTCAACACCTGTTTTGCCTTAAAGGGGGAAGCGCCCCTCCCTGAGTTCAGGGCTATTTCCTCTGTCAATGAAGTGTGAGATTCTGAATTATTTCCTCCCAAATAATGTACCAGTTTAAAACCTTAGGGCACAATCCTATATATGTTTAGATGGGGGGGGGGGGGAGTCCTACAAGTCTCAGTATTCCCTAGCCAGCATGGCTGGCTGGGGAATGCTGGGAGTTGTAGGACTTTTTTCTGCCTAAGCATGCATAGGATTGTGCTTTTAAGCAATTATATAACCGATATACAACTTTTTAATGCACATTTCCAACCGACTGACAGTTCATTTTGTTACAACACTTAATATAGATTAAGCTCAAAGTGTCTTCAGTGATCAGCCTGGTAAGCAATTCTATATGTGACACTTAAATTAATATTTGCTATGCAGCCCACTTTATCTATGTACTCTTCTGAGATGGCTATAGTTGTTCCCGACCTTTCCTATCTTTATTCTGATCCACTGTCATGCTTTCTAGCCCTATTTTGGGGTCTCTGTCTTTCACTTCTTTCCTAGTATCCTTCTTGACTCATCCTTCCTTATGCAGCCTGTCATCTTTATCTCTGTCAGTCATTTCACACTCTTTTATTTTTAATGGCATTTCTCAAATGTCATGCTCTTTGCATATTCACCATGAGTTGTGAAAGGCCTGCATATATTTTGCAACCTTAAAGAACAAAAAAAAAGGACAATTGCATGTTTAAGTGTATGTCCTACATATATGAGATATTCATAATCTGTCAAATGTTTTGTGTTTTTATTATGATATCCAGAATATAATTTGCCACAATGGCCTCTGGACCATCATTTTCATCAGATCATTTGTCAGTGGCAATAGCTGCTTCCCTCTGGGGGCAAATAGCAGCTTGGGAGGGAATCTCCATTGGGACAGCAACACAGAAAGAAAGGGCTTTAACCCTCAGTCCAGGAGGAGACTGATCTCGCCAGTCATCATCCCCAATTCCAGCAGAAAGATGAGCATGTGCAGCGATGCTGGAGTGTGGCTGCCTACTCATGCCGACCATGAAGACTGCGCAGGTGGAGGAAGTAGAAATTAACTCGTAATAAATCTCAGTACAGTCATGCCTTGGATTGAGAGCATAATTCGTTCCGGAAACGTGCTTGTAATCCAAAACACTCTTATATCAAAACAAAATCCCCCCAAGAAAATTTGTACAGAGATTTTTAATTTAAGCCATACTACAGTACTTGTCTTGCAAGACGTTGCTTGTATATCAAGTAAAAAATAAATTAATTAATATTTAAAAATTTGCTTGTCTTGCAAAACTCTCTCAAACCAAGTTACTTGCAATCCAAGGTATTACTGTATTAATCATGAAAATATTGCAATTCCAGTCAATCAAAGTCAGGGCTCATTATGCATACAGCCTGGACTCAACAGAAAGGGACTGATGAATTACAGTCATGCCTTGGATTGAGAGCATAATTCGTTCCGGAAACGTGCTTGTAATCCAAAACACTCTTATATCAAAATGAAATCCCCCCCCAAAACAAATTTGTACAGAGATTTTTAATTTAAGCCATACTACAGTACTTGTATTGCAAGACGTCGCTTGTATATCAAGTAAAAAAAAATTAAATAAATATTTAAAAATTTGCTTGTCTTGCAAAACGCTCTCAAACCAAGTTACGTGCAATCCAAGGTATTACTGTACAAGTTTTGTCAGTATCACTAGTTCAAACTGGCTTGTTGTGGTGCAGTTGTTGGTGCTTTGATTCTGACCACGGGAGAATTAAGCTGTAATTGGAATATGGAAAGAAAGAAAGAAAGAAAGAAAGCTTTTGAAAAGAGATTAGAAGTTGAAGAAGTATTCTACTTTTCGTGCCACAGCTGAATACAACCTCAGCTAGCCTGTTCTATACTGCCAATGAAAGAGAATAATACATCCATTATGAAGGGCAAAGTAAGGGAGTAGTCATCCACTATCCTCACAACACCCTTTTATCAGATCCCCATAAGCTCTAAGCCCTTTTTAGATCAACTTCTTCTTGACAACATGGGGATCCTTTGTCATTTAAGAATATGAGTACAAGTGTTGCATTGGGAGTTTGCCATTTGTATCATCAGCTTCCCAAAATATGTATCTGAGTGGGAGGCTAATATCCCAAAAATAGGGCTACACTAAGGGGGCAACTGAGGCCATCTTCCCCAGGCTCCACAAAGCAAGGAACCCTCTGTCTCAGCTCCTGTGCATGCCATGGGCCCCTGTCCCACCAGATTGCTCATCAGCACCCCACACATGCAGGGGTCTTTGTAGGGAGCAGCAGAAAGGCCCCCAACATCACATCTGCCCCAGGCCTCACAAACCCTCTGGGTGGCCCTGCCAAAAAGCATCATGGGAAGCAATCTTGAATTACATGGAAGGTGCCAGGTGCTCGTGACCAGTCTGGAGAGGTCAGGAAACAGCTAACATAGCACAAAGTCCCTGAAGATGAAGCCCAGTATCAGTATGAATGCATTTAACACACTCTGAAAGACTAGGGTGAAGAATTTATTGACACTTGTTTGGGATGACCTCTATAATTCGCTCCTGGTTTTTCTGCTGAGCCATGTTAAATTCACACCAGTAAAATGTTGTACCATACCATCAAGTGCTGCCAGTATGGTTTACTGAATTATCACAGCTGAGAGGAGTTTCTGTCCGTAGATACAAAAGTGCTGCTCTGAGGCAAATGTATATGTAAGTTACTTACATATTGGTCTTTTGTGCATCATATAATTTAGAAGGATGCTGGCTTCTAATTTCACATTTTTCTCCCTTATGTTTCACCTGAATTTCCCTACCTGTAATTTATAACAACATGCTTGGAAAGCTAAGCAGGGTCAGGCCTGGTTATTACTTGGATGGGAGACCCCTCCTCTAGTTTCCTGCACTGAGCAGGGGGTTGGACTCGATAGCCTTGTAGGCTCCTTCCAACTCTATGATCTATTAAATCTATGAAAAGGTCTAGCTCCACTCTTGTCTGGATCAGGCCTTCAGCCCCAGATAACAATACTACCCTGTTATCAGATATAGTTTAGAACATCTGTCATGAACATTAATTTAAAAAGTAAAACCATTACAATCCTGATCCAAGCATAACCGATGCTGAATGACGTGAGGCAAGTGGCTACCAGTGAGAGGGCCCTTTCATTGGTGACACCCCAGCTGTGCGATGACGATGTTCATTGAGAGAGGCTCTCCTGGCACCTGCTATGATCTTTTTGGTGCCAGATGAAGACCTTTTTATTCTCCATGTATAGACCTTCGTTTAAATATATAAATATATGTGTGTGTGTGTGTGATTTTTAGATCCTTGCACAGCTGTTGTCCTCTTCTGTTAGTTTTACCTTGGTTTTATTCTGTGGCTGTTTGTTCTGTTCTGCCACTGTCATGGTGAGGGCTGAGTATTGTTGAGTGCTGGTGAGGCCTGGGTTACAGGGTTCCACTATGAATTGGGTTTTTGCAGAGTTTTGGGCAAGGCAGGCAGTTTTCCCAGGAAGGCAGAAACAGGAAGAGAACAGCACCACAGAGAGCTCCAAATGGGGCTAGAAGCCAGAAAAGCTGGTCTGCATGTTGCTCCAACAGGCAGCATATTGTGACAGGAGCCTTAAGTAGCTTCCTTTAGATTACTGATGTGCGCAGAGGTCGATTGTGTGTGTGTGTGTGTGACACAGGGATGTGATTTTCAATGGCAGCCTTGTGTCATGGATAATACATAGTCCCAGTGGGTATCAGTAGAGAATTAAGAAAGCAGAGTAAAATATTGGAAATTATTCCTTTAAAAATATTCCAGGTTGGGTACAGGCTTGCCTTTCTATAAATGGAAGGACACCTTTTGTTTGCAGAAGGGATCTAGATCCAGCAGAGACTCCCTGGCAGAGGAAGTGGGGGGAGGTGATTTTTGCTGATGCCCCCTTCCCCCTCTAGCACCACGTCCCACAGTGTTCCGGGGGTGTGTGTCCCCAGGACTCAAGAATAGCTTTTCTGGAGGCACAGGGGGCTGCAAGGAGAAGGAGGAATGAATGAAAATACCTCCTCTCCCTTTTTCTAGCAGCATCCTAGGAGCATAAGTCTGTATTTGTTTACAGTACCACCCCCATGTGTTATGATGTGTTCAGTCTGTGGTTCTAGTCAGGATTCCGGGCTACTTTGAGTAATTTCAGACTATTTCATCCTATATTTTATAAGCGGCTTTTGGGAAATGTATCCAAGAGCAGATTTTAGCACCTTGCTGTAGATCTTGCCTCCCCGTATTTGAAATCTTCCACCTGACACTCCTGAAACAGGCATCTCTGCAGGGATGAAATATTTCCCACTACAGATTAAAGCAAAAGGAGTTAATCACAATGCTCCATGTGAAAAACCCACAATGACACTGAGAGGTACCTCCAGTGTTAGAACCAAAGCAATTTCTGGTAAGGCTTTTAATTATTTATATATTCCTCTCAACTGGAGTGGGAGGGGGGATATCTGCCTTTGGATAGAGCTCTCTTTTTATGTAAATAAAACCTGCTCACGTTGACACCCAAAGGCAGCTCACTGTCTCACTGTGGACTTTAATAGCTGAATGGCATAATTGACAGTGACCTTGTGTATGGGTGACTTTGATATAAGTACCCTGAGACCATCAAGCTTTATTTATTGGTGCTACTGAGTTTCAGACTTACATCATTTGGCTGTTTCATAGATGAGCACCGAACATTAGCGTAAATGTGGCTGTTGTTTATCAAGCTATTACTATTTTTCAAAATGAACAGAACACAGATCGTGGAATGAGTTTAATTATACCACCCCTTCCATATTCCAGAAATCATTAACTTGGCTGCAACAGTTTCCCACCCCCCTTCATGATATATGATAATGAAGTAATAAAATACATAAACCTCTTATCTAAACCAACATTTGGAAGCTGCATTTATTCAGCTTTGTGTAGCATCTGGTTCTTCTGTGCCATTTTTGATCTGTTTAGAGAAGCTGATTAAATTTAAACACAAAGAGAACAGCAAACTCTTTCCCAAAGAGAACTGCTTAGCATAGCTTCAAGGGAAAAAAAAAAGCAAAACACTTGCAGATCATTTATAATGAATTATAACCCCAAAGATGTGGCTTACATTTTCATATATCCTGGGCTATAGATCAGATGTATGTCTGGATCACTACTCTACAATGATTATTTTGGCTGGTTAATTGGTGATGGTGGTTGCTGCTATTTGCCTTACGATTCAACAGCCTTGCAAAACAGAAAATTTTCAATAGTCATGCACATCTAGGGAAATGCTCTATTAGAGAAGCATCAAATATTTATTCAAAGCCAAGTGGACACTCACAATGACTCCATTCACATCCTTTCTCAGGGTTGGATGTGAGCATTGCAGTTCTGAAATTATGAAGATTATTAAAGACTCACAGAGTGTTTGTGTATCTTTAAAAAGCAACATAAAAATTATCTGTAAGTGTAATTGGATAGCATACACAGCATGAGCACTGTTTTATATGATGGTTACACAGAATGTCAGGTATTATTAATATTAGTATTACTGCTACCACTACTACTACTACTACTACTATTACCTGTAAAGATTTCTGCTGATATTGGTACTGAGTATTCTGTGATGAGCTGGTTTCTCCTATTTCAAATTGGTTCTTCACACTTGCCAAACCTCCAGGTATTCTGCAAGCCTCTGAATCCTCCAGAGCCTGATGGGAAAACAAAATGAATCTGTTTATTCAATGTAGTAAATAACTTTATTTTTAGAAGAAGAAAAAAAGACTGTTCTGGGTGTTTATGTATCTGTTAATTTTTCATTACAATTATAAATACATTTATTTGTATGGACCTAAATTTTGGAAATGCAATATTTACTTGGAGTTTTCTTTCTCTTACAGTGCAATCCTATATATGTCTACTCAATAGTAAGAATCATTGAGTTCAATGGGTCTTACTCCTAGGTAAGTGGGTATAGTATTTCAGCCTGACTTAACTATAACTTCCTTTCTGCCTATTCTTATAAATTATATTACTTCATTTTGTAGGGTAATTTTAAAATGTATTTTCCCCAAAGAAAAAAAAATGCAAAAACAGTTTAAATATTAAAAGTGTTCAAAAGGAAAGATGCAAATGATTCAGTGTACTATGCCCAGATTTTTCTAAAAAAAAATTATTACTCATCTTGGTTTTTATATAAAGTACATTTTGGTACCTGATGGGTCAACACTGTTCATTATATTCCAACTCCAGGCTCATTTACATACATTTCTTAATGTCATGCCAATGTTCTGAAGCAAATCCATTAGGAGACTGTCAGCAAAATACTTAAGATATGAATGGGCTATACATTATCAAGATTCATACATAGAGGAGCTTGCTGTGGTATTATCATTCAAAGGCACACTAACCATAAGCAGTCTTCAGAACCTCCTAATCTAGTGCTTCTTCAATACTATTAACTACTTTATACCATCAGGTGTTCAGAGACAAGGAAGTGATTCTGTTGTTACAGAGCTATGAATTAATCTCTTTGCAAAACCAACATGGGAAGTCTCAGAGGCCTCTTCCATAATGCTAAGGATTAGTGCAACGATGGAGGCTGCACATTGTGTTTGGGAAGAGCAACATTCAGACACCGACACAGTGATCCGAAAAGCAGGTTAAAAGCCGAGACTCAATGACAAATTGGAAATGGGGATTCTGGCGAGACCATTAAAAAAAAACCTCACTCTGGATCTTCACTATCCACAATGCATCTGGAAGTGACATACTCCTGGCAACCACAATGATGACTAATCATTGCTGCTTTGGATTTCCCCATTACCTATCAATCTCACTTTGTTTCCCTCAACTTGAACTTCTTACTTTTTAATACCTTGTAAGTGGTGGGAGTAGAAGTGAGGATGAGCCAACAGGGTAATGGTTTGTTAGTGGTTCCAAAAATGCCCCTCCTCAGTTTTAGTCTGCCTCTGCCTGAACATGGCAGTGGAAAACTTCTCACCTGCTGCCATTTTCTCTGCATTAACCACCTCTGTCTCTGGGAGTGGTGTGAAAGATCCAGTCCCTGCTGGTTACATAATACAGGGAGTCAGAGAAGTGCCAGGAGGCAGAGAAGAGGGGATGGCCAGTCTAGGAAATGCATTCGGTCCCTTTGCTTCTTTAATGGAAGCAACTGAGCCTTCCTTCCCCCCAGAGCCTGCTAAACAGCATAGCAAGAGAGAGCTCCAGGCAGTTTAAAAGGAAACTTCAGTCAGATGCAGCAAAGAAACACTTTCTTTTTCTTTCTTTCTTTCTTTCCTTCCCACAACTGGGGAGACCAGGCAGAACTACATTACCAGTGGTGGTCAATGTGCAGCTTGAAGTGCACAGAATCATAGGGTGGATGGGACCTTTGAGGTCATCTAGTCCAAACCCCTGCTCAGTGCTGGATCTGCAATGCAGGATGTGACTACAGCATCCTTGACATAGAATCACTGCTGCACAGTAGACGGGGGTGGGGTGGGGATTCTATATTTTCCTCGTCTTTATTTTCACCTTGGCATGCTGCTTGTAGTTTGGGCATTTGTGACTCTTCATGCTTGAGAGTTCATGCAGAACCTCATCTATGGGAGACATAAACCCTCGTTGATGCTTTACTCAAGTTGGTGATACTCACAGTTTGGCAATGCTGCTGCTGCTTTGCCCACCTTTTTCTGGGGACCCCAAACTTATGACTCAGTATGGAATCTCTACGAGTCCTGGAGTGGATTCAGAGCCTCTTCTGACAGACATTACCTCAGTGGCATGAGTGTTGCTGCTGAAACTGCTCTGGCCAATTTAGGCACTCTTGGTCATGTGGGAGGAACCCACAACATGGCTCCTTTCCACATCAGTGTCTATGGCAACTGTGGAGTAGGAAGGTGCTGTTGGCCTGGAGCATTTGATGTCACTGATGTAGCACAGAGAGGATATACAACAGCAGCACTCACACAGCCAAGGTAACGTCAGAAGAAGCTCTAAGGTGGTGGACAGGTGAGGAGCTGAAGCCATTCAGTGGTGGCTATGTTGTAAATTCTGGCATGTCATCATTGCCAAGTGGTGAGGTCACACAATTCCCATGATGGTAAAAACAGAAAGTACTTAACTGTCAAGTTGCTGGTTAAAATCTTCCCATATGGCCACTCTAACTGTGAGGGGAACTATTCTCCAGCAGCCTTCAATAGCCATGCCCTAAGTGTACCACCACCCCACCCCAGGGAAGTGGGTGTGGCTACAGCCCACAGATATCTCGGAGAAATCATGGTGGACAGGTGAAGTGCCAGATGACTGGAGGAGGGCAAATGTTGTTCCCATCTTCAAAAAGGGCAAGAAGGAGGAACCTGGGAACTATAGGCCAGTCAGTCTGACATCAATCCCTGGGAAAATTCTTGAGCAGATTATAAAAAAGTCAGTCTGCAAGCACTTTGAAAACAATGCAGTGATTACTAGAAACCAGCATGGATTTCTCAAGAACAAATCCTGCCAGACTAATCTGATCTTATTTTTTGATCGGGTAACCTCCCTTGTGGACTGTGGGAATGCTGTGGACATAATATATCTGGACTTCAGCAAAGCTTTCGACAAAGTGCCTCATGATATCCTGATTAGCAAGCTGGCTAAAAGTGGGCTGGATGGAACAACTATCAGGTGGATCCACAATTGGCTACAGAATCGGACTCAAAGAGTGCTTATCAATGGTTCCTTCTCAAACTGGGGAGAGGTAACGAGCGGGGTACCACAGGGCTCGGTCCTGGGCCCAGTGCCCTTCAACATTTTTATTAATGACTTGGATGAGGAGGTACAGGGAATGCTTATCAAATTTGCAGATGACACAAAGTTGGGTGGAACAGCTAATACTCTGGAAGCCAGAAACAAAATTCAAAGAGATCTCGATAGGCTGGAGCGCTGGGCCGAAAACAACAGAATGAAATTTAATAGGGATAAATGCCAAGTGCTGCACCTAGGGAGAGGAAACCAAATGCAGAGTTACAGAATGGGGGACACTTGGCTCAACAATACTACAAGTGAGAAGGATCTTGGAATTGTGGTGGATCACAAACTGAATATGAGCCAGCAATGTGATGTGGCTGCAAAGAAGGCAAATGCTATTTTGGGCTGCATTAATAGAAGTATAGCTTCCAAATCGCGTGAAGTGATAAATAATCCCCCTTTACTCGGCACTGGTTAGGCCTCATCTTGAGTACTGCATCCAGTTCTGGGCACCACACTTTAAGAAGGACGTAGACAAACTGGAGAGGGTTCAGAGGAGGGCAACAAGGATGATAAAGGGACTGGAAACAAGGCCCTATGAGGAGAGACTGAGAGAACTGGGCATGTTTAGCCTTCGGAAGAGGAGACTGAGGGGAGATATGATCGCACTCTTCCAGTATTTATTTATTTATTTATTTATTATATTTATACCCCGCCTTTTTTCCTGCAAGGAACTCAAGGTGGCTTACATAATCCTCCTCCTCTCCATTTTATCCTCACAACAACCCTGTGAGGTGGGTTAGGCTGAGAGTCAGTGACTGGCCCAAAGTCACCCAGTGAGCTTCATGGCAGAGCGGGGACTAGAACCCGGATCTCCCGAGTCCCAGTCCAACACTCTCACCACTATGCCACACTTGAAGGGTTGTCACACAGAGGAGGGCCAGGATCTCTTCTCGATCATCCCAGTTTGCAGGACACGGAATAATGGGCTCAAGTTACAGGAACCTAGATTCCACCTAAACATCAGGAAAAAATTCCTGACTGTCAGAGCAATAAGACAATGGAACCAACTACCTAGGGAGGTGGTGGGCTCTCCCACTCTGGAGGCATTCAAGGTGCAGCTGGACCGCCATCTGTCAGGGATGCTTTGACCTGGATTCCTGCATTGAGCAGGGGGTTGGACTCGATGGCCTTGTAGACCCCTTCCAACTCTACTTTTCTATGATTCTATGAACTCCCCCACACACATTGTTAGTACCACCAAGCAGGCCATTTTAAAGCAGAGACCATGGGCTGAGTGGTCATCTGTGTTTCACTCCAAAACACAGAGTGTACCAGGAGGTGCTTAGCTGCCACGTCAACACTTGGCAGTGAGAAATCAGGGTGTTCACACAAATGGTCATGGGTCACCTCTTGGTACCTTCACTACCTCAAACGTTCATCTGAACCAAGACAGAACCAGATGCAACGGAACACCAGCAGGATGCAAAGAGCACCAAGCAATCAAAATACATGAACATGTGAATTCATACTTTGGGGGGTTCCCATCTGCTCTCTTTCAGGCAGAAATGAATAAATTAGTGTTTTGTTTTTTGGAAAAAAGTACCAAGTTGCAGAGATCAGATCACAGAGTTGCACCAGCTGTGCTTTTGCCCTCATTTAACTATATTTGCCACACCTGCAGTGATTTATGCATCTGTAATAGCTCCTAATCCAAAGCTTTGTCTGGGACGTTGGTCGTACACATGCAAACTCAGCCTGGAGCAAACTGCACATTACACACACAGGCATGTAACACAGTCACAATGGGTGGTATTTCTGAAGAAAAGCAGCTTTGGCAGGGGTCGATTTCATCGGAGAAGCTGCAGGTGATGAGGGGTGCTTAATCCTTTCCCTGCTGGCCATTTTTCTTCTCCGAACCACCCCCAAGCTCCTTCCTTCTCTCATGAGATTCCAAAGGTAGGCAAATCTGTGTAAAGCAGCTTTTGTCTCTCTGTGTGGGGATTTGGAGTAGAAAAATGGCCCATGGAGGAAGGGTTAAGCACCATCTCCCTGCTCATTGTTTCTCTGATCAAAATGGTCCCTCCCAAGCTGCTTTTCTTCAGAAAAATGAGTTCCTGGCATTGTGCTGCATGCAGCTGCATGTAATATGTAGTTTTCCCATGAGCAGGACCGGTGCAAGGCAGGAGTATATAGATTCCATTTATTTCTGTATTGTTTAATAATATCAAAGTGTGGGTGGGTGAATCTATTTTACTGTTCTAGTGCCAGCTTGATAAATCTGTACATTTGCTTCTAGCATTCTTGTATATTAAAGCTGTGAAAAATAGATGAACACACATGCACTGCAACTCTCCACTGTGCACTTTGTTTTCCAGAAATGCAAGGGAATATATTTGCAGAGCACACTGCGGGATAAAAACATGTTTTGGACAGGTATGAATTCACTCAGGGACTCGGCAGCTCCAAGCCTGGGAAATTGCCTCCCAAAACAGCCTCAAAGACATATTGATTTTTTTTTTATGAAACATGCTACTTGGTCAACAACAACAACAAAAAGACACAAGGAGCCATTTTATATGGTATATTTGCCCACTGACATGCACATTTAACAGCCAACATGAAGGGTTGACTTGTATGAGGAGTAGTGGGACACATGACCTTGTGCTGTACTGCTCACCAAGAGAGTCTTCCATGTCCCCTCTGCTTTGATCCCTCATGCTTTAGACGGTCCTTCCTCATATGTTACACCAGGGGTGGGCCACTTCTGTGGGTCCAGGAGCCAATTGGCAACCCCTGGAACTGATTGTGTGCTGCATTCCCTGCTGCCCCCAATGCCCCCTTTCTCTTTAAATAAGGCATGTAGGGAACACACTCTGTGTTTTAATATGTAATCAGACTCCCAGAAGCCCTTGGGAGTGCAAATTTGCATTAAAACAAGTGTTACAGTGAAAATGCAGCTCCCCCCCCCCCACTGCTGCTGCCCCACCAAAATTTGGTGGCAATTCAGGGGCAGTGGAGGCTGCAGAAAAGACCAGGTGAGTGCATGCAGCGCCCGGGTCATGTGTTGCCCACCCCTGTGTTACACTGTGGTCTCACATGTAGACCCTATTAGTCATCATATCAGCAAATGTATCACTAAAGTACATTTGGTGGGTGATTTTTTATTTTCCGTATTTTTCTACAACTAAATTTCTGTAAAATTATAGAAGGTTTAAAAAAACTGGTCCACAAGTCTGCAGAATCAGGAAAAGCTGGTTCACTGTGGAATCCGCAGGTCAGATTCTTAGAAATTCAAACTCATTTCAGTCCATTGTGGATTTCTCTGACATCCCTGGTTGGGGCAACTACCATATGAGGAAAGGTTACAATGTTTAGGGATTTTTAGCTTAGAAAAGGTGGGTAAGGGGGGACACACATGATAGAGGTGTATAAAATTATGCATGGAGAAAGTGGACATGGAGATATTTTTATCCCCCTCTCATAATACTTGATCCATTTATTTATTTCTTTAAAGCAGGCGTGGACAACTTCCAGGGGTTGTGGGCCATGCTGCCCCTCGGGACCCTATCGGGAGCCACATCCCTACCATGCTGCTGAAATTTCTGTTTTAAAAGAACAGAACTGGTGGTTTATTGGTGGTTTGCCACCAAAATATACTGGTGTGGTAATGGGAAAAGGGGCTATTTTGCAACCGGGCAGTTGGGGGCAGAAAAATGGCTGGAGGGGGCACATGCAGCCCATGGGCTGTATGTTGCCCACTCCTGCTTTTCAGTATCGTTATCCAGCTCCTTAGGCAAAAAGGGTCCCAGAATGGTTTACATACCATCAGTAAAACAAGATATTCCCCGCCCATAGGCTTACAATCTAAAATACATGACACAAGGAAAGGGGGATGGGGAGGGAAGAGGAAACAATTAAATAATCTCTCAGCAGAGCTGGTGCAATGGCCTGGCTTCCCCCCTCATCTCCCTGCTGGAATGGCTCGTGGTGGTGACAGATGAGGGAGGAGGAGCCTTCATCGGGACAGTCTTTCAGCTGGGCTGGTGGAATGGCCCTGCTCTCCCTCTTATCACCCTCTGTACAGCCTGATCTGATGGATCCAATGAAAGCGAGTGGTGGGAGAATCAGGACAGATAAAAGGAAGTCCTTCTTCACACGTCACAAACTATGGAATTCACTACCACAAATATAATGATGGCCACCAACTTGGAGGGCTTTAAAAGGGGATTAGACAAATTCATGGAGAATAAGGCTATCAATGGCTACTAGTCATGATGGCTATATGTTATAGCCTCCAGTATCGGAGGCAGTACACCCCTTAATATCGGTTGCTGGCAGTACACCCCTTAATATCGGTGGGGAACACAAATGGGAGGGTGCTATTGCATTCATATCCTGCTTGTAGGCTTTCCATTGGCATCTGGTTTGCCACTATGGGAACAGAATGCTGGACTAAGTAGGCCTTTGGTCTGATCCTGCATGGCTCTTTTCATGTTCTTATGTTCTCAGGATGGGTATATGTTTTAAGGCTCAATCCTATGCAAATTTAGACAGAAAAACAGTCCTACAACTCCCAGCATGCCCCAGCCAGTATAGTTGTAGGCCTTTTTTCTGTCTAAACTTGCATATGATTGTGCCCTTAGTAGACTGTGTGGGAAATCAATTTTCACTGTTACTATGCTTAAAGAAAACAAGCAAAACACACAGTTTTGACCGTGTGTGTCTACCCCAGCCAGGCACCAACGCCCTTGGTGCTATGCGTTTCCAACTAGAGATAGAAAAATCTGTCAATTTTGGTTTCTCCCAGTTTCTCATCTTTCTAATCTTAAGTTCGGTACATCCCAAATGTTGAGAATCTATTTTAAAAGTTTGCATTAAAATTTGTGCTTTCTGTGCATTTCTCCTAATACAGGCATTTTTTAAACTCAATTTTGCCAAATATGCACATTTTTTAAAGTAGTTTACCAAATATAACACATTTCTGAACATTCACTTCACTAATATATGCATTTGTATACACTTTCCCCTAATATAAACATTTTTTACACATTTTTTTTTTAATTGGAGAGCTCCACTGCAAAATTTGGAGAAGGGCAAATTTCGAAGCATAACTGAGTATCGGTTTGCATATTGGTTCAAATGTGTGAAATTCGGTAAGTTCACATAAAAATGAGAATCGAACAAATTTCCCCCTCATCCCTTTCCCCAGCCTCCACACCCTGCTTGCCTGACTGATTCCTCCTGCCATCTTGCAATCAGGTTCAGTGTAGACTCTCTCTGACAATGCCTCTCATTTGGGGATCTATCAGGGGGAGCTATCAATATGGTGTGCCCTAATTTTATACTCGGGTCTCTCATTCCCTCTTTGGCCATGATATTTTCACACCAGGGTGCAAACTAGCCAAAGCTGCCAGGATCTGACATATTTCTAAAAACTCTACAGGAACTAGCAAGTCAGTGGGAAGGTAATTTCCTTGAAATGTCCAAGTCATTTTGGGTAGCTAGTATATATATCTGAGGAGCAACTAGGCATGTCCTAACAAAACAGCACTGCTTTCCAATGGATGCAAAAGACATGAAGTTATGTTTGAAGATCTATGTTTTGGCAGAGCAAATGTGAATCGTCAGTTATATTAGCAAGTGGCCATTTCATGCATGCCTAGCACAAGTCAGTGAATTTTCAGTGATTTGTAGTGGGCAATTTTAGTCTGACACTCTTTAAGCTCCCTATTGAGTGTTACTTATATAAAAGGCCACTGGCAAATATCCACTGTCCTTTCAGACATCTTGTTCAAGAAAACAAGTGCTGATTTTAGTGTTAGGTTTGGCTAAGTCTCTGGAGTCCTTAAATGGCACCAAACATTCAATATGCAGTTAATTTATACTGCATAGGTGACTAGAATTCTTGATATAGTTCTTCCATTTGAAATTCTCTATTTTTATTATAGAAGATCTCTCTCAAGCAAACCCCACAGCAAACTAGTGGAATTTTCTCCTAACAGAAAATATCACACAAAATGTAAGAGGCCATTAAACAGCACTGACCAAATGTGAAATGCCAACCAACCAACCACCCTTAATGCAACAGCCATTGTATGATAGGTAGTAGCTAAGATGTGGAAAGTGTTTGGTTGTCCAGTTGGCTCCCATTGTTGAATAACTCTCTGAGGTGTTAGGAGGCAACGATAAGTGATGGCTGGTCATGGGAAGGCTGATGATAGCAATTTCACATATTCATGAGCAAGTAAAAAACAAAAGCATCATGCAGATATTGCATTATGTGAAACCACTCAGAGAAACAAAAACATGAATTTGTTTGGCCTGCTTAAACATATGAGGCCTGTTCTTCAGATGCAGGCAGTGGCACCTGTATATGTATACGTGGTTTGTGTGTGTTTGGGGGCAGAATGTAGCACTGTCATAGAATCATAGAATAGTAGAGTTGGAAGGGGCCTATAAGGCCATCGAGTCCAACCCCCTGCTCAGTGCAGGAATCCAAGTTAAATTCCTCAATGCAGGAATTCCTGACAGATGGCTGTCCAGCCGCATCTTGAATGCCTCCAGTGTGGGAAAGCCTACTACCTCCCTGGGTAATTGGTTCCACTGTTGTATTGTACAGGGACTGTTTTCGGGACTGTGATAAGGCAAGCAGGCTCCCAGAGAGCGAGCGAACAGAGCGAGCGAACAGGGAGAGCAAACAGGAGTTTGGCAGCGGAGTAGTAAAACAACAAGTGCTGCAAGGGAAAGGCGTGGCCTGAGAGCTCATTCTGTTGAGCAGAAGCTCCTGCTGACTGCAACTACCTGGGGCTGATTGCAGCTGATTGATTGCAGGAAGTGGGGCTGATTGCAGGGCGTGGCCTGGGAGCTCATTCTGTTCCTGACTCCCAGCTGAGCAGGAGCACAACAGGAGAGAGGCTCCAGCTGTTTTGGGGACTGTTTTCGGGACTGTGATAAGGCAAGCAGGCTCCCAGAGAGCGAGCGAACAGAGCGAGCGAACAGGGAGAGCAAACAGGAGTTTGGCAGCGGAGTAGTAAAACAACAAGTGCTGCAAGGGAAAGGCGTGGCCTGAGAGCTCATTCTGTTGAGCAGAAGCTCCTGCTGACTGCAACTACCTGGGGCTGATTGCAGCTGATTGATTGCAGGAAGTGGGGCTGATTGCAGGGCGTGGCCTGGGAGCTCATTCTGTTCCTGACTCCCAGCTGAGCAGGAGCACAACAGGAGAGAGGCTCCAGCTGTTTTGGGGACTGTTTTCGGGACTGTGATAAGGCAAGCAGGCTCCCAGAGAGCGAGCGAACAGAGCGAGCGAACAGGGGGAGAGCAAACAGGAGTTTGGCAGCGGAGTTCAGCAGGGGAGGTCAAGGGGGAGGTCCCTAAGAAATTTTCTAGAAAGGCAGAAACATAAAGGGAACAGAGAACTATGGACGGAAAGGAATCTGCAGTGGTGGTGACCTGCAACGTGTGTGCAATGTCTGTTTTCCTGCCGGAGATCAACATGGCCTACACGTGCAACAAGTGCAAGCTAGTCACGCTGTTGGAAGAAAAGGTCAGAGGACTGGAGCAGCAAGTGTCAACCCTCAGGAGCATAAGAGAAAGTGAGGAGTTCTTAGACAGAACGGTGGATCTACAGCACCAAAGCACAGTACCGGAGCCAGAAGGGCAACTGCAGGATGAGGCGGAGTCAGAGACTGCAGAGGCAAGGGAAAATAACACAGGGGGAACTCCGTGGAAAAGGGTGACTGTTAGGAGCAGAAGAACTACAAGACACTCTGCGCCTGTGGAAGCAGTGGAGCTATGGAACCGCTTCCATGTACTTGAGGACGAGAGCAGAGGACAGCCTGCAGAGGACGGATTACCGGGCACCCAACGTGACAGCGAGCAAGAGGCTGAGGGTCAGTCAAGTGGAGGAAATCAAACCAAGGCCTACAGCAAGAGGAAGAGAAGAGTACTCGTAGTGGGAGACTCCCTCCTGCGGGGGATCGAAGCCAAAGTATGTCGCGAAGACCCATGGACTCGCCAGGTGTGCTGTCTCCCTGGGGCACGGATTAAGGATGTGACAGAACAGCTGCCGAGGCTCATGCAGCCCACCGACACATACCCCTTTCTTCTCTTCCACGTGGGTACAAATGATACTGCCAAGCGGAGTTACAAAGAAATCACGGCAGACTTTGAAGAGCTGGGAAGGGAACTCAAGAACTTCGGGGCCCAGATAGTTTTCTCATCCATCCTTCCAGTACTTGGAAGAGGCATAGAAAGGGAAAGAAAAATACTCCGAGTGAATGACTGGCTACGAAGGTGGAGCCGACGTGAGGGATTTGAATTCTGGGACCATGGGCTACACTTCCTGGAAGATGGACTGCTGGCAAAGGATGGGTTGCACCTCACAAGGACTGGGAAGAATGTGTTTGGACACAGCATGAGGAACTTAATCAGGAGGGCTTTAAACTGAATCCAACAGGGGAGGGAGACATAAACTCGGGGGTACCAATGGAAGAAGGCCTCTATGCCACAATGGAGAGAACAGCTCCAGCGGTGCCCATTGATAGTCTACCACAAAATGTAGGGGGAAAGTCGGACTATAAAGCACATAGTCTTCAATGTCTCTATACTAATGCCCAGAGTATGGGCAATAAACAAGACGAACTTGAACTCTTGATACATGAGGGCAAGTACGACTTGATAGGGATAACTGAAACCTGGTGGGATGACTCCCATGACTGGAATACAGCAATTGAAGGGTATAACTTGTTCAAAAGGAACAGAAGCAACAGAAAGGGAGGTGGAGTTGCACTGTATGTTAAAAATACGTATCTCTGCACAGAGATACAGGAAGAGGAGCTTGGCAGCCCCATTGAGAGCATCTGGGTTAAAATAAAGGGGGCAAAGAATAAAACGAACATGGCGGTTGGAGTCTACTACCGACCACCCAATCAAGGAGAAGATGAGGATGGAACTTTTGAAAAGCAAATTGCCATTGTTTCAAGGAGGCACGATGTGGTAGTAATGGGAGACTTCAATTTCCCTGATATCTGTTGGGAGACTTATTCAGCCAAACATGGCCCCTCCAAGAAATTCCTGACCTGTGTTGCTTCCTCCTACAGAAAGTGGAGGAAGGAACTAGAGGATCGGCTATCCTTGACCTGATTCTAACCAACAGAGACGAGTTAGTGGATAAAGTGGCAGTTTCGGGAACTCTGGGGGAAAGTGACCATGTTATACTAGAGTTCTTGATTCTAACAGAAGCAAAAGCTGAGTGTAGCCAAACACGTACCCTGGATTTTAGGAAAGCCAATTTTAACAAACTCAGAACAATGATTAGTAAGATCCCATGGCAAGTGACTCTCACGAGAAAGGGAGCCCAGGAGGGGTGGGAGTTTTTAAAGAAGGAAATTTTAAAGGCACAATTGCAAACAATTCCCACAAGGAAAAAAGGCAGAGGGCAACAGAAAAAGCCAATGTGGCTTCACAATAAACTCAAAGATGACCTGAAAACAAAAAAGGACACGTATAGGAAGTGGAAGGAAGGACAGGCTACAGGGGAAGAGTACAGGCAGGTAGCACAGAACTGCAGGAATAGTGTCAGGAAGGCTAAAGCTGAGAATGAGCTAAGGTTAGCGAGGAATGCTAAAAGCAACAAAAAAGCTTTCTTCAGATACATGCACAGTAAAAGACAGAAGAAAGAACTGGTGGTTCAACTACGCGATGAGGATGGCAAATTGATAACAGAAGACAAAGAAAAGGCAGAAGTGTTCAATTCCTACTTCGGCTCGGTCTTCTCCCAAAAGAGGGTCTATGACCCCCCTGGCAAACCTGAAGTGCAGACTGAAGGGGCAGAATTGCAGCTTGAGATTGATAGGCAAATGGTCAAGGAGCACCTGATTACTCTGAACGAGTTTAAATCTCCAGGGCCTGATGAGCTGCATCCTAGAGTAATAAAGGAACTGGCAGAAGAACTCTCAGAACCACTGTCTATTATCTTTGAGAAATCATGGAGGACAGGTGAAGTGCCAGACGACTGGAGGAGGGCAAATGTTGTTCCCATCTTCAAAAAGGGCAAGAAGGAGGAACCTGGGAACTATAGGCCAGTCAGTCTGACATCAATCCCCGGGAAGATTTTGGAGCAGATTATAAAGAAGACAGTCTGCAAGCACCTTGAAAACAATGCAGTGATTACTAGAAGCCAGCATGGATTTGTCAAGAACAAATCCTGTCAGACTAATCTGATCTCATTTTTTGATCGGGTAACCTCCCTTGTGGACTGTGGGAATGCTGTGGACATTATATATCTGGACTTCAGCAAAGCTTTCGACAAAGTGCCTCATGATATCCTGATTAGTAAGCTAGCTAAGAGTGGGCTAGATGGAACAACTATCAGGTGGATCCACAATTGGCTAAAGAATCGGACTCAAAGAGTGCTTATCAATGGTTCCTTCTCAAACTGGGGAGAGGTAACGAGCGGGGTACCACAGGGCTCGGTTCTGGGCCCGGTGCTCTTCAACATTTTATTAATGACTTGGATGAGGAGGTACAGGGAATGCTTATCAAATTTGCAGATGACACAAAGTTGGGTGGAACAGCTAATACTCTGGAAGACAGAAACAAAATTCAAAGTGACCTCGATAGGCTGGAGCGCTGGGCCGAAAACAACAGAATGAAATTTAATAGGGATAAATGCCAAGTGCTGCACCTAGGGAGAGGAAACCAAATGCAGAGTTACAGAATGGGGGACACTTGGCTCAACAATACTACAAGTGAGAAGGATCTTGGAATTGTGGTAGATCACAAACTGAATATGAGCCAGCAATGCGATGTGGCTGCAAAGAAGGCAAATGCAATTTTGGGCTGTATTAATAGAAGTATAGCTTCCAAATCGCGGGAAGTGATAATTCCCCTTTACTCGGCACTGGTTAGGCCTCATCTTGAGTACTGCGTCCAGTTCTGGGCACCTCACTTTAAGAAGGACATAGACAAACTGGAGAGGGTTCAGAGGAGGGCAACAAGGATGATAAAGGGACTGGAAACAAGGCCCTATGAGGAGAGACTGAAAGAACTGGGCATGTTTAGCCTTCAGAAGAGGAGACTGAGGGGAGATATGATCGCACTCTTCCAGTATTTGAAGGGATGTCACACAGAGGAGGGCAAAGATCTCTTCTCGTTCATCCCAGTTTGCAGGACACGGAATAATGGGCTCAAGTTACAGGAACCTAGATTCCACCTAAACATCAGGAAAAATTTCCTGACTGTCAGAGCAATAAGACAATGGAATCAACTACCTAGGGAGGTGGTGGGCTCTCCCAGTCTGGAGGCATTCAAGGTGCAGCTGGACAGACATCTGTCAGAGATGCTTTGACCTGGATTCCTGCATTGAGCAGGGGGTTGGACTCGATGGCCTTGTAGGCCCCTTCCAACTCTACTTTTCTATGATTCTATGATTCTATTGCTCTAACTGTCAGGAAGTTTTTCCCTGAGGTTCAGCCAGAATCTGGCTTCCTGTAACTTGAGCCCATTATTCTGTGTTTTGTACTCTGGGATGGTCGAGAAGGTTGATGGTCAATGTCACCTCCGCTGAGAGGATTCCCATTACCTTACCAAAGGCAGCACCATGTGGGCGTGCAAATGGCGAATGGTCAATAGTACCCAACACTACGTAAAGCAAGCCCTTCCTTCACTGGCCTTCCTTTGGCCTTCCCCACTCCTCTGCTGGGCACTGCAGTGCATACCAGGGACCACCACTGAATAATGGCCTAGAGAGCTCTAAACTGCTTGCTACTACCTTGCCATGCTCTATAAACAACCACTGAACTAATGCATCACTGTAGACTTTGAGAACCAATAATAAGCATCCTACTAGCTAAATAAGCAGAACATGCAATATTTTGAAAAGTCTCTGCATTTTCAAGCACTTTCGTTGAGACTCTTTGTAATACAAAGCTATCAGCAGTGACAGGTTGCACACATTCTTCTGGCACTATTAAATAGGGTCATCAAAATAATGTGTAGTTTCTTAATCACTTTAGTTGAACCGACTATTTCAGTATTAATTTAATTCAATTTGCATACTAAAACTGGAGTATTGACATGTTTTTGATATATTGAAGGAGGTGTAACATAACTTTTGTTTGTTAAAATGTTAGTTATCACTCATAGCAAGGAAGGACATTTTTAACACTTCCCTTTTTTTATTCCTTATCCAGAAATACACCAGAACCAAAACAGACTCAAAAATAAAATCATAGAATCATAGACTAGAGTTGGAAGGGGCCTACAAGGCCATCGAGTCCAACCCCCTGCTCAATGCAGGAAACCAGGTCAAAGCATCCCTGACAGATGGTTGTCCAACTGCACCTTGAATGCCTCCAGAGTGGGAGAGCCCACCACCTCCCTAGGTAGTTGGTAAGTGTGCCCTTAATCTCCAGCATCACCAATTAAAATTTGCCCCATCTGATTAACGTGAACCCTTGCAAGTAGATCAACTAAAACCTGAGTCAGCACTGCTGCCAAACAACACATGTGAATAAATGCCATCGACTGTCTTCCTGCTCCAATAGCATTCTCAGAGTAGGACCAAAATCATATTTTTGGGAATCTAAAAATAGGAGGGAAACTTTTGCTGTTGAATTTTTATTTGTCTTTTCAAACTTAAGACACAGAGACATAAGAAATATTTGCCCTTCATGGCTTCATACCCTTTGTTGTCAGCCATACAGTTAGCTCTTCCTTAACAGTGCCGGAAGAGTTCAAGTGCATTGACATTTCTCAGGCTGATGGAGTAAAAGACTGAGATGCACATCATTTATTTATTTTATAAATGCAGTGTAGAAAGTACTTTTATGTGCTCCATTTTGGCATGAGTACATAATGGCACTAACTGCAGCTTTTCTTTTAGTAAGAACAACATTTAAAAGCCCGGGTTAAAATGTATGTATGTATGTATGTCCATGAGGAGAAAAACAACTCAGGGATATTTTGAGAGAAAAATGGCCTGTGGGGAAAGGATTAAGCAGTCCTTCCCTGCTGGGCCTCCTCCACTTACATTTGCAGTTTTCTGTTTTAAAAAAAAAAGTTGGGGGAAATCCAATAACAGCAATCCATGGCTGCAATCATGTGCAAAGTTAGGTTGCTTAAATCCAATTGAAGTCCATTTCTGCTTTTCCTTCTTCTTTTTTTTTTAAAGTAAAGCAGTAGTGGATGTTGCCATCATGAGGAGAAGGAGGGCAGGAAGAGAGAGGAAGCCAAACCTTTTCTCTAACAGTTATTTTTTCCAATGAAAATTACTTCCCCCCAAGCTGTTGCTTTTCTTCCCATAGGGAAAACATATGAGGATCTGTATCTTTTCACCCCAGCTGAGAAAAACAACTAGAGCATGGGGTTTTGTTTTGTTTTTTTAATTTTTTTAAAATTGAATTTTCCAAAACAACATTTGGCTTCCGCCTCATTGTCTGACAAACATTACCAATCCTTATCCAATCTAAGTTTCTTCTATTTTCACAGAAAAAATTTCTATCACCTTAGCAATATTCAGAAATCAAAACCCAAAGTTATTAAGTCACTTTCCCTCCTCCCCAAGAAGTCCACCAGAGCATGGGGTTTTGAATGAGAAAATGGCCAAAGGGGAAAGGCTTAAGCAGCTCCTTTGCCAGCTATCACTCCAAATTGCATCTTCCCATGGATGCTTTTTGTTAGAAACAAAAACATAAAAAAAAAACCCCAACCCATCAGGGAAGTTATATGGAACTCCATGTCACGTGTAGTTTGGCCCTAATAGTGTTGCAGCTTGTGTGTAGACACAACTTTCCACATGCAGAACAGCTGAGGTGCATATGCAACATGGTACTATGTAGAGAAAACATGGCCACCGCCAACACTAGGGTAATCTATGTGGGTTACCGCCCGTGAATCCTCATGAGGCAGCCAATTCTGTAGAACCACATACGCAACAGCAGGCATCAAGCCTTCTGCTGCTTTCATATTTTCCTGGATTGATTGGTACACCCGTCTTCATTCTAAATGACTAATTATTCTAATGATCTTGTAAAATTCCTGTTGTTTTTCTTATAGCAGAAGACAGCTGTAGCTCTGTTGCAGTCAGATTCCTTAAACTGATCAAGTAGCGGAGAAGATATATATATATATATATATATATGGTATACGGTATATATAATATTATATTATTGTTATTATTAAAAATCCGCTAGCACAGAAACCTGCAGGTTTCCCTATTACTCTGACTGGTTTATCAAGGGCAAAAACAAGAGGAGATGAGCATCCAGAAGCAATGAAAAAGGAGAGAACTAGGTTCTCAGGATGCAAAATCTTTATTAAATAGAAGCTCCTCTATTTTGCATCCTGAGAACCTAGTTCTCTCCTTTTTTCGTTGGTTTATCAAGGGACAACACTGTAAAGAGATCTCATTTCTCTGTTGACTAAGCCAGTTCTTTGTGCCATTGGCTACAGAAGATGTAATTTTTTTTAGATACTAATGTATTATTTGGAAGCACTAGTGCACCACCGTGAACATTGCTAGATAGGGATGAGCGCAGAGCCCAGCGCACAGTGAGTGCCCCTGCCGCGCAAGCTGAGCTGAGCCTCCGGCGAGTGCCAGCTGAGGTGCTTGCCGGGCTTCCGGGTCCCCAGTGCTATGTTTCTTACGTAAAAACATCGTAAACTATGTTAAAATGATCGCAATTGGCGTAACCGGTGTTACGTTTTTTTATGTTAAAATCAGTATTAAATACGTTAGAACAACTGCGATTTGCGTGGTGTATGCAAACTATGCAAATTGCGGTTGTTCTAATGTATTTCATGCTGTTTTTAACGTAAAAAATGTAGTGCCGGTTACACAAATCGTGGCTGTTTTAACATAGTTTACACTATTTTTTTAATGTAAAAAATGTAGTGCCGGAAAGCAGAAGTTCGTTTCCCTGGCTTGGCTCGCGAGAATGCGAGCCGAGCTGGGGAAAGGTAAGTTGAGCAGAGCTCGGGGGGTCGAGCCCGGCGAGTTCGCTGAGCTTCCATCCCCGTATCGAGCTTTGCACACAACCCTATCATTCACTTTGATTAGGTTATGCTTTTCTATTTTCCTAAGTTATGTTATTAAAGCTTTTGTATTTACTTTTATTCAAGTGTTTTTTAAAAGCCTATGGCCTACTATGCAAAACAATTATTTTGATTGTCAAATATAATCCAACCTATCTTTTAATGTTATAACTAGATAAATGATGGATAGGTATATGGGGAGAAAGTGGCTGCATATTGCCAGGGTAGGCTGGGTGGGGAGGAATGTTGCAATATGGGTGCTCCCAAATGGAGGGGTCCTAGAACTAACAATTCAGATGCATTGTGCAGCTATTCCATCTTTTCTTCCTGAACAGATTTTCCACGGCAAGAAAAAAGATGGAAGGAGTGGTGGGAAAACACAGGAGGGTTCTGAGTGGAAGACAATCGTAGGGACTGGGCCCATTGCTGCTGCAAAAGAGCCTTCAAGGGATGTGGAAACAGATTCTGAGTCCAATGAGGAGGAGGGGGTGGAATTCCTAGCTGAAATGCCAAGGCCAGGGCACTATAACCCAGGATGCAGCAGAGAGTCAGCTAGCTTCAGATACCATGGGAAGTCACAGTGAGCCTGTTAATGAGGAGGAGGGCGGAACTGGCATAACTAACCCTAGTGTCAGACATCAGCTAAAGTAGGCAGACCAACTCAGAAGTGTCAGGCGCTCTAAGCGGTTGGCCTTCAAGCAATAGGATCTGCCTTAAAGGTGTTGGTAATTTGAGTTTGGGAAGGAGAGGCCCTCAGTTTAGAATCAACTTCTTACCACTGAGGTCACACCTTCTTAATGGCTTGATTGCTTAAAACTGAAACTCTAACTATGCTTGTTTCTTTTGTTATTGGTTTCTGCAGTACACTTAATGTGTACAGTCATGCCTTGGATTGAGAGCATAATTCGTTCTGGAAAGGTGCTTGTAATCCAAAACACTCTTATATCAAAACGAAATCCCCCCAAAAAAAATTTGTACAGAGATTTTTAATTTAAGCCGTACTACAGTACTTGTATTGCAAGACGACGCTTGTATATCAAGTTAAAAAAATTAAATAAATATTAAAAATTTTGCTTGTCTTGCAAAATGCTCTCAAACCAAGTTACTTGTAATCCAAGGTATTACTGTACTTTAAAGCCAGCTTTGCTGGTTTCCATTACCATAACGAAGTTTTAGTTAGAAGATCTTTGTCTGTGTCTGCCTGCAGAAGGAGAGAAAGGACCAACCACAACAGACAATGATGTTTGGAAACCACCACCACCCATAAAAATCTATGAATGAGGCAGGGTGATGGTGCAATAAAAGACTTGCCTGGAACCAGCCCCTGTCCCTACTGGATTGTTGCTGGAGCCACCCATTGTCAGGGCTGGGAGGCAAGTTTTATTTCCATCCCAGAGATGTCTACAAGCATGGTGCTTAATTTTTCCCTATAGAAGGCAATGGCAGATATTCATTTACATGGAGAAAATAACGGGTTTTTAATGTTTTGTTCAGTATTCCATATTTATTATTTATTTATTAATAATATTTATATGCCACTTAAGATTAAAACTCTCCTAGCGGTTCACATACAATATTTAAAATCACATTTAAACACAATATTAAAATACTATTAAAAGCAATTTCAAGTAAAACAACAACAAAAAATTATTTAAAGCAACACATTAAAAACAATTTAAAAACTACAACAATTCAAAACAATACAAAAAGCAGTAAGATGGATGAGCATATAAGCAATTGCAGTAATTTATGTGGCTTACACTGGCTCAGCTTGTCTGAGCGTGGAAAGCTAAGCAGGGTCAGGCCTGGTTATTACTTGGATGGGAGACCCTTCCTCTAGTTTCCTGCATTGAGCGGGGGTTGGACTCGATAGCCTTGTAGGCTCCTTCCAACTCTATGATCTATGAAATCTATGAAATATAAGCCAGAGAAGGCCTTGGTGAACAAGTGCGTTTTCAGGAGGTGTTTGAAATGTACCACATTTTCTGCCTCCCGAACTGCATGGGAGAGGGTATTCCGTGTGTGTGTGTGTGTGTGTGTGTGCGCGCGCGCGCACCACTACTAAGAAGGCCCACCTTTGAGATATTACATGATGACATTCTGTAGGTCGTGGAATGACCACTAAGACCTCCTCTGAAGATCTTAATGGTCAGCTGGGTATATATAAGGGAGGTGGTCTGCTAGGTATCCTTGTCCCAGGTTGTTTAGGGCTTTGTATATCAACAACACAACCTTGAACATGGCTCAGTAACTAATAAGCAGTTAGTGCAGTTCTTTTAACACAGGTGTAATGTGAACATGGCTGAGTGTCTCACTGAGCACCCTAGCTTCTGCATTCTGCACTAGCTGAAGCTTCTGAACCAGGTACAAAGTCTGCCCCACATAGAGCACATTACAGTAGTCTAATTGTGAGGTTATCAGTGCATGGATCACTGTGACTAGGCTACCCAAGAATGGGTGTAGTTGGCACACCAACCAAAGTTGGTAATGGGCACTCCAAGCCACTGAGGTCACCTGGGCCTCCAGTGACAAATACGGATCCAGACGCACCCCCAAATGATGTACCTGCTCCTTCAATGGGAGTGCAACCCCATACAGAACAGGCAGACAGACCAATTCCTGGACCTGGGAACCACCCACCCATAGGGTATCTATCTTATCAGGATTCAGCTTCATTTTATTAGCCTTGATCCAAGCCATAATTGCATCCAGGCACCAGTTCAGAACGTGCAGCCTCTTCTGATTCAGATGTCACAGGGAATAGAGCTGGGTGTCATCAGCATACTGGTGACATCTTGTCCCAAGTCTCCTAATGATATATATATAAAAATGTTGGGCTTCTTTCTAAAAGTTAAAATCTAATACATGGTATGAAATAAACCCACACAATGTATAAACCAGTGTTCTCCAATCTGTGTTCTCCAATCTGATCAAAATAATTCATTTCATAGCTCAAAGGGAGTCACCCAAATTACGGATAGTTAAAAGTTAAATAGTTAAAAATTAAGGATAGTTTATACCAGTGTTCTCCAACCTTGGGTCCCCAGATGTTTTTGGCCTAAGCTGACTGGGGCATGCTGGGAGTTGTAGGCCAAAAACATCTGGGGACCCAAGGTTGGAGAACACTGGTATAAACTATCCTTAATTTTTAACTATTTAACTTTTAACTATCCGTAATTTGGGTGACTCCCTTTGAGCTATGAAATGAATTATTTTGATCATGCCTATGATGTCCATCGGACTTTTGTTTTCTTTAGCATTTGCCCGGCGTTGGAAAGTAAAATGATTCCAAACTTATTTTATGTGTGTTCGGTGCATATTCTCATGTGCGGCTAAATAAAGATTAATTCTAGAGCAGAAGTTCTAACTGGCAGAGTGGAAGTCAGTAGTTCTAAGTGGAAAATAGACACCCAAGTGGGTGTACAGCAGTGATCCCTCTGACCCATGTTATTATCTGTGCAGAGAGCAATTTATTTTCCTGAGCAATCCAGGAATTAGTTACACCTTCAGAGCAAGCCCCAAGGGTCTGGTTCCTAATCATATTTGTTATCCCTCAGCAGGGCCTACAATAAGCCTTTCTTAGTACTTCCAGTTTAGTACACGGCCAGTTCTTAGCTCCTTTCAGATATCATCACTGGGTGGGTCCCCTAAGACCAGAAGAGATTCATCTAAATCAGTGTTCTCCAACCTTGGGTCCCCAGATGTTTTTGGCCTACAACTCCCAGCATGCCCCAGCCAGCTATGCTGGGAGTTGTAGGCCAAAAACATCTGGGGACCCAAGGTTGGAGAACACTGTTCTAAATAGTTTAGATTTATTTGGAGAGCTTTTATGGGTGTCAGGAACAGAACTCTGAAGTTTGGCCATCTTGCAATTCCCTTAATCCCAGCAGAATCTCTTCTTTACTAATTAATTAGTTAGTTGGTTAATATCCTGCCTTGCCACCAAAAATGGCACTCATGGTGGTTAACAACAATAAAATATAGGTTGAAAACAAAATCTTAATTGAAACATAACATAAAAAGAGATCAATAAAAACACAACTAAAAAAACAACAATGAAAGAAATAGTACCAAACCCACTGAAAGTCCCTTCAGCAACAGAGCAGCTAACATGCTAAAGGCCTTCCTGAATAAAAAGGTCTTTCCCTGCTGGTTTTAGGACAATGGAGAGGGAGCCAACACAGCTCTCTCAGCAGGGAGCTTCAGAGCCTGGGAGCAGCCACCAAGAAGGCCCTCTCTTACGTCCCCACCAGATGTGCCTCTGATGGCAGCAGGACTGAGAAAAGGGTATCCCCTGAAGATCTTAAGACCGAGGCAGACTCATATAGGAGAATGTGGTCTTTCAGGTAGCCTGGTCCCAAGTCACATAGGGCTTTATAGATCATAACCAGCACTTTGAATTGTGCCTGGAAACAGACCAGTAGCTGGTGAAGCTGTTCTAACAAGGGAATCACATGCTCCCTGAAACCGGCCCTGGTCATGTTCTGGACCAGCTGAGGTTTCCAAACACTTTTCAAAGGCAGCCCCACATACAGCACATTACAGTAGTCCAAATGATATGTAACTAAGGCATGCGTGACCGTGGCCAGATCAGGCGTCTCTAGGAACAGGCACAGTTGGCACACTAGCCTCAGCTGTGCAAATGCACTCCTGGCCACTGCCAAAGCCTGGGAATTCAGTTCAGGGCTGAATCCAGGAGTACACCCAAACTGCAAACCTGAGTCTTCATGGGGAATGTAACCCCATCCAGCACAGGTTGAATCTAGCGATGTACGCATACCTTAAGGGGTGCTCGCCTTGTGCTCGACTTCTCCTGCGGCAATGATTCTGGGTCCGGCCGGATTTTCCTGGGACCCGGAAGTGACACAATGGGTCCCTGGTGCTGCTTTTTCCACATAAATATCAGAGAAAACCACCTTAAAACGGCCACGCGGGAGGGACAGCACAGGCCAACAACAACAAGGTTGAACAGGAGTCCCTCAGGAGATTGCCCCTCCAAGAAGGACCGGAGCCACCGTATAACAGTGCCTCCCAGTCCCATCTCAGACAGACACCTCAGAAGGATACCATGGTCGATGGTACCAAAAGCCGCTGAAAGGTCCAGCAGAACTAACATGAACATACTCCCCCCCCTGTCCAGTTCCCACTGTGGATTGTCCACCACAACAACCAAAGCAGTCTCTGTCCCATAACCAGGCCTAAAGCCAGATTGAAATGCATCTAGATCAGGGGTGGGCAACATGCACCCTGAGGGCCGCATGATGCAGCCCCTGCCATCCTCCAGTGTGCCCTCCCATCCTCATTGCCCCTGCACCCCACTCCCACTGCCTCTGTACCCTGAACAAAAGGGTTTTTAAAAATAATAATAATAATTATGGAGAAATAGAGTCTGGAGCACTTCAGAGCACCAAAAAGGTAAAATCTAGCTTGTTTTCAAGCTACATTTGACCCTTTTAGAGTAGTGGAGCCCTAAAAGGGTCAAATGTAGCTGGCAAACAAGCTAGATTTTACCTTTTTGGTGCCACAGGACCTCCTGAACTTGCCCACTCCAGATCTAAATAGTCAGCCTCATCCAGAAGCTGAGCTGAGAAGTGACTGGAGAAGCCCTGGAGCTGAGAAGCCACCATATGCTCTAGCACTTTGCCCAAAAGTGGAATACTAGAGGTAAAATCTCTTTTGTGGGTAAAACAAGCAAATGGTGGATCAAGGTATCATGTTATTCTACCTGTTCATATCTTGACTGTGTGAAAAGCATATCATGCATCAGGCCCAGCATTGTGCCTTCTTACCATGTGATCACAGAATTTATAAATGAAAGGCAAGCTGGAACATGATTAACCTATTGTTTGATAACCACTGCTTGAATGGATGCTATGAATGTACAGTACAAAGAACACCAGCACATAAAAGAACTAATTTAATGGAAAATGTGGAGCTCTTACATTAGCAGAGGAGTTGCTGATCTCTACTTTGGACACAGCTGCCTGGTACAAAGCCATCCTTTCCTTCAGCGAGATGACCTCCTGGAAATCTAGGGGCACCTTATCACTCTGGTTAGTCCTTTCTGAAAGTCCAGACTTCTGACCACCAGTGGAAGCTAAAAACAAGAACAACAGAACATTAAAAAAAATAATTATTTTTGCAGAAAGGAAACAGTAAAATTGCTTGTCCCAGTCCCATAGGTAGGCAAAACTGATATTTTCTATTTTTTCCCCAATACCCTTTTTCAGATTGTTTCACTTACTGTGACCTGTCTCTAGCTTTGCTGGTGGTTTTTACAATATGTTTTGTTGGTTAATTGAATGTGATATGAGCTGCCCTGAGTGTTGTTATAAATATTTTAAATAAATATTAAATGTAGTATGCTTTTCCCCCCATGGAGAGATGTTTCCCATGGATCTCAAAGATGTTCAATACAAGAAAATTCAATTTCAGAACCATTGGGTTCATTTAAAAAAAATGAACCCCAAAAGAGCCCAGTGAACTCCCCCTATAAGAGACAGTCACATTAATTGATTGACAGGATATGTTTGTGGGATCTATGACAAAATATAGCAGTGTGGAGTACTCCTGTCCTGTTGTGTGTTCCAAGCAGCCAGTCATGCCTCCACTGCATTCAATTTCCACACCCCTCAGTTTTCCATTTCTAGTATTTTTCAATGTATAGTCAACATTCCATGGCTACTGAGCATTGTCAATCCTCATTTGGGTGTAATTTAGGAAGATTGCCCCTTAGGTTTTTTGCCCTACACAAAACCCTCACTTCCTCCATGTCTTCTGTTCTCATTCATCTTCCCCTGCCTTTTCACCCTCCATGGGGGTGGGGGTTACCCCCCAAAACCTATTGTTTGAATATATTTTTTCTACTTCTGCAAACCTCAAGGTCCACCCAAATATGCTGATACCTTCATTTTGTCTACATAATGATTGGCAGGCACCCCTGAACTTTGCTATTAATAGGAACGAGAACTGCCTTGAGGCTATGTGTGACAAAACAAGGTAGAAATAAGTGGCAAGGTAAAAAAGAAAAAAAAAGCCCTTCTTCAATCCAGCGCACTATCCAGACTCCGTGTTATATTGCACTTATGCTGACCAAGAATGTCAGAGGTACAGACAAGGCATGTCATCTCTAATTGGTGCTGTATGATTGGTACAAAATAAGAAACAGTGTGAGTCATGATGTCTTTGTGTCCTCCCATCCATCCAAGCTAAACTGACTTGAAATATATATAATATGCTGCACTCCAGACGTCACTCATTTCCTATTAATTATTTTGTCTGCACTACTGTGATAAAACCGTCAAAATAATTAATTATTTTGACCTCACTTGACGCATTGCAAAATGAAGTCACCGCCGTGCAAGAGCTGAATACACCAGAGTCTACACGTTGTTACTTTAATTCTTTGAAACCGCTTGTAAAAATGCAAAACATACAGTATTTCCTCTATTAACCTTACAACCAGGTCAGCCATTTTCTTTGGAACCAGCAATTAATGAAATTATTCCTGTCAAATATGTACATTTTCTTGTCATAATATGCTTTTTTTATTTGCAGTTTAATGAACTTAAATGTTTTATTAAGCTCTTAGCTAGACTATAAGCATTTTTTAAGCAGAGGAGAACAGAAAAACCAGCATTTGTATATTTGACAAAAACATATTCTTATATTATAGTATACATTATAATTAGATCCATACATACACAGTTTTTAAAACTATATAGCTGAAACAAGCAAGATAGGAAAAGAATATATAACCAAACTCAGTTTAGCATTTCTGCATTTAATATGCTACAAAGAATAACCCCATTTTCATGCAGTTTCCATTCATTTCTATAAAGCTTGCAGATGGAGGTAATCATGATTTGTGCCCAATATTAATTTGCTTTAAGTCCTTACATTTTGATTGTTGTTTGTTTCCTTCACTTTGATCACAGTAGGGAGTGTGATGGTAGGAAATTGTTAGGCTCTCCATGGTGATGGCATTCATAAGTTTCACTAGGAACCTCACAGCAATTTTCAATCTCACTTAACCTGATTTGTTGGAGTTATGAACCAAAAGATTCATGATTTAAAACACAAATTTGTTATCCTTACATAGGTAGAGATATTTTTCAGCCCAAGATTTTAAAATACTGTTTTAAGTACTCCGGCTTCTGAGGACATGCTTTGAGCATGGCAATCCGGTGTGCCCAGCATGGAGTTTCACAATGCAGTGTGAGTTCAAACAAGTGAGCAAGGAAGGGGAGAATTTGGTTCAACCTACACATGTGCTGAAAAGCCACAGAGTACAAACTGAAGCTTTTTCTAGCTAAAAACAAGGCAGAAAGCCAATGAGGTCTGCAACCTGCAGCAATTTCTCACTGTCTGGGTGCCATGAACTCCCTCCACCACCTGCTTCATTATCAGTAGTCTATGGGCCGGTTCGCACGACACGGAAACTGTGGGGGAGCAGAAGCCCCCCGCGGTTCCCGTGTCGTGCGAATGCCAGCCGAGGGCACCCCTGTGGGACAGGCGTGCACACAAAGCACACAAAGTGACCATGGGTGGTAGAGGGGTAAGCCCCTACCACGCGTGGCCACCCTGCCGTGTGAACAGCGGCCGGCCATCCCGCGGCGGCTGCACAGAGGTGGCAGCCCAGAGCGTCCGGAGCCACAGCTGCTCCGGCCTGTAGGGCCAAACGGCCCCTCTGGGCATCCCGGGCCGCCGCCCCCTAGCGCCAGGAGGCCCGCACTGTGGTGCGGGGACCACCGGCTCCACCAGGGTCCGCCCACAAACACGGGTCACAGGTTATCTGCGGCGCCCCGCCGGACCCCGCAGGCGGCCCCGTGGTGCCTCCCCCGCTCGCAGCCTGGGTCATGCAAACCGGCCCTATAGCACACTGCAAGCCACCACCACGACCACACATGTGGGCTGCACTTGCTGGCAGTACATCATACCCAGTAATAATGTTGAGGTGCTCACAGTTTAGCACCAACACCTCCATTCAGAACATCTGTAAATTAGAGGCCTCAGGGGGACATGCCGTGATTGTAGAGAGAGTTCAGTCATTAGGGAAGTTTGGTATTGATCAATAAAATATTACTCCTTGAGGCAGGGACAGCCCAAGGCATTTTGCTGCCTGAGGCTAAGGACAACATGGTGCCCCCTTCCATTCCATGTACAGAAACTGACCAATCAGAATGGCAGTTGAATTTTACTTCAACAACCGGCTGTGTCGGTGAGCAACTGAGGGCAGTAGACTTGCTTAGGGTATGCATGCAGGGCCACATGGCACGTACAGGTCTATTGTCCAACATCTCTCCATCACTTCTTGCCCCCTAGCATTTGCCACATGAGGTGCCCATCTCCCTAGCCTAAGATAGGGCCAGCCCCACTTTGAGGGAGTTTTAATATATATATATATATATATATATATATATAATGGTAGTTAATATCACGATAGTGGGAGGGGTCCCAGTCCACATTTCCAGTCTTTTGTGGATGACATACAGATGGGCATCAAAACCTTGTTGAAATCAAGGACAACATGCTCATTACAGATCTGAAGGCTGTTTTCATATGAACTGCTTGTGTAATGAACTGGGGCATGGGCAGTCTTTTCAGCACATAAGTTGATTGAGGTATGGTGGATAAGGATGTGAGCTAAGAAATTTGAACAGTGGGTGAATTAGGACATCTACTGAAATCTGACAGATTCATGACTGGAGAAGATAAAACAAGACAAGAAATGAACATGCAACATCAGGTAAACTGAGGCTGGGTCCTGGAGTTTTCCTCAGGGAATAAAGAATTAGGCCCTCATTTTAGATGGAAAAGGGTTGATCACATAGCATGATGAACCCCATCACACTCACTGTCAGGTCTTGACATTTGACCTCAATTCAGGCGGACAACACTCCTCTTAGGACGCCAGTTCTGTGATGTAAATGGCTACCTACCTCTTGTTCAGTAAGGATTCTTGGCTTTCATCTGAACTGCGTTCAGTTGGATTCCATCTGCTTCTTGATCAGCACATTTCCTCTGTTAATCTAGGCAGAGGACATGTGGAACTCCCCCCCACCCCCACCCCAAACATCACTAGACTTATTAGGACTGTACGTCAGCTGTGCTTAAGACCCATTGGAATATATGAGCAAAATATAAATACAGATGCACACACAAACTCTACACTTATTTCCCCTCAGAATTCCTCCAATGTCTCCCCTGAGCAGGAAGCTGGACACTCCAAATTTGCCGCAATATTTCTCTTTAGCCAAAATTTTGTGGCAACTGTAGTTACTCAGGTGAATCAAAAGCACCGTGAACAGTAAATAAATATCTGAAAATGGCTCTGTGTGTCCAGCTGCAGAGACTCGCATCTAAATCTGAATGACAGTCTCATAGTGGCCAAATATAATGAGATTAATGCTGACAGTTTTTTATTTCCTATATCGATACGCATAGTGTCACTTCAACACTTTACAGACTGACATGGCACCCTGTTGCTTTCTTAACCTTCTTGAAAAATTCCTTCTGCAGAACAGCAGCTTGTGGAGGATGCTACCTGATGGATAGGTAGTTCAAAGCAATATGTGAATTTAGTCTCACGACTATACCTACCGATTTATGGCTGTCATTGCCCTCTTTGTGCATGACTTGCATGAAGGTGGAAAGCATGTTGAAACGGGGGGTGTCACACCTTTAGTCCCACCCCCAATGTTCCACAGCTCCTCCCACCCCTGCCATCCACTTGTGGGGCAGCCTTTGCATGTAGACCTCTGTATGGAGGCTTCCCTGAATCCTAGAATGTTGATTGTACAGGCTTCCAGTACCCGGGGAAGCTTCTACAAATAAGAGGACTATGCATGAAGGCCAGGAGGAGCCATGCAACATTGAGGGTGGGGTTAAAAACATGACCCTGCAGCTCTTTCCAACATGCTTTGCTCCTTCACATGAGCAACATGTGAAGGGGCTAATGTTGTACTGAAATCACAACCAGCAGAATTCTTCTCTCAGGATCAGGACTCCAGAACTAATAACCCTAAAAGGCTTTGGGCCCAAATATCTGAAGGACTGCCTCCTCCCATACCATCCTGCCCATGCACTAAGTTCTTCAGAGGAGGCCCTTCTCCAGATACCATCAGTGGGAGATATAGACTATGCATTTACACAGGAGAGGGCCTTCTCTGTGATCATGCCCTGACTTTGGAATGCCCTTCTGAAGGAGTTCCAGTTGGGGCCGACTTTGTCTTTTGTTTTTTTCTGGTGCCGAGTCAAAATGGTTCTTTTTGCCTAGGCATTTCAGCACTTTAATTTTAATAGTTTTTTGTTTTTTTTAAAGTTATTTTAAAACTGAATTGATTGCTGCATTTTTGTTTGGCTTGCTGGTTGAAGAGTTGCACTTGTTTAATTTGCTCTTCTGTGTAATTGTATGGTTTTCGTATTGTATTTGTTGCTTGTGGATGAAGGGTGGTTGATAAAATGTTATAAACAAACAAACAAAGGCCCCTTGTTTCCCTCCTTGCCTGCCTACTTCCTTCCTGTCAATAGTGCACAGCCCCAACCTTGTTAAAAACGTAAGAACAGCCATGCTGGATCAGATCAAGTGTCCATCTAGTCCAGCATTCTGTTCACACAGTGGCCAACCAGCTGCCCATGGGATCCCACAAGCAGGACATGTGCAACAGCACCCTCCCACCCATGTTCCCCAGCATCTGGAGTACATAGGCATACTTCCTCTGACACTGGAGGTAGCATATGCCCATCATGACTAATAGCCATTGATAGCCTTATTGTCCATGAATTTGTCCAAACCCCTTTTAAAGCCCTCCAAATTGGTGGCCATCACTACATCTTGTGGAAGTGAATTCCATAGTTTAAATATGCGCTGTGTGAAGAAGTACTTCATTTTATCTGTCCTGAATCTCCCACCAATCAGCTCCATGGGATGACCCCGGGTTCTAGTATTATGAGAGAGGGAGAAAAATGTCTCCCTGTCCACTTTCTCTGCACCATGGATCATTTTGTACACCTCTATCATGTCTCCCCTTACTCGCCTTTTTAATAAGCTAACAATCCCAGCTGCTGTAACCTTTCCTCATAGGGGAGTTGCTCCAGCCCCTTCAGCATTTTAGTTGCCTTTTTCTGCCCTTTTCCCAGCTCTACAATGTCCTTTTTAAGATGTGGTGACCAGAACTGTACACAGTATTCTAAGTGCGGTCGCACTATAGATTTGTATAAGGGCAGTATGATCATGGTAGTTTTATTTTCAATTCCTTTCCTAATTATGCCTAACATGGATTTTGCCCTTTTCACAGCAGCTGCTAGACATTTTCATTGAGCTGTCCACCACAACTCCAACATCTCTTTCTTGGTCAGTCACCGCTAGCTCAGATCCCATCAGATTATACTTGAAGTTGGGATTTTCTTGCCCCAGCGTGCATTACTTTATACTTGCTTACACTGAACCGCGTTTGCCATTTTGATGCCCATTCTCCCAGTTTGGAGAGATCCTTTTGGAGCTCCTTACAATCTCTTCTGTTTTCACCACCCGAAATAATTTGGTGTCATCAGCAAACTTGGCCATTTCACTGCTCACGCCTGATTGCAGATCATTTATGAATAGGTTGAAAAGTATTGGTCCTAATACAGATCCCTGTGGGATCCCACTGATTACATCCCTCCATTGGGAGAATTTACCATTAATTCCTACCCTCTGCTTCCTGTTCTTTAGCCAGTTACTGATCCGTAAGAGGACCTCCCCTCTTATTAAACTAAGTTTGCTCAGGAGTCTTTGGTGAGGGGCTTTGTCAAAAGCCTTTTGAAAGTCTAAGTAAACAATGTCTAGCAGATCACCCCTGTCCACATTTACTGACACTCTCAAAGAACTCTAAAAGGTTAGTGAGACAGGCCTTGCCTTTGTGAAAGCCATGTTGATTCTTTCTCAGCAGAGTTTGTCCTTCTATATGCTTGCTGGTTTTATCTTTAATAACGCTTTCCTAGGGATGTATCACAAACTTTTTGGGGGGCTCGGTTCTCCGCCGGCTTGGCTCTCTGTGGCGGCAGCCCCTCCGTGCTTGATCTTCTGAGCAGCACGGAGTGTTCTCCGCGCCGCTCGAGCTGCCGGCGCTGGCCGTCGGCCGAGCCGGTCGGTCCCCCGTCGCATCATTTCCAGCGCAGCCGGCACGCTGGACCCCCGCGCTATGTTTTTGGCGGGGGGAACCAGGGCAACAGGGCTTAAACAGCCCTGTTGCCCTGGTTTCCCCCGCCAAAAACATAGCGCGGGGGTCCAGCGCGCCAGAGCAGGGTCCCGTCGCATCACTTCCGCCGCGCTGGAAGTGATGTGACGGGACCGGCGCAGGCGGCACAGGTGGCTCGCCACGGAGAGCCGAGCTGGCGAGCCGCTGCTCGGCCTCCGGTAGGCTCGTGCGAGCCTCGCGCAGGCGCGAGCCAGGCCGAGTTCAGTCCCACTCGGCCCGCGCGAGCAAAAGGACAGGTAATATCCCTACTTTCAACCAATTTACCCGGAACAGACATTAAGCTAACTGGCTTGTAATTTCCCGGATTCCCCACTGGATCCTTTTAAAAAAAAATTGGTGTTACATTGGCCATTCTCCAGTCCTCTGCTACAGAGGCTGATCTTAGGCACATGTTGTTACATACTTTTGTTAGAAGATCAGCAATTTCATATCTGAGTTCTTTAAGAACTCTAGGAGGGATACCATCTGGGCCCAGTGATTTATGACTAACAATTTGTCAATAAGGTTGAGAACATATTTTGTCACCACTATTTGCTTCAATTCCTCAGACTCCCCTCCTGAAAACATCAGTTCAGGGACAGGCATCTGTCCTGTATCTTCTACAGTGAAGACAGATGAAAATAATTCATTCAGCTTCTCTGCAATCTACGTATCCACCTTTAACTCCATTATTGTCCAGTGGTCCAACTGCCTCCCTTGCTGGTTTCCTGCTTCTGATATATTTAAAGAATTCTTTATTGTTGGCCTTGATGTTGGCAGCAACATGCTCCTCAAAATGCTTTTTTGCATCTCTTATTGTCTGCTTGCATCTCCTTTGTGCATGCTTGTGCTCCCTTTTGTTTTCCTCATTTGGGCAAGACTTCCATTTTCTGAAGGAAGCCTTCTTATCTCTAATAGTTTCCTTGACACTGCTCATTATCCATGCTGGTGACCTCTTGGACTTGGTACTAGCTTTCCTAACCTGTGGTATACATTCTATCTCAGCTTCTGTAATTGTGGTTTTGAATAATTTCCAAGCATTGTGAAGGGATTTAACCCTCTTGACCCCACCCCTTTCAACTTCCTTTTTACCAGTTCCCTCATTTTGGAGAAGTTTCCTCTTTCGAAGTAAAATGTGACTGTGTTAGACTTCTTTGGCAATCTTCCATTTAAATATATATTAAATCTGATAGCATTCTGGTTACTATTTCCAGTTGGTTCAACACCATTTACATCTCTTACTAGGTGCTGGGCAACACCACTTACAATTAAATCCAGGGTTGCCTCTGCTTTGCTTGGTTCCATGACCAACTGTTCTAGGGCACAGTCATTTATTTTTAGGACATCAAGAAATTTAACCTCTTTGCCATGACTGGAACATGTATTTATCCAGTCAATGTGGGGGTAACTGAAGTCACCCATTATTATAACACTTCCTTGTTTGGAGGCCTCCCTGATTTCGTTTTCAATCTCAAGATCACCCTGTGCATTCTGGTCTGGGGGATGATAGCATGTTCCTGGTACTAAATTAGTTTTGGAGCCAGGTATTGTCACCCACAGTGCTTCTGTGGAAGAGTCTGCCCATTTAGGTTTTCAAGTCTGCTGGACACTATGCCCTCTTTGACGTACAGTGCAACACCTCCTCTAGTACGCCCTTCCCAGTCCTTCCTATAAACTTTATATCCAGAGACAACCGTATCCCACTGGTTCTCTCAATTCCACCAGGTTTCTGTAATGCCCACTATATCTAGGTTCTCCTTTAAAACCAGGCACTCCAAGTCTCCTATTTTGGCTTGGAGGCTTCTAGCATTTGCATAGAAACACCCATACATGGTGTCCCTCTCCAGATGTCTCTGGTGTGTCCAACTTCTGTTTTAGCATTTAGGCCACTTTGATTGGCTATCATGTTTCACCATATGCCCCATGGCCTATTTCCTCCCCTTCTACATTTGGGCAATAATTCAGAAACTTTTTCATCTTCATCCCATGGGGTTGATTTAACCTAAACCGGATGCTTCCCAGTTCCTGTCAGCTTTTCCCCAAGGTTCAGTTTAAAAGCTGCTCTGCCACCCTTTTTATATTTAGCTTTGCCCCATCTTCCTTAGCTCTTCCACTCCATGTCTCTACCATCCATTATTCCCTCAGCTCCCTGCTTTTCAGGACACTGCCTAGTGCCTACTGTGTCTCAATTCCTTTAGCCACTGTTTCTTGACTAGCTACTCTAGCACCCCTCCCCCTTTTGTTTCTGTCCTTCCCAGGACCTCTTCCCAGTCCGCAGCCATGCCCTGTGTGAGGTCTAAACCCAACTGAATAGACAACTTCCCTTCCACCAGTCAGAAGCTACTGCAAATTGCTTTATTTTCAGAACAATGGAACTTTCCAAAACATCACACCAGCTCAGCCAACCACTGTCAGAGGTTTCACCACCACAAGTATATAGATCCTACTTTGGTACAGCTTTCTTCACTCATGGTCTAATCTGTCTACATACAGTGAGCACAATAACTGGTGTTCCATTTCCCTCAGGAAAGAGTAACACCCAAACCCATATATTTTAGCTGTTAGTCTGCTGGATTCAAGAACAAAGACCACCATATCCACCTTTATTATTTTCACTTTCACTTGTTAATATTGAAATAGCAAATGATGGCTGGAGAGAGACAATGGGGCAGTAACAAAGTGGGCCACTGTGCAGGCAGTGCCCACCGCCGATTCCATTCTGCAATCGGCACCTGTTGCTTACGCAACAGGGATTTAGTGCTTCCTCTAGGAACTGGAAACAAGTGGAAATGCTCATTTCTGGAATTGGGCATGTTGGCAAAGCTTACATAAGGGAGCTCCGCCAACCTGTCCCAATCTAGAAAGGCGCATTTCCACTTGTTCCTAAAGGAAATGCTAAATCCCTGTTGCACAAGTGGTAGGCCCCACTTGCAGAATGGAATCAGGGGTGGTTATCATTTGTGGAGCAGCCCACTTGGATACTGCCCAATATTTGTTAAGAAAGTTTAGAATGGCTTTGAGAGAGGCACCTCTTCCCATACACACACATACACTTTTGTTGTGGTTGTTTCACTGTCAGGAATAGTCAAACAAGCAACAATACAAAAACCTGCAAGCATATTTTCCAGGGTGAAAATGGAATGAGAACACACACAATGAGCACTGCACTCTTTCTCAAACTCTCTGAGGGGGGAAAAGTATCCTCTATAATGCATTTGTGACAGTCAAAATAATACAAAATTTTAATTAGTTTAGAAGTTATAATTGATAAGACTTTATGTTGGTACTGAAAAGAGCTTCAAGATAGTTCTGCTTGTTTTTAGAATTAGGGGACAAAAAGCAATCAGGGCTCAAGCCACACAATAGTTTCTAAGGGCACAATCCTATCATGTTTAGACAGAAAAGAGTCCTGCAGCTCCCAGCATGCTGGCTGGGGAATGCTAAGAGTTGTAGGACTTCCCCCCCTGTCTATACATTTATTTATTTATTTATTATTTACAGCACTTGTATACTGCTCCATATCTAGACAGATTCTGGAGTGGTGTACAATAAGAAGATAAACCAGATAAAAGAATAAAAACAATGCATTAAATAACAGAATAACATTAAAACTGTGGCTGGTCAGCAAGGAAGGCTTCCTGAAACAAAGACATCTTCAGCAGGTGCTGAAAACAACACAGTGTCGGAGCCTGCCTGATCTGCATTGGCAGGGAGTTCCATAGAAGTGGAGCCACCACACTGAAGGCCCTTCTCCTGGTGGACTCCAATCGGGCCATAGGTCCATGTGGAACCACCAGGAGAATGTTCTCTGATGACCTCAGTGACTGGGCAGGTTGGTAAGGGAGATGGCACTCTATCAGGTGTCCTGGTCCCAAGTTGTTAAGGGCTTTGTACACTAGTACGAGAACCTTAAACCTGGCCCAGTAGCAAATAGGCAGCCAGTGCAGTTCCTTCAGCAAAGGAACTACATGCTGAAAAGGGGCAGCTCCCAACAACAGCCAAGCTACTGCAATCTGCACTAATTCCAGCTTCTGGAGCAGCATCAAGGGCAGCCCCATATAGAGTACATTGCAGTAATCCAGTCTTGAGGTTACTAGTGCCTGTATCACTGTGGCCAAGCTATCCCTGTCCATGAGAGGCTGCAGCTGGCGAACCAACTGAAGATGGCAAAAGGCACTCCGAGCAAGCATAGGATTGCACTCTAAATTTAGGGGTGGGTGGATCTGTGAAGCTCGATCTCATTGATGTACTCATTTTTCCACCACCATGTTCATTCCATTCCAGTTCTGTACTTCTTCTATTTTCTGCACATAACTTTGTACATATTTTTGTGCACATTCCAGAAATGTACACAGTTTCCTTTGTGAATTTTTCAAGTGTGCCCATGTTTTGTTTCACAGAATGTGTAGCAAGCAAGCTCCAAAATGTACAGAGTCTGACCACAAATTGTACTGAGATCCACGTTCAGTTGCAGGAGGAGGTATGAATTGGGTCAATCGCAGGAAAGCCTTGATGGAGCGAATTTCCCACCCATCCCTAGGTAAGTACAGGCATTGTTTCCCATGCTTTACTGTGCAATCATTTCTTTTGTCATACTGTCATCTGTGGTCAAACACACTGTTTAGATGACAGAAGCTCTAGACAGTCTTGTGAATAAAGACACTACTTTAAAGAACAGTGGATTGATGCTTGTGATGACTCACTTAATGGGAAAGTTACATTAAACTGTGAAAACAAAGTTTTGACTGTACACTACATACTTGATAAGACTGATAACCTAAGAGAGATCATTACCACAGTGTATGAATTGATATCAAGTGGGCTTAAGCAGTGCTGCATTGTAGACAAAATGACAGAAGAAACACCAAATGGGCGACTGAAATACACATTTAAAGAAATGTTTTGAAGGTGTATGCCAGGAAAGCAAAGGAAGCACAATGCAATCAGTTTTTCTTTTCTTTTTTCATCTGCATGTTAGACACTCGGATAAAGATAAGAAGTAAAATCTTAGTTCAGTCTTGATTCCTTGGAATTATGTCACAAAAGTACCTGCTCTTTTTTTTTTCTTCCATTCTCTAAGTGATGGTTTCTATATTGCTTTCATTGATGGGGTAATTGCTCACTATTGATCCATTTAGAGATTTTTTTGCAGAGCTGATGGTGTTAATCATGAGGTGCTAGTGATATAGGTGAGAGAGGTGATGGGCATATATGGGAACATTCTTGAATGATTGCATTTATTCATAGCAAGGAAGTGCAAAAAGGATAGTTAAGGCACATAGTTAAGCTATGGGATTCATTCCACAAGATGTAGTGATGGCCACCAATTGGGGTGGCCTTAAAGGGGGATTGGACAAATTCATGGAGGATATTCATGATGGGCATATGCTACCTCCAGTGTCAGAGACAGTACGCCTATGTACTCCAGTTGCATGGGGAACATGGGTGGGAGGGTGCTGTGCTGTGGCACTCATATCTTGCTTGTGGGATTCCCGTGGGCAGCTGGTTGACCACTGTGTGAACAGAATGCTGGACTAGATGGACCTTTGGTCTGAGCATGGCTCTTTTTATGTTCTTATGAGACGTGGGACAGGGACAACTATTCATCATCTCTTTGGGGAATTTCCCCAGTGAGTTATATGGGGTTTGATCCTGTTCCCTTCTCCGGAACAGATGAGATAATACACAGATTTGGAATGAGGTGCCATCAATGTGCTGACTGCACCCTGCTACAACATTTCTTCATTCCATTTAACCCAGGTCACTGAGTTTTTTGTGTTTATGCAGTGGCTTGCTAGAGACACCCATCACTATCATAGTTTTGGCTCCCCTAGTCACACAAGTTCACAATCTTGGACCACTCCTGGATCTCCTGCTGGAATTTAGAAGTAAAACTCTCTGTCTTGTCTCAGGTTTAATTATCGCAAGAAGCTCCAGATGTGACTATCCTATAGCTGTGGTGTAGTCTTTGCATGATGCGTTGGAATCTATTGATTACATCACACCTTTCTGGCACAAGCCACGACACTCTATTTGATATATGCCTTAAAGACACCCCACCCACCCCAACTAAATAAATATTATACAGCTAGGCTTATTGAACTGTTGGCCAACAAGCTACATGGCAACTCCATGAATCCTCTGCTTTTGTTAGCCCACCTGGCTGCATGCTGTGCACATCCCTGAGCAACAGGTTTGGCATACCTGCCCTAAAAGCCTTAGGCTCCTGCATACATACATACATTTTTTGTGACCCACCTTCAAAATGGGGCAGGATACAAACTGAAATAAATAAATAAAATTATGCTTCAGGTTCATTATAAAAATGCTTCTTGGAACTCTAAGGGTCAACATAGATGAGATGTTGGAGATCCATGATCAGATCTCCCATCTATTTAAATATCTTTTAAAAGCATGTGTGTGTCTCTGTGGGTGTGCATACAAATTTGATCAGGACCATGACATAGGAGGAGATGCACCCCTTCCTCCCCAGCTGTCATTTAGCTGCCCCACTAGAGAAACCATATGTTTACCCATATGTTTTCCCTAGCACACAAAAAGCACTCCGCGTGGGTAGACACATATATATCAAGAAAATGGTGTGTGAAGAAATGGTTAAAAATCACACACCCCTTGCACCACAGTCCCCCTCCCTGCTCTTTTTTTGTTTTTTTTTTTGTTTTTTTTAAGAGACCACAGATTCAGTTGTGGATGTCCAACATCTTACTTGGTTTAACCTTATATCATTTGCCATACGCAGACTTACCTGGGCTGGATTGTGATCTTTGAATACAACTAGTGCACTGTTAATTCAGAAGGAGTTGAGTACAGCTTGCAGGATAATAACCTTACTCGGCACTTCACTGATCCCTCACACAGTTGTCATTGCATTGTGGATACCATCGGGACAACAGCAGTGCAAACTGGTCACTAAATTGTCTCCTAGGATAGGCAATCATTGATATTTGCAGGGATGGGGACTCGGACTCAAGGACTCGACTCGTGAGTCGGACTGAGTCCCCCCTCTGACTCGACTCGGACTCAAGTCCCAATATTTTTAATGTGACTCGAGACTCGACTCGGGACTCGAGATCAAGGACTCGTCAACATCCCTGGGCTATTGACGAGTCTTCTGGCTGTGCCAAAAGGAGCGCGATCACCGGTGAAGAGCGCATGGAAGCGAGGCGCGCCGCTGCTCGGCCACTATGGACAGCTACCAGGAGCGCAGCCCCAACGATGTGTTGAGATTTATTTTGATTGATGTGTTGTTGTGGGGGGGTTGGGTTAGGGTCAGACATTTTGGGTTTGGCTGCCTCTGCCTGCCTGTTTGGGGTTCCCAGCCTCCTCTGCCTGCCTGGTCTCTTCTTGACCTGTTCAACTGTTGAATTGTCCAAGACAAAGGCCTCTGCCTGCCTGCTTTGGGGTTCCCTGCCTCTGCCTGCCTGGTTATTTTGGGTTTGTCTGCCTGGTCTGTTCTTGTCAAAATCAGTTGCAGAGTTTTGAAATAAAAAGGCACACTTGTGCCTAGAATTTATTTAAGCCACACATCTGAAGTAACCTTATTTTGTTGGGGGGAAACCCCATTGATTTTAATAGGGACTCGTGGAGTCAGTTTTGGGAGTGACTCAGGACTCGTGACTCGTGAGTCACCATTTTGGACCAAGGACTCGGACTCGAGACTCGGGTCCAAAGACTCGTGACTCGACTCGTGACTCGAGACCAAGGACTCTTCAACATCCCTGGATATTTGCCATTCTGCTCTGGCAGAACCCAAAAGAAAACAAAACAAGACCTTCATTTGCTGTAGGCTTAGAGAGCAGAGCAGCAAAATCATATCCCCCTTTCTTTAAAGACCAGCTTTTCTTAGCATTGTGTGCTAGTCCTTCAATCTGCTGCTGTTCAAACACAGTTTGATGTGTGACAGGAAACTTTCCTAGTGAAAAAAGACTATATCAAGTCCTTTCAAAAGGACTGTTGACTGAATTGTCTTGTATTAGCGGCTTTGTAAGTCTGTGCATAAGCAAAGAGCTTAGATGCTGCATAATATGTGTAATAGAGTTCAGCAGTACTCTGAAACACACCAGCAGATGGAGTCTCTCCAATAGTTATCAGAGGAATGTGCTGTTCCAATGTCACATTGAACATTACTCATGCAGCAATTTCCTTAGGGCAAAGTAATGCTGATTGTTAATAAACAGCAATCCATCTGAATACCGTTTACCATTTCTTCCATATTAGACCTAAAGTGAAGGAAAAGTACTTAAAAGATAATACGTCCAAACAAAAAGAACTTCCTTCAAAAATTATAGGAAGGACATTTCCTTTGGCTGACTGGAGAGGAAACCAGTGCTGGACATAATATATAATATCATGTATCCCTCTCTTCCAGGGCTAATTGTGGCATGTACCGCTTACCTTTTATGACAGCTTCCTTAGGATGCAATCCTATGCAAGTTTAGAGAGAGAAAAGGCCTAGCCCAGCTGGCTGGGGCATGCTGGGAGTTGTAGGCCTTTTTTCTCTTTAAACTTCCATAGGATTGCGCCTTTAGTCACTGTTTTCAGAAGGCTACAAATTTAATCTGTGTTCTGATTATTAACTTTACTGCTGGTTCTTTAATATTGTAAAAATATTTTAATGTTTTAATATTTTCATTACTGTATTGCTTTGGTCAGTTGGGCAGTATATAAATGTAATAAATAATGTAATAAACAAATAAATATAGGGAGGAAGAATGGGGCAGTATCCAACACTGCTGCTCCGCTTATATTGACATAGTGCTAGCATAAGCAACCTCCAACACAAATGGCAACAGCATATGCTGGCGCGACAGCGGGTTTCCCTGGAAAACCTGTTGCACCAGCATATGCTATTGGCATTGTGCTGGAGGCCACTTATGCTACTGCTACATAAGTGGCATAAGAGGAGAGGCAGCATAGGATACTGCTCATGATTTGGTTAAAACTGGGGGAAGCTGGCAGGTGGGGGTTGTGCATTTCATTAAAGGCTCTCCTACCTTTTCAGCCATAATTTGAGTACACGCCGGCCGCAGCATCTCTTTTTCAAATGCATATTCATACAACATATAGGTTGTTGTTAAATGTTGGCTGTAACTCTCAACAAGAGAGGAATGCAAAAAAGGTAAGACAGAACTCTGCCCAAACTCTTATTTCCTTTGCCTTACTCTATAAAGCTAATATATGCTCCTTGATCCCGTAGTACAGAGAATGTGTACACAGACATCTCTAGCATCATGGAAATAGCAGTATTCACATATAAGCACAGAGCAGTTTTCTCTTGGTACTTTCCCTATGCCTCTGCTATGCTAAGGGAAACATATATAATTAACAGGATGTCTTAAAAGCATCACTGTGCATATCCTCACTGTTGGTGAAGATGAAGAAAGTAAGTTGTGAGCATCCTCTAGGTTATTAATAATCTTTCTCTGTAAACCTCCCCCAAGTTTACAGTCATAAAAATTGCACCAGTCGTGTCTGGGTGAGCTCTACAGTGCATGGAAACTTTTATTCAGCACCACACAATTCCTGTAAACAGGAAGTTCCCTTCAGAAATGGGAAATGGTCAGCCTGCAATTCTATATTTATTGAAATATTCCATATGCTCTACCAGAACCTGGCTATTAATTCCCACATGGCTGCACCATGCTAACATTTGAGCATTGTTTTGAAGATATTGCCAAACAGAAAGCTCCCAAGCTGAGCACACTGCCCCAGGAATATAGTCCCGATCTTGTGAATGAATCTCAGCAATCCTTGTTGCACGAGAAGGGGTTGCATCCAATTGCTGTCCCCCCACTGATGGAAGGCTCTTTGATGCAGCAGACGCTTCCATCAGCAGAACTGGGATGGAGACGGTTTCTGGAAATTTCCCCATCTTCCTGCAGCCCCCACCCCGCAACCCCCTAAAATCTGCTCCAGAGGGTTGGGGGTTCCTTTGGAACAGTGTGGGAGATGGCACAAGGGGCTGAAAAGGGAAGAGGCAACTGCCAAATATCACTTCCTTCCCTGTTCTGCTGGTAAAAGCTTCTGCTACATCAAAGAGCATCACCTCAGTGGAGGGACATCAACTACATACAATGGACGGATCTGTCAGTTTCAGTTTCTTGTTTTTCCGATTTTTCTTTAAGTAGTCACTGGTGCAACTTGAAATCTGTTTGGCATCCAGCACAATCTAACTTAATTAAGTCTGCACAGTGCTTCTAGCACTCCATTTTAAAACTGTTACAAACAGGAGACTTTGGAGCTCTGCCTTCAGATACCCAGCCCCTCCCCTTTGTTTTTGCTTAACATCCAGCATGAAGAAGAATTCTGGGGAACTTGAAAGCTTGTTCAGTACACTTTGGTTGGTCCTAATAAAAATATTATCTTACTGTTATTTTTTTTTCACCCACCCCCCCATGGACTAACACGACTATTAGCAATTTTTGCATATATTATGATTGGCCTTAACTACATGTGACAATGATTTTGTGATTAGCAATCATGTTGCCATTTAAAATAAATAAACAAATAAACAAACAAATGCAAGGCATGGGGTGGGGGTGATAAGACATTGGCACTTCAGCATGTGGGAAAAGGTGGTTTAAGCCTTTCCACCCCAGCCACAATTTATTTATTTATTACATTTATATCCCACCTTTATTCCTCTTGCAAGGAACCCAAGGCAGCTTACATAATTCTCCTCCTCTCCATTTTATCCTCACAACAGCCCTGTGAGGTAGGTTAGGCTGAGAGTCCGTGGCTGACCCAAAGTCACCCAGTGAGTTTCATGGCCGAGTGGGAACTTGGACCCAGATCTCCTGAGTCCCAGTCCAACACCCTAACCAGTTCACCACACTGGCTCTCTCACCATACTGGCTCTCGGTAAAAAAATGTTCACAATGTCAGTAAAAATCCAGCCCTCACCTGCACAGCAGTTGGCATTAGGCATTAATAGGAGGTTTCCCTCCCCTGCCAGTGCCAGGCCAATTGCTGCGCAGGTGGGGGCTGGATTTTTACTGAGATAGCAGCTGGGCAGGGAAGGCTTCCCTCCTGACATGCTACTGAAGATTTTAGACAAATATGACAAGTTGAAACTGGGGGGAAAAAAGATCGATAGAGTAGGTTTTTTTGAGAAGTTGGAGGAGGGAGGCACTGCCAAGCAGTAGATCACCACAGCCCCTATAGATATTACTGGAAGAGGCCTTGAGCTTTCCATTAGCTTCAGGTAGTGGGAGGTGTCAGGTTGGGAGACAGTGTGAAAGCTCCCATGAAATCTATCAAGAGACTAATTTAACTCCTATGTTGTGGATGGGCACAATAATCACTCATTTTGGTGTCAATTTAAGAATGGATTAGTGTGATGCTTCTGACATCATATAATTCAAGTTTTAAAGAATTGCTCCTGAGATATATATCAAAATGTGGTCATTTCACAGTCTCTCAACAGGGGCTTATTGTTAAAGGCTCCAGTAGTTGCTTTAGCACACTTGAAATCTACTTCCCCTCCACCAGTCAATATGTGGTATACACAATTAGCCTCTTCATCTTCAAATGAAATAATGGCATATAAAAAGAGAAACAAACTTTAGAGCTTTTTGAAGAGATGGTCTCCTTTTTCAACTTATGCTAGTGCTCAATTCAATGGGCTATTGAATATGGAAAGTCCTTGCATGTAGATTTTATGTATGGCCTCTATATATTCATATGTGCACAATCCATATTATAATGACCTAGTCCTTTTTTGCATAGAATGTTGTACGTATTTATGAGAACATTCTTTGTTGTAGAATGTTCTCATAAATGTTAGTGAAATTGTGGAAGAATACTTCAGACTGTAAGAATGTAACTAAAAACCCAATTAATAAAAGGATTTTTAAAGAGTGCTATGATTAGTCTTTAATATGTAAATTGTGGTTACCTTTTTCAGGCATTTGATTGATGCTACTATGCCACATGACTGCAGACATACTAAATAATGTTCCAGTCTTGTCCTCAACATAATAAGGGGTATTTATTATTATAAATGGAAGCACTGAAAATCGGCTACGTCGGATACGAAGCAAGGATTAGAACAGATTTCCTTCCTGCTAGCATACACTCAGTCTCTCATCCCAGTAATAACTACATCTGAATTACTCAGCTATAACTTCAAGAAAGATATGATGTCATAATCAATACAGCCCAATCCATAATGAGGGCTCCGCCAGTGCAACAGAGGTACTCTCCTGTCTTAATAATTTCCTGTATGAAGTGCTAATATCTTCCTTTTCTTTTCACCTTCATAAATTAAGGCTGGAGAAGTAACAGAATCTGATAGAAGAACTACTGGGAAAGGGTTTATAGAGGTGGATGCACTCAAATTGCACATAAAAGTGGGACATACTGAAATATTCAACCTCATGAGTAATTCAACCTATAAGGTCTGTGAGTCTAGAAGTGTACAGTTTAATGCAAATAGAGGGAAGGAGGGAGAGAGAGAAAAAAAAGTGCGACAGAGGAGAAGTCATGTATTTTTCTTGCCATTGAAATGTTCCTGTTCCTTTCTGACAGCTCTGCCGTTCTCAAACCCTGCCTGACTCTCTTTGAAATTATTTCCCAGCGCCACAACATTTCCCTAGTGTTGCAATCACCTTTTAAGTTAATAAATGCAAACCTGACATTCTGTTCAAATGTGCCTACAAGGACACATAAGACTACTTGCTAAGCTATCGTGTTTATCAGCAGAGTCTCATTCATGTCTAGGGAATCCTGTTTTCAACAGGGGTAGGGCTTGGGTCCTTTAAGAGCCCCCAAGGAAGACAGAAGAGAGAAGGTACAGTTTCTCCTATCTCAATGTCTGCATGGTGAAAAAAACTCCACTTGACTTTCAGAGCACATAAAGCACAGGTGGGCAACCTATGGCCCGCAGGATGCATGTGGCCCTCTGAGGCCTTTACTGGGGCTGCCCGGGCCACAGGTGTCCAAGCCCCTCAGTTCCTCCCTGCAAGACCACGCTCAGCTGTTTGCTGGTCTATGAGGAACAGGACTGTGATGGGGAGGAGGTGCATGAGAAGAATTAGCTTTCCCACACACTGTCCTCCTGATGCCAACCATAGTCTTTCCAGCCTGTCAAAAAGCTGTCTGGTCGGCTGGCTGCTGCTGGTGAGTAATTGTGATGGCAAGGACAACATGTGGGGAGAGTCAAGTCCACATGTCTTCCTCCCCAGCTAAATCACACTCCCACCACCAGTCCACCAAAGAATTGTTTGGTGGGCTGGTCAGAGTGTGATTGGGATAGGGGAGAAAAGGCTTGCAGGAAGATGCATCCCCATGCACCTTCCTCCCCAGCTAAATCATGCTCCTGCCAGCTTCTCAATCCATTCTTGTGTGGCCTGGGAGACCACAATTTCAATGAGGAGGGGGGCACATGAGGAGAGTCAGCCCCACATGCAATCCCCCACCCCACCTTTAAATTGAGGACTCCCCCCCCCTAGCTCATTTGTGCCAGGAAAAGGGTCGCTCAGCTGGGCAGTGAGGAGGGGAAGATGTGCAATTGGATTCCAAAATCTTTCCTACCCTGCATGTTGAGATGCGGTGGTGGTGGGACGTGGGGGGAGTGTGTGTTGTGTCAATGTTTATGTGTGGGGAAAGTGTGTGTGCATGTGTGTGTGAGAGAGAGGGAAGAAAGCTCTCTCTCTCTCTCTCTCTCTCTCTCTCTGTGCGTATTTGTGTGTGAGAGAGTGGAGGCGAGGGGGTGGGGTGGCAGCTATGGTCACACCCACCCACTACTGCCTTCAGCCATGCCCAGCACTGCCATGTGGCCCCCAGCCCACCACCCATCGCTGCTCAGGCTCAAAAAGGATTCCCACCCTTGACTTGAAGCATATCAGCTTCAGGTCCATTTCAGAAAAAGAGCTACACTGCCAACACTCATTCCATGAAGTTCAGCCAATCCCCATATTTCTGTCTGTAGGTGCATGCAAGAGCCCCTTTTCGAAGAATCTCTTCTTGTGATAGGCACTGGCATTTCTATGGCAATTCAACAGGTGTTTATAAAGGCAAGGCTTTTAGGTTGCTTTTCCATTCACCACAGGCTGCCCTTGACAAGCATGTTCAGTGGAAGATAAAGATTAGGAAGGAGTTGATTGGTTTTTAACCTCACAAAAAATTACCTTTCCCAAGTTCAGGGAAATCTATATTCTCTCTCTGATGGTAGATAAACCCAAAGCAGTTGCGGCAGCAGCGCGGGGGGGGGGGATCCCATTTGCCCTTGTCCTCCTTTATTATTCCAAGCCTAGTTTTTCTTTTAATTACTATAGTCTCAGCCCTAGTCAATGCACAATTTTAAAATTTGCATTCATTTCAATGGAAGAAATACAAAAGTGAGCAAATATGAGTGGATTATTCTCTCTGGAAGAGGTAGAACCTACCTGTATTTAGAACAACAAGCCACCTCCAAGAATCAAGAACTTATGCTCCAGGATACCCTGCCATAACTAAATTCTCCATCTCCTCAATCGTAAACAGGTTTTATTTAGAAATGAGTCCTGTGGATCTCATATCCCATGACAATGAATCATGGTTGAACTGAACTATTGAGAATAACCGTTCACATCATGTGTGTATGTTTTCATAGCAATTTGCATCATACATGGTGAGTGTTCTTGCTTTACCTCTTTAATGGGGGGGGGGAGCAGGAAAACATGTGTCAGGAATATCACCTAAGTAATTATCATTGTAGCACTTATAAGGCATGAAAGAATGGGAATTAAACTCCCAGGGCAGATTAAAAATAGAAGGCAGCTTTGAACCTGTGAACCTCCGATAATGCAATCCAGCTCACTGCCAAGAACCTCCGAAAGGCGCCACATGAGCAAGTGAAAATTAAAACTACAAAACTGTTTGTATGGAAAGCAAAACAAGTACCTTTTGGGCTTTGGGCCAATTCTGCTGCCTGCTAGAAATGGGATGTTTCCATTATTGCAGTGCAGAGCAAGGCAATATATGTGCCTGAAAACTATTTTCCACACCAAGCACAAAGATCTCCACCACCACCACCACCTTGACAGTGGCCAAGTCACAACACAGACCTTAAATTTGCTTTTGTGGCCTTGGATACAGCAGCCCCAATCTGCCATCTGCTCCCAGAATTCCATGAGAAAGAAAGTTGAGCAACAGCATACAGTGTGTGGTCTGAATAGCCAAATGCTTGTGTCCACCCCCCAAAATCAATTATGTATGTAATACTTTTATTTATTTATACATACAGTGCCACAAAGTGTCATAAATAAAGAGTGAGTGAGCAAGAATCTGCCCCAAGGACAATGCAATCTAAACGCTGACATTGTGGTAAAAGGGCAAGAGAAGCAGGGAATTTATATTTATTATTTTATTCATCATTCATTGTATTTCTATATCACCTTTCTGAAACCAGCCAGGGCAGTTTACAACAAATTCAGAGCAAAACACCATAATCAAATAAGAACATAGTCAAACTTTTTTTTTATTTTTTAAAAGCAACCTTTAAACGCCATAAATATTACAGTCATTTAAAAAGCCAAGTTAAAAAGATATGGCTTGACCCACTTCCTGAATGTGGGGAGAGAGCGGGGGAGAAGGGCAGGGACGGGGCAAGGGTAACAAACAACACAGAAGCCCCCCTTCACACACTAATCACAGAAGGGGAGTCCATGCTTTGAAAGGAGCAGTGTAGGCCTCTAGGCATCTTGACTTCTATTATGCCAGAACCCAGATTGTGCAGGGTTCTCACTCCTGTAGAGGTCTACGTGTATAAGGCTTCCCCAGCTCAGATGTCCATGCTCAATGTGTGGATGTTTGGGGTGGGGAGCTGTGTGACATTGGGGGCATGCAGCGGTATGGCCCTGCTGACCCTTTCAATGCCTCGACCTCCTTCCCATGATGAGCTCATGAAGGGAGCTACAGAGAAGAGAGGAACTGGAGAGGCAAAGTTAAGAAGGGATGAGTGTGAGGAAATGCACTTACGTAGTCGTGTAAGTGGGTGGATAGGTGGACAACTAACCTCCTTTTAAAGGTCACTGGGAGCTACATTCTCACATTATTTTTCAGAATCAAGTCTTCCAAACTTGATCTTGAGAAGAAGTGGAGGGATTTACTGATTTCTCTGTCTCTCTATCTCTCTTACGCACAGGCACACATGCATGCAATTAGATTTGTCTCCGTGGGCCAAAACAAATATCTAGCAGCTATATATTTTCCCCTTCATTTTTACTCTAGAGTAGGTGCAGGTAGCTCAATCTAGATTGTCTGATGGCGATGGAGGCAAGATGGCGATGTGAGAGTTTGTGTTTTGTCTTGAGCTCCGCAGCTTATTTTAAGTTTTTTTTAACAATCTAGACTGAGCTCATAGCGTGTGGGAAGGGGCTTTTAAGATGTAGATTCCCCCCCTGTACCTACTCTACAGTAACAATTAAAAAAAGATGTTAATGCTAGATACAGATTTAAAGTAATGTCTGATTTGGCGGTGTGTGACAATATTTTGGCCAATATCATGGAACGTTTAAATGAATAAAAACAAACAAAAAGACAACGTGATCTGATATTTGAGCTCAGACTTCTCCTGTATCATCACTTAAGTTTCTCTTCAATTGCATCCTTCCTATTTAAAGCCAGGATTCCCATGAGGTTCCGCAACATATTTAAATATGTAACCAACAATTTTAGAGCACAACTCACAGACAGAATGCAAGGAAGCATATCAAGAGGGTGCCACCTAATCCATGACTAGCACAGCAATCTCCCAAAATAAACCATTTTTGGATCCATTTTATGACAGGTCGTATTATCAACGCAAACCAAATGTTTGTCTGTCTTTATTATTATTCTTTTAAGTAAACAGACACTTCTAAATTTTGGGCAGATAAGGCAAGGACAACATTTCTTGTACAAATCCAGTAAGCAGGGAAACTCTTTTAAGACATCCCAAAGGTCTTCAGTGAAAAAAGATATGCATCTAGTGATGGGGCTCTGTGAGCAATGGGCTCATATAACACATGGATGACGAACAAATTATAGCACATACCAAAGGTAAAAAATAAATCAGTTATTCTAGTTTCATCTTTCATTATTCATAAGATCAGATTTCTCATGTGTTCAGTTTATCCCCAAGCACACCTATTTTTAAAACTTGTGCAAAATAAAACAAAGAATGGGAACAGGGTGATCTGTTATATTTGTATAAACGAACAGGGCACTGAATGGAATGCCTTATGATGATACTTAGTGGTTCTGTACCAGATTCAAGATAAATGTTATTATTCCCCTTCCGCCCAATAATATAACTAGCTGACCCTAGCTGATGCTACCTCCAACCCAAATGTCCTGGTATTTAGTAAACTGTAGTAACACTAGGGGCTTCTCTACATGAGGCATTTATCCCGTGGATTTACTCAGGCCTCTTCTTCCGTTTTCACTGCGGGAGGAAAAGTGTGTGTTTTACACAGGGTTCCGCCCCCCGCCCTGCAGGTTTGTATTTCTCTGCCTTTCTATATATTCTATTAACCAACCACAACGTGGTGCTGTGGTATAGCTGCAGTATAGCAGAACTGCGACACTGCACGAGGCTTTTCTTCTGGTTTGAAAAGTAATACTGCACTTTCCTCGCTCTAAAAAAAGCCACGAAAATGGCTGGAAAACATGGGAGAGGCCCTGGAGGATGACGACATCATGAAAAGGCGCTGCAAACTTCCATGAGCAAGGGATCATGAGTGTACAATAAATGTCTTGTGCAGAGAAGCCCTATCTCTCTGGACTGGACAGAGATAGCATGGCATATATCAGCCACAAGCCATTACAATGAATACATTATACATATAACACAACAGAATTAATAAAATTGTCAAATTAAAAATGATAAAATTATTTATACCAACCAAAAATACATCAAATATAAAAGACTACTGAGCAAGTAGAATTACCAAAATAAAATAAATAAATAAATAAATAAAATGAATTTAAAAATGAAATAAAAAATGACTCAGGGCACAAATAACAGACCTTATTTTAATAGCAGTTACTGCCCAAAATTTTGCAGATGTTGCTGTCACTGGTTTATCTTGGTCTGCAAGGAGGAAGGATACATACAAATCGGAGGAACACCCTGAGAGAGATACTAATAGCGGGGTAATTGACTATTTCCACAGATCTCTTTAAAAGAAGGAAAACAACAGGCGAGTTTTTGAATGCCATCTCCATGTGAACAGCCATGATTTATAGTGGAATTCTCTTGAAACCTCCTTAACTAATTCAGAGGGCTAATTTTAATCATAACTTTTCCAGTTAAAAAAACAAACCACAGTAAGAGATCCCCACCAAAACCATTAAAAAAAAATACACTTCTATCCTCCAGTTGAAGAAATACCCCGCCCATTCACCACCTGCAAATGGCATAGTAGCATTTTGTTGTAGCCCTAGACTAACATCCCAATTAGATGATTGCAAGGTATTTCATATGGAGCTGCATTTGAAGACTACTTGGAAACATCAGTTGGTCCAAAATATACCTACCTAGACTATTGACCTGCACTGGGCGAGCCTCCCAGAACCCATGGCCTGTTTTAGGGTTATGGGTGGCTTGTTAACCACCTCAACGACCCACCCTGGCTGGGTTCACACATAACAACAAGCTGCGGCAAGCCCCTGCCACAGCTTAAATGTTCAAACAAAATGGCAGCTGACTGGACAGACTACAGCTTGCCAGTTCTAAAAACAACTAAACTGGCTCCCAGTCCATTTCCAAGCATAATTCAAGATTAACCTTTAAAACTTTATACAACTTGGGATCTGGGTATCTAAAACACTGGCTCCTCCCACATGAACCTACCCAATAACTACAATAGTCTTCTGAGGCCCTTTGCGCAGTGACCCCGGCATCTGAGGTTAGACAGATAACAACTTGAAAAGGGGCCTTCTTGGTTGTGGTGCCCTATCTTTGGAATGCTCTCCTCTGGGACACTTGCCTGGTGCTGAGTCATATGACTTCTTTGGTGTCAGGTGAAGACCTTTAGATCTGTCCCAGCCTTTTAGTCTTGGTTATCCTGCTGCCGTTGGAATGTTTTATTTTGTTCTGATGCTGTATTGTTAATGCTGTTTTGTAGTTTTATTGCTTGATGTTTGCAGTTGTATCATTGCTGTTCTTTTGTGTTTTTGTAGACTATTTTAATTCAGTTTTATTGTAATCTGCCCTTGGAGTTTTTTAAGTGAAAAGCAGGATATTAGGCGTTGTATCCAATGGCGTCATTCTGCTAGTGCAAAGTGTCTACCAATTGTGGAAACCCTGTTTTTACCTTGCATAAGTGTCAAATCCAATATTTTGATTCCACTTGCACAAGGCGTTATTACTTCATTACGCTTGATGTTGCTCTTGCACTAGTCGTGCTAGTTCTTCTGCTAGCAGTTGTGCATCCACTAGCAGAACTAGCCAACTCTTGTATTTTATTCTGCTAGCATAATATTGGATATAACCCTAAATTTTCTAAAAATGCACGAATAAAATATTACCAGTCCCCAATGCCCCCAAGTGTATCTAGTAGCTTGTGGTTGCCCTAACTGATGTTACAAGAAGCAAATACTCCAGTATATCTGTAATCTCCTCATGGCACAGATGCTCTGATATATGCATGGATTTTCCTCATGTGAAGTGGCTGCCCCATTCATTATAGCAGAGGGAATCAATTTGCAGATGCATTTATTTGTGGCTGTGGATCAGACCCACCATAAAACAAAAAATAAATAAGCACATGCACAACACATTCATGTACACATGTGAGGGATCATGGATCTATGGGTAGTAATGATCATGTTTGTGATTTTTGACAAATGAATTATTCTGCATACTCATACTCACTAAAGAGAAGCAATCAATTTCAGCTTTACCAACCTACAGTTTTTCTACTCAGTACTAAGGTAGATCAAATCTGCTTTTCTACTTGTCCCTTTCCTTTGATTTCTTCAAAATATTCAGGAACTTTTTGTTTGTCTCTCCCTCCCCCTCCTCCCCCTTCTCTCTGTATATTGAACCCTGGATAATTTAACATTAAGTGATTAAATGGTCTCTGATAAGGAAGGAAGAAAACAGCATAACTTATGCAAAGTTTGAATGTCAGATGCTGAATCTTGCCAAGCGTTACTTGATTAGAGGAAAGCTGTAGATAGACTCACAGCCCAAAATCAGGGCTTTTTTTCTGGTGGAACTCACCGGAACTGAGTTCCAGCACCTTTCCTTCTATTAATTGCATCACAATTTAATCGCCATCTACTCCCGAGGAAATGTAATCCAAGAGTTCCGGTACCCTTTTCTCCAGAAAAAAAGCACTGCCCAAAATAATCTGCTTCGTAGAGAACTTAAAACTATACTGTATCTTGGTTCTTTTATAAGTGACTGGGCAGAAATCCTGAAACCAGTTATGGCTTCAGTGGGACTTAGAAACTCATAAATAAAAGACAAACCTTTGAAATACAATATGGCTGGTCAACAACAATGCTTAGTTCGTGGGTGGTGGTGAAGAGACAGGTGCTTGCCCATTAGATGATGTGGAGAAGCAGAGAGTGGGAACCAGGCCTGTAGCCAGCCTAAAAGTTTGGGGTGGGGGGCATCCAAAAAGTAGGGGGCAGTTCATCTGGTTTGCAGGCCTTTTAAAGACAAAATTGTAAACTGTTTTTTAATTATTTGTTTGTAAAAAAAAAAATTAGGGAGGCAGAGAAAATTGGGGGGGGGCACCCCTGGCTACAAGCCTGGTGGGAACCTAAGCATGGCAGGGGGAAGGGGGTGTGGACTTTCAGCAGTGCTGAAGGTACCCTACAAAACTGGCACTGGGCCTTGCTGTTTATTTCCATCATCCTGGGCTGAGAAGTGTTGTCTCTGTGCAGAAAAATCAGTGCAAAATACCAGTAAGTGAAGCAGTTGTTAGATTAGTGTCTTGAACTGAGTATGTGAGAAAAAGGAAGACTAAGGTCATGTTCACACAACCGTTTCGGCCTGCGACACCATTTCTAGTCATCCCATGCTGATTGTTCTACTAGAGACTGAGCTGGTTGTGTGCACATTAATACCACATGTTAAAGTCAGTGAGGATACAATTGGGGGTAGAGGGGAGGATAATTCTACTGGGAAATTGTGATGAGTGCTGGATTCAACGAGAATTGTCTTCAGATTTAATTATACTCTAAAGTCCAAGCTGAATGTTCTTGTGTGTGTGTGTGTGGGGGAGGATTAAGGGAATCCAACCCCATGCCTATATTAACATCACAAACTTTTCAGTCAGGATCTCTAGCTCTTCTTTACTGCGATGCTAATTGAAAAGCATTATGCTGTTGGTTTATATTAATGATAGCTGGGCATACCTTCATTTTCAGCATGTCTATTTTTATAAGGATTGTGACTTGGTAATGATCTTTAAATACATGCTGCAGTAAGGCTTCATGCGTATTGCTTCTGATTATCTTGTGAACCTATTAGCCAAGGTGGCACAATTAGGGGCTATGATCTCACCGAAGGGACAAGCAATATGTAATGTAATATCACATTAGGTTATCAGTGAAATACATACCATGAGGCAACAACACCTACCTAACATGAAAGACTCTGGAGTAGTATTGCTAGCCAATATTTTCCAAGATGAATCATAAAGAAAATATATCAGTGTGCTAATTAGGGAGTCAGTGTGGTATAATTAGAGAGCCAGTGTGGCATAGTGGTTAGAGTACTGGACTGTCTGGGACTGGGGAGACCCATGTTCAAGTCTCCATTCGGCCATAAAGCTCAATGGGTGACTTTGGGTCAATTACCGACTCTTCGCCTCACCTACCACTCAGGGTTGTTATGAGAATAAAATGGAGAGGAGGAGGAGGAGGAGGAGGATCATGTGGGTTCCTTGGAGGAAAAGATGATATATAAATGTAGCAAGCAAGTAAATAAATAATTGCGGTGACAGTCTGGTTCTGAGGAAATAACATTGACCACATACCATTTGAAATATTATGGTACTCAGCTGTCAAATGAAAACCCACTGCATAAAACTTCTGCATCTTTTAGTGCTGGGTCTAAGAGCTGTTCAAAACCATCTATGCTTCATATACGGTACACTATGGTCATAGATTGTGCAAAAAGAAAACACTAGCAAACAAACTATTGGAACTATATGATACACGCACGCACACACACACCCTTGCTTCATGGCCCCTGTTCTGTGAATATGCTGATCCTCACAGCCAGTGTGACCTTTAAACATCCTGCAACTCTTTCAGTCCCCAGTCAAATCCTCAAAAGATTTGGGTTAGATTTATACAGAATCTTAAATGCTACCTTTAATTAATGCCTTATTTTGTTATGATAAAAAAGCATGAAATATTAAGTTAAGCTGTAACTTGAGCTGGCATGAAAATGACAGCTGCTTTAAAAAAAAACAACAAGGAAAAAACCCCTTAAACACTGAAGAATGTAATACAGTCAGGGCCGGCGCTACCGCTAGGCAAACTAGGCGGTTGCCTAGGGCGCGCGGCTGAAGAGGGCGCGGAAACGCTGCGCTCCTCTTCGCTGCCGCTGCGCCGCCCCCGCCAGGCCTCCAACTCCCCACCCTCCCGCCCGCTGCCGCCGCCGCTGCGCCTCCCCCCGCCCGCCCACTCGCTTGCTGCCGCTGCGCCTCCCGCCGCCCTCCCACTCGCTGCCGCTGCGCCTCCCGCCGCCATCGCCACCCCCGCAACCCCCCGGTCACCTACCTTCTCCGCGTCGCGTCGCTTCCGGAGCCCCGCCCGCGTTGTTTTGGCGGGAGGAACCAGGGCAACAGGGCTTAAACAGCCCTGTTGCCATGGTTTCCCCCGGCAAAAAACAGTGCGGGGGTCCCGTCGCGTCGCGTCACTTCAGGAGGAGGAGGAGGAGGAGGCAGCAGCAGCAGCAGCAGCTGCCGCCGCAGCCAGGGCGGGGGGGAAGGTAGGTTGGTGGTGGCGGCACAGGGTTGTTGTTTTTTGCTGCTTTGGAGGGGGGGGGCGCTAAATATTTTTTCGCCTGGGGCGCCAAACTGCCCTGCACCGGTCCTGAATACAGTCATGCCTTGGATTGAGAGCATAATTCGTTCCGGAAACGTGCTTGTAATCCAAAACTCTCTTATATCAAAATGAAATCCCCCCCAAAAAATTGTACAGAGATTTTTAATTTAAGTCGTACTACAGTACTTGTATTGCAAGACGTTGCTTGTATATCAAGTAAAAAAATATATTAAATAAATATTTAAAAATTTGCTTGTCTTGCAAAATGCTCCCAAACCAAGTTACTTGCAATCCAAGGTATTACTGTATCCCAGAATACAGACACACACACACATCCCAGAATACACACACACACACACACATTCAGTTTTTCAAGCAGCAGCTACTATTCACTTCAGTGGGTTTGTTCAGGAGTCACACCATGGTAAATCGCAACTCAGACCAAGGTTTACTTCCAACAAAGTGGGATTTGGACTGCAAACTTAATTGCACTTGTTGCAAAAATTGAGGTGGAATGCTTTTTTCTTTTCTTTCTTGACACCCAACTCCAACTGCTCAAAGAACAGTAATAGGGATTGTGTGCTGGAAGTCTATCCAAGCTGACTTCAGTGGGCAGTGCTCGCATGCACATAATGTTTTCAGTCTACAGCAGCTGGAAGTCAGCACAGGCTAACAAAGAACAAAACCAAACCCCAGCACCCCGTGGCTGCCATAGGCTGAAGCAGTTGAGTGAACAGGCACTCAGCCCAAGTGAGATGTGCTTCCAAGTATGAGAGTGGCATTTTTGTTGATGCTAACTAAAAATCAAACACTGTTTGTTTATGATTTCTCCCACCACCACCACAGTTAATCCAAATGGCATGGCACACCTTGAGAGATTCTGTACACTGCTCACACAGAAACAATTTCCCTCCCTCAAACAAATACGCAGAAGAACCCTGTCAAACCCACTTACTTTTCCTAGTGTTCAGAATGCATCAGCCAAGTTAGAGAACTGCAGCCTTTTCCTGAGGGGAAAAAATCTTTATAGTCCTTTCCACACAGACTTCTTTTTCCTTGATTTTCTTTGTAAGACAAAGTTCCCAGTCCCCTGAATACAGAGTGTAGTGGAGACCAGCTCCACTAAAACACGCACCTCTCCCTTCTCTCAAGCAAGTCGATTGAGACAGCTGATTTTATTTTAGCCCTGCATGCACAACATGGCACTTGGCACCTATTTTTAGGGACTGAGGCCTGCCGAGCCTGTGCCTGAGTCAATTACTTGTTCTAGAAACCTGTTACTAAAGGCCATCTTATAGTGTCCTTTTGTCATATCTCTGTGCATGGCATAAACACTTGTTCAATCAATCAAACTTTCACTTACCTAAGCCTCTATTCATTTCTTCTTAAGATTTCTTTAAAAAAACAAGCAAGAACTCAGGCTATTCTACAATCTCTCTCTCTCTGTAAGTGTGTGTGTGTGTATAAATAAAGAGAGAGAGCGAGAGAGAGCACTTTAAATTAATATTTTACCCATTCTCCTTAACCCTACACCAGTGTTCTCCAACCTTGGGTCCCCAGATGTTTTTGGGAGGTGTTTGGGAGCCAGCTGGGGCATGCTGGGAGTTGTAGGCCAAAAACATCTGGGGACCCAAGGTTAGAGAACACTGCCCTACACACTAAGGGCACAATACTATTGTGACAAAAAAACATCCTACAACTCCCAGCATTCCCCACCCAGCCATGGCTGAGTGGGGAATGCTGGGGGTTATAGGACTTTTCCCCCCTGCCTAAACTGGCATAGGATTGCACCTTAAGTTATCTTGTGAGGGAAATGTGAATTCTTATTTTAAAATAAGAAAGCCATTTTAATTGAAAGGTGTTGAGATGCACAAGAAAAACAGAGACTGGTAAATCAAATTACTGGTAGACCTTGGATGAAATAGGGGACTGTGGGTTTAATTTTCAATTTGAGCCAATGCTCAGACCCAGAGCTTGCTTTAAGTATCAGGCTGACAGTCTGTTGGTGCCGATGAAGCAGATATAGAGAAAACAATACATCTGAATACATGCAGAGTGAATGTACGCACAGAAGCGAGGGGCGATCGATTTTTGAACCATCTTTAGTTTTGATAAGGCTAGTGAAGTTTATCAGGAGGAGTTTGGCACATTCCTGAGTTGTGACTGGATTTCACCTAAAGTGAAACTGGACGTGTATTGGGAGGCTCTTCATCAGGTGAAACATTTGAGGAATTTTAAAGGAAAGCAAAATAATTTCTCTAAGGCTAGCAAAATTTTTCAAGGAGGAGGAGTGGTGACGGTTTTGCACATACCTACAGGTGCATCTTCTAGATAAGAAGATGTGGCTTCTAGGCAGGGCTGTATAATGGTATGTTTCTTTAAAAAAAAACAAAAAACCCACTGAGAGGAGTAGACATTTTCAATTTCTATTGCAAAGCTGATTTTATACACCATCATGTATGAATGCCAAGCATTAAAATAAAACAAAATCGTGGGTTCCAGGCCAATATTTAGAATTCAGTGCTTAATTTTAGGGCTGCTTCATTCATGACATGTCTCTTACAGGGGTGCAAGGAGTGAAAACTTAAAATCCTACCATCTGTGCAAAATCGTACAAATTTAGAAGCTGCCATATAGTGTGTTTTCAAATGCAGGGACATGCAAAGGGAGATTGCTTTCCCGCCTCTCTCCCTCTCCCCCCACGGCTTCTCTCTCCGGCAAAGTGAACTGAAGAGTAAGTGCTTTCCCACTCCCCTCCCTTTTGAAAAAATAAAGTTTAGAATGCCCCTTTCAACCCCCTGCCCCAAAGTACAACTAGCTGTAAAAGAGCCAAAATGCATGTCTACTCAGAAGTAAATCACATTATCTTCAATGGCCTTACTCAGAAGTAAATCGCAAAGCAAATAGGACCTATCCGGGCTTCAGTGAAACAGCAGCAACTCTGAGAAGTAGATCACATTATCTTCAATGGCCTTACTCAGAAGTAAATCACATTGATTTCAATGGAGCTTATGCCCTAGATACTTAGCATGGGAGGAAGACTGCTTTGGGAAATTGGTTTTGGGTGGAGGAGACTGGGCATGCCGATCCTGCTGGCTTCTCCCCATGGCAAGATGGCCACCGCCACAGCAGCTTCCCCCGCCCTTCCCTCCTTCTCCATGATTTTTTGTGAGGGGACAGGAGGAACTTTTTTTCTTTTTTTAAAAACAATCTCACTTGTGCGCTTGTTCACTCCTTTACTCTTTTGCTCCTGCGCATAGATGATGAACCAACCTTTCTCTTAAAGGGCCATTTCCCCTGCATGTGCAAGGCAACACCCAGTATTACTGCTATGGAGTTTAGGGGTGGGGCGGCAAAACGGAATGACTGCAGTACATTTAACGAAAGTGTGCACTGTGAGTAGTGACTGCGGAACATGAATATATAACACTACTGTAATGCTAACTTGACGACATACCATGTAGTGTAGATCTGGCCAATGTCACACAGGTCATCTTTGTGCCACAGCATTCCAATAGACAATCCTCTGTTTTGGGGAGCATCATCCTTGGCTTTCTTTCAGATATGTTCAAGTGTCCTGACTATGTAGCTCTTTCCCTTTTCCCTGGACCTGCCTCTCTCCAGCACTGCCAGCCTGTCAATCAATTCATATATGTTTTACTGTGGTAATACTTTGGGAAGCCCCAACTGTTTCTCCCCTAACCCTGCCGCTCCTTACTTTGTGGGAAGCTCACCACAGTATAGTTTGAGAAGCTCTGGTGTGGATGAGCCTGAACTGAAGCAGGATGAACAGTAGCTAAGATGCAGCAAGGCAGCTGAGTGTAAGTTCCAACCTGTATCAAGGGATGTGTTTTAGATGCATATTGTTTCTCAGCATTGCCTCCACTAGATATTTGCTTGAAGCAATTAAAGCCTGAAGTACTTAAAGGCAATGATCCACACTGATTGATCGCATGGTGCCTGATGGCAGCATTTCCCCGCATGTATGGAGAGACTCAGGGAAGAGCTGCAATTATCATGTGCGTAACAGAGATCTTGTGCTCAGGACCGGTGCAAGGCAGTTTGGTGCCCTAGGCAAGATCAGATATTTAGCGCCCCCCTTCCCACTTGAGAGTGCTGTATTTTTTTTTCAAGGCGTTTCTGGTGCCCCCTTTAGCCCTGCGCCCTAGGCAGCTGCCTAGTTGGCCTAATGGTAGCACCGGCCCTGCTTGTGCTCTGGGTGAGAGAAAAAACAACCAGCCTTGGTCTACTATCCTTTTAGTCAGGATTTGTTTGTTGATAACTGCACCCAAATTGAAGAAACAGACCCAAATGGTAACTGGATGATAAATCTGTCAATTTCAGAATTTAAACCCAGTGAGATAAAATAATCTGGAAAGCACACCTCTATCTTTTGTGCAAATAAAACATCAAGCAAGAGGGGTTTTTTTTGAAAAAAATATATTCTAATCTTATTTACAAACACGACAAGGAGAAAGCACAGCACACTGACATCAGCTCTCCAAATGCTTGTCAGAGTTAAAGAAATACACGCAGCTGAATATTGCTGAAATAAATTCCCTGCAATAGGTGTATATAGAATCCAAGTCCTTCAGCACACACAAAGTGGTATAAATGAGCAACCACTCTGGGGTGACATTGTTATAAAACCAACGTGAGTGCAAGGTGAACTCCATCTATGACTATTCGCATTTCTTCAAATTATATTAACCTAGCAGACGCTACCAGCACTTACTGCAGCTGTTTATCATTTACTGTTTATACACTCTAAACAAGCGTAATTTCAAGGTCGATGGAAGCCATGCTCCTACATAACTTAGGGTGATTCCCCCCCCCCTCCAGATCTTAACCTTCACTTCCTCTTAAAGAGTAGAGCTAACAACATCTATCTCTTGCCTTTTACTAGATGAGGATGTTCCGTTTCTATTTTAGCTTCATTTCCCGTACTCAAATACATTATCTTCTTCAGCCATGATTCCGGCTAACAGTGAACGAGATTAGCCAGGCGTAATGACTAATTAACAGCTGCTGACAGCATTTAAATTGTCTAAATTACAGGGCAATCCTGTTGTCCTGGTATGCCGGGCAGTCACCCTGCCGCCATCAGCAAGACGTCATGTGGTCCTATGTTCAAAGCAATTGCAGGGTCAACAGTACAATAGCAGCAGAAACAAAAGCAAATGTATCAACACTGACAATCACTCCCACAGCATTACTGGAAAGTCTGCTGCCTGCCACCCATCAATCACACTGATGATGACGCCTCCGTGTTAATCGTGCATCGAAAGCACCAATAAGTGCACGGTGACAGCTGGATGTTCCCATTATAACACCCAACACAACACAACCCAGCACACACAACGCACACAACTCAGAAGCAGGCAGCCAGGAAGGAACAGAGTACAGTACCTTTTCCTGTGCAAACCGTCATGAAGGGATCTTGCATAGAGCATCCCAAGATGTTTGAGTCCTGCTGTGAGAAACATGCTTCTACTACACAGCCCATGTACACAACGCTGCACACACAACAACACCTTTGTATTGTGTCCTCTGTTCAGGGAACTCGCATTTAGCAGGGAAGAGAGGCACAAGTGAGAATTTACCACAGCAAGCTCACAGCAGACCCAGCGAGCCATGTAGTATTTCTGTGGGAAACGGCAATGCAACCTCAGGGAGATGTGAATGTGGCTATTTTACAATGCACAATGTATCTTTTGGGGATCGTGCTGGCCTGGTCCAGTGTCAGGGGTCAGCACTGCTGAGAAGTTGCTGAGGGCCCGCCGCAGCCACTGCTCCTGCAGCCACCAGCCGCCTCCTCTGGCAGGGCTGCCTTTATACCAGTCGCAGCAGCAGCCGCAGCAGCAGTGGCACTCATGCAGATGCAGCCAATCACCTCCTTTTCTGGGTCGGTGGGCTACTGTGGCAGTGGCCTAATCAGCTGGAAGTAGGGAATCAAGCCCCCGATTGACTCCTTTCTTCCAGCCGAGCATGCTATCTCTGCAGCGGCCTGCCTGGAAGAGGATGAGGAAGAGAGGCTGGTGGCAGCTGCACGAGCACTGCTGGGTAAGTCCACCTGCCCATCCTGAGGCAGAAGAGGCTGGTGACAGCTGCACGAGCGCCACCAAGAGTGGCAGGGAATATTGATGTGGGGGCCTGGACCTGGTCAGTGCTGGGGGACATCGACCGCAGCATGCTGAGGGCCCACTCCAGCCTGGTTCTGGCCCTGTTTCTGGCAACAGTACATTCCAGATGCAAAAAAGGAGAGGAGTCAGTATCAAAATGTATCCAGACCAACTATGCCACCCTCCCCCACCCAAATTTATTTGGTTGTCAGTGTCCAATCCATTGGTTATTGTGACAGGACACTTTATGGGGTGGGGTCCAGATGCTGGACTGAGTGAGGGTATTAAAGAGAGCATTGAGCTGCTGGGAGCACTCCCCCTCCTCATTCCTAGTGCAAAGTGGCAAGGCCATGCAGGACCAGTGAGAGGTGGTGTTGGTGGTGAATCCACTATTCCCCTCCCTGTGCATACTGCATCATGAAGGAATGGATAGGAGACCCCTCCTCTAGTCCTGCATTGAGCAGGGGGTTGGACTCGATAGCCTTGTAGACTCCTTCCAACTCTATGAGCTATGAAATCTGTGTAATCTATGAAATCTGGAAGTGTGTATCAAGGTGTGTGTGTGTGTACCACTGTGGACACAGAGACACTACTGAAAAAGTCACAATTTTTATTGTGTGACAGCAGCAGCAGTTTGTGGAGTAAGTCCTGACTGCATCATGGATGCATTCCTGCCTTTCTATACTTGCTGTGCCCTTGAAAGCGGCGTGGTCAACAGAGGAGTGACAGGAAGAGCTTTCCCCACTTTGTATCTCCTCCAGGTAGGTAGAATTTCTCCCATTTCATATCTGTCTGTCATGAACTCTGAAAAAGATGCAGTATCCCTGCTAGAAAATAGACAGCGGCAACCTCACAGAGGAATAGCTAGATTGCCACCACTAACTGTTGCTGCTGCTGCAAGCCTTTCATATGATCTCTGCATGACACTGGCTGGATTTGGAGGACAAGCTCCCCTCCATGCAAGTTGGATGACTAATTGGTTGCTTGCCTGTGGGAAGATAAGAGAAACATGGACGTGGTGATGAGTAGCAGCCACAATAGATGGGTCTGGTGCTCTTTAGGGCTTGGTGAGTGAGTCAAAGTGAGAAAGAGTGCTATCACCTTCCATTCCACTTGCTTCAGCGACTCACCCATTGGTAGCTCCACTGATGTCTACATTTGCAACTTCACCCACTGGGAGGACAGTGTAGCCAGTGCACCAATATTCACCCATCCACTTTAGGGAGCTACACTGAAATTCTGTCTGCGGTTTCTGTTAGTTCTGCGCCATGCGCCCCCTGGCTCTCATCCTGCAAGGAAAAACAAGTCATCATGTGTTTGTGTGGTCAGCAAGGACAACAGATGAAGCATTGTCCACCAATAACCATGGTTGTGCCATCCATGACCATTGCCTTTGCTGGTGCATAGTGGGATCTAGCCTGCATTTTGGGGCTGAGTGAGTTGTGGCTGCCAGGAGCCCCCTTTCTGCACAGTGCATATAGATACTCTGTTCTCTTGTGTAGGGGACACTGCTACCACTGGTTGAGTAAGCGGGTTGTTTAGCAAATACATGTTTAAACCCAATTACATTGTGTGTAGGGGGGAGAGGGGGAGGGAGCACCAGAGCAGACACTCTGTGGCCATAGTTGGAATGATCTGCACACCTATCTCTTTTCTGAGCAAACTTGTGTTGAGAGTTGTTCAAGAGTCTTACTTTAAGGAATAGTCTCTCGCTCCATGGCGAGCCCTTTCTATGCTTACCTATTTTGGGTGTGTTGTCTTGGCAACTCTAACTGCAGCAGTGATGTTGGGATTCCTCTTAGCGGATTCTGGAGTCCTGAGGCAGTGTATCTGTAAGGGTTCTGAGAGAAAAGGTGCTGTTCATCTGCACTTTATTTTGTTTTATATTTGTTCTCTCTGGCTGCTGGCTGTTTTTGTTTGTAACACACACGCATGCACACGCGTGCACAGACAGACAGAGACAGAGAGGTTGCCATAATTGAGGCATGGCTGTTGACAGACTGATCCTTCCCTGGATTTCCTCCCCCACCACACACCCAACCCTTTCTGGTCCCACCCCCCTGCACTGGATGATGCTGGTGACTGGTATCCCACCTGTGCAAGAATATTGCTACATGAGCATAATTTTTCCCAGCCACTGTAGTGTTGTGGTCAATTGGTGCAAAGGGATTTAGGAGCGATCTAATCCCACCCACCCAATGGATATAAATCCAGGACAGAATCAGTCTATCAGTTATGTATCATAAACTACTTGCATCACTCATCTCTAGTTCAGACTACCTATAAAATCTAAATAAAGGAGTCCTTTTTCATACAAGTGCTTGCAACCAAATAATCAAAACCACCAAGGGACAGTATCCAGTGCTGCCCATGCGTCAGCAGGATCCACGGCAGGTGCAACAGGAAGCTAGTGCTTCCTAAAGCAACTGGCAATGAGGCAAAAAACACTCATTTCCAGAACACAACAGGTCAATGGAGCTAGCAGAAGCATTTCAGCTAGTTTCTGGGGTTGCTCTAGGAAGTGCTAGCTTCCTGTTGCACAGGCGGTAGTTTCCACTGGTGCAACATACTCAGCAGAGATGTAGCAGCAGCATTGGATACTGCCCCATCTACGTAATGAAAAAATGCAGCTGCAAACCTCATTTTCAGGGTGAAAAACAAACCAGCGCTGCCATACTGAAAATGCAATTTCTCATGGACTATGAGGGGAAAGTAGCACTTCCCTTCTGTCCCACTCCAGCATGAGACTTTGGCCTGGAGCTCCTTGGTATCCTGTGTAAGGGAATGTCTCTACATTAAGAAGGTTTCATCCAAAACTGTAATACCATCATCAGAAGTTATGCTTTATTCCTTTGAATGTGCATTATTGACAGAATTCCTAACAGAATATGAATCTCTCTCTTGCTCTCTTATGTGAAATCCACTAAAGGCAGTGGGATCACACGGAGGATTATTATCATGGGAGAGTACATTCTGAAGAATTTCTATTACAAGGAACAAGAAGGAGGATAGTGATTGGGGAAAGCTTAAATTAGAATGCAAGCTGAATTGACCAAGCTGGCATTTAAACAAAAGGAAACATCTGAGCAAGCTTGATTCACAAGGCTTCGGGAAGATAACAAACATGAAATTTCATTTTTATTAAGCAATATTTCAGGGTAGAAACACACTTGGACACTTTTGCTTTTAACCTCCAACACCCTTAATGGCTTTTGGTTTGGCTGTTTGACAGCTCTCTTTCTCTGTAACATATAGGGAAAGGTTGTGTTTGCAGTCAGCATTGGAATTTAGGTGGAAGTCCCTTTGGATTAAACAGAAAGCAGTCAAGAAAAAGAGTCTAAGAACAGAAAAACACAAAGCAAAACAAAACACACGCACACCTCACCCTCCAGACTGAGGGTACAGTCCAGAACACTAAAAGCCTTTTCCCCCAGCATAATTTCCCAGGATGCTGGGATGATAACCCTACATTGGCAAGATTGTGTAAATGATTTTAAAACGGCTTATCCCATAAGAGACCTGATGGATCAGACCAGAGGTCCTTAGCAGAAGAAGAGCTCAGCTGGATCAGACCAAAGGTCCATCTAGTGCAGCACTCTGTCTGCCACAGTGGCCAATTGGATGCCAATGGGAAGCCCACAAGCAAGACATGAGTGCAATAGCACACACTCTCCCACTCCCATGTTCCCCAGCAACTGATATTGAGAGGCATACAATCTGCAGTACATGAGGTAACATATAGACATCATGACTAGTAGCCACTGATGGCCTTAATCTCCATGAATTTGTCTAATTCCTTTCAAAAGCCATTCAAGTTGGTAGCCATCACTACATCTTCTAGTACCAAATTCCATAGTTTAACTACATGCACTGTGTGAAGTACTTCCTTTTGTTTGCCATGAACATCTCACCATTCAGCTTCATGGGATGACCCCAGGTTCGAGTATTACAAGAGAACTCCCCAGCACTGCAGCTGGTAATGAGAGGCCAACCATCTCTGATACTGAAGCTAATATAATCATCATGACTAGTAGTTATTGATAGCCTTATCCTTTATGAATTTAAGGAAAGTTGGACTGTCTAGTCCATCAGGAGAACAGGCTGTGAGCTCTCGTAACCCTCTTAGTTAAAAGCTGTTTGCTGATCACTCTGTAGTTTTCTCCTAGAGCCCCGAGGCTGCTGTACACACCTGGGCATTTCCTGGGGCAAAATCCAGTCCTTATTTCACTTATCATCACAGCATTTAGACTTTCATCAACCATCTAGTCCAGCATCCTGTTTCTAAAAGCAACCATGCCAATATTTCTAAAGGAGCCCACAATCAGCATACAACAATGGCAGCAGCAGTCCCATCTTGTTTGCCCCCAGCAACTGGTAGCCAGAGGCAAACTGCCCCTGTACGTGGACATTCCATATGGCCATCGTGATTTGTAGCCATTGATAGCCTTATCCTCCATGAATATCTCTAATCTCCTCTGAAAGCCACCTAAGGCTAAGCTGGTGTCCATCACCATATCTTGTTCGGCAAATTCCGTAAATTAATGGTGTATCATGTGAAGAATGACTTTCTTTATCTGTCTTGAATCTAGTGATAATCAATTTCATTTTCCAAGTTCTAGAGTTATAGGAGAGAGAGAGAGAGAGAGAGAGAGAACAACCTCTCTATCCACTTTCTCCACAGCATCCATAATTTATAAAGTTTGTTCATGTCTTCCCTTAACCATCTTAATTGCCCTAAACACTTCAGCCTTTCCATTTACAGAAAGTGGTCCAGCATCTTGATCATTTCGGCTATCCTTTTCTGCACCTTTCCCAGTTCTGCAATATCATCTGCAACATTATCCAGAATCAGCATCACTGACAAGAGAATGCAAACTGAAGAAATGAGGCTCAAAAGCACTTTTAATGCAGTGCAGGGAGCAGGAGTTGTTCTCGCTATTCACCTTGTTGCACTTTTATTAGAGACCAACTTGACACCTTAAGCAGACAGAATAATAGGCTTATTTGTATGTGCTGTTACAAGAGTGCTGTTTCTGAAAACCAGAAAGAGGATGATGTATTGGAGGCATCAAGAGAGCGAGAGCACATCTTGTGCAGTGATAAAGAGTAGGCAAATCTCCCAGTTTCGCTTTCTCCCACATTAGACTTTTTTAAATGTCAAGTTCTATCTCTCCTGAATATGAAACTTTGCAAATTTTTGTAAAAACAAACAAACTGGAACAAAATTCTCACCTATCTGCACCAGCCAAATGCAAATACAGCTATTCCTAGCATGGAGAGGACCATGATGTACCTGCTTGCCATGTAGATGTTAAAGATGAGGAGCCTGGCAGCAAAAAGAGGTGGCAACCCTAATTAAGCAGTAACATGGTTGAATACAGAGCGGTTCAAATTAAGAGCAAAGCACTCAAAGCCCTGGGCTTGGATGGATGAATTTGCCAATTTTGTTTTTCCCACATTCAGTAGTTCTTAATCTCAAGTTCTTTTTATTCTGAACTGTGTAAATTTTGGTAAATTCTTATCATAGGATCATAGAGTTGGAAGGGGCCTACAAGGCCATCAAGTCCAACCCCTTGCCCTGCTCAATGCAGGAAACCAGAGGAGGGGTCTCCCATCCAATAACCAGGCCTGACCCTGCTTAGCTTTCCACGCTCAGACAAGCTGAGCCAGCGTGAGCCTCAGGCAAACTGAAGCAAAATTCTTACCCATCCCTAGCCGCATATGCTATGTGCCAGGGAGTCGCCAATACAAATCTCAGTACAGCTGAGTGGCATTCCAAAAACCACATCTGCTTCAACCCTGCTCCCCTTCACCACCTGCTTACAAGGGCAATACTGCTAACCTACCTTACAAGCTTGCCGTAAGGTTTACCAAGATAGTGCATATGGAGGGATGCCTGAGGAATCTGAGCTTTGAAAATTCCTATACAGAATGGCCAAAACTTAGCTAGCCCCCGGACTTTGCATTTCTCTGATTGTTGTGATGCAGTTCACGGCAGTTTGAATTGAATGTATCAAAACATTCATTTAAGGCTGCAATCTTATGGTTCCTGGGAGGGTGTCCCAGGGGCCATAGGATGTTCTGGATCTCCTTCTCCGAGGGTGGAGAGAGAGGTCCACCTTGGGAGTGGGAAATTTGTCCTTGGAAACCCAGTCCTAGCTGCCACAGAAACCTCAGTGGTCCTTGACATACTGACATTGGAGCTCTGACATTGGTAGAGGCAAAAAGAGGGTGCTCTGTGGGTTTGGAGTAAGGCTTGGATCCACAGCATCCAAACTGTTCCCATTGTCCTGGCATGCCCCTAACCTGGGGCAAATTTACACCAACCCTGGAGCTGGCATAGATTAATTCCCTCCCATTGGAATCCATGGGAGATAACATAGAAAAGGAGGAGAAAATGGCCTGAAAAGGGGGGGGGACAGGCAAAGTGCCACTTCTCCCGCCAGTCTTTTCCAGCTTTAGCCTGGCAGGGGTTTGGATATTTGGATATATGGTGGATCCCATAACTTTGGTTCTCCTACCCTCAATTGTAGGATTGTGTTGGAATATGGGTTCCACATATTCAGGGTTTGCCTTCGGGCTAGAAGGCTACAGAGTCCAACAAGCCTGATCAAGGTCAGGACTGAGAAAGATTCACCTTTGTCCCAGTGAGGGTAAGGTACAGTTTTTTGTGTCCAGGGAAATTGGAGCAAGGGTCGAGCTAAAGTGGATGCAGCTGGGATGACATCATGCCTTGATGCAGCTGGCATTACCTAATTTAGCACATGACTGTACCATAATGTATATAAAGTGTGTGAAGTCTTTGTAAGCTTGTTGGGAGTAAGGAGTATAGGTAAATATATGGTAAGAGAGCATTCTGGTGTGATAAGAGTTTGTATGTATGTCATGACTGTAACTGTTTTGTCTGACATGCTATTCTGTTTTTCACTCTTGTAAATATATCACTCTTTGATCTGTTCATGTTTTACAAGTTTAGTTTAGTAAACTTTAGAGTTTGAAAGAAACTGACTTGGTGTTTTGCTTTTTCGCCTACTGGCCTTGCACACGGTTTTTTCTCAAACTACCCTAAAGCCACAACTCGAATCTGCAGCCACTGGACAAAGTTGCTTAGCTTTGTTTTTCCCCCAGTGGTTCAGTATTCCAACAGGTTATGGGCCCAGCAGCTGTGGCACATGGGTATTGAGATCCGCGGAGTTTTGTTTTTGGCCAAGGTCCAGTAAGGTGTTTTTGTTTGGGTGCTGAGAAGTTTTGATCGCTACAAAGTTCCTGGCTAGGGCTTTGTATCGCTGGTCCTTCTCTGGCAACAAACCCTGAAAAGCTGGAAGAACAGACGGCTAGAGCGGTGGAGTCAAGGCCGGTGATAAAGAGTGATCCTCTGGAGATAGAGGAGGGAAGAATTCCAGAACCAGCTCCCCCTGTGCAGACCATGGACGGCGTACCGATGGCGGTGGTGCAACAGTACCCGGGAGTGGTGGTGGACAAGCTGACGGGTGAGAATTACCTGGCTTGGGAATTCAAAACCTAGAATGCTCCTGATGCGGGAGGATTTATGGGACATAGCTGTTGTCAATCCCCCGCACGACCCAACCCCTGAAGAGAGCAGACGGATGCAGAGAGCTCATGCAATGATTGTGCTGTCTCTGTCCGATGCACAACTCTTGCATGTCAGATCGCTGGAGAATGCCGCCGACTGCTGGGCTACTCTCAGGAGGATACATATACGGGACTCTGCAAGTTGTAAAATCCTGTTGGCACGGCAACTGTACAGGAAGCAGTTGCTGCCCGGGGAAAAAGTCTCTGACCATTTGCAAGCGATACAGGAGCTACTGATGAAGCTTGCTGAGCGGGGTCAGAGATATGAAGAAATCCATCAAGTCCAGATCGTTCTGTCATCCCTGGATGAGAGCTGGGACTTGCTGGTCAGTAGCGTTGCTTCGCTCCCAGAAGACGATCTAACAATGGATTATCTAGCTGGCCGTCTCCTGGAAGAAGAGGAGAGGAGAAAAGTGAAACAGCAGCAGCAGAAACAGACGGCAGCTCCCTCCATCCGAAGGAATTCAGGCCGAGGAGTGGTGAGAGTGTCGGGTTACAGCAACAGCGCAGAGCAACCGAGAAATGCCGGAGAAGACACGGAGGCAGCTTTGAGTGTGCGTAGGTGCTTCAGATGCGGGCAGCCAGGACACATCAAAAGACATTGTAAGACGAGCTTGCAGAAGGGCGGTCCACAGAGGAAGAAACAACCCCAGGAAGATGGACGTTGTAGTAACTCTGTGTCTGCCACTGTGAGGGTGAATGTAAGTCAGCCTACATCAAGGTGGATTCTTGATAGTGGGAGTTCCAAGACAATTTCTAACTCGTCTTTGCCTTTTGTATCATTTAACAAAGTGTCTAAAGAAAGCAGTAGTCACACTGTAACATTGGCTGATGGGAGCACGTGTCCTATTGTGGGTGAGGGGAAATGCAAAGTACCCTATCTAGAAGCAGAAATGGAGAATGTTCTGTGTGTCCCCAATTTAGACTATAGCTTATTGTCTGTATCATGTTTGACCAATGATGGGTATGAGGTGGTATTCACAAAAGCTGGCTGTGAAATACTCAAAGGTGGGAAGCTTGCTGCCAAAGCCTCCCTGGTAAATGGGCTATATGTGTTGTCTCCCCACATTGCCATGATTAATAATACACCTTTACACGATGGCTGTTTACACACATTTCACAGAAAATTAGGGCATTCCGGATTTGGTGTAATTAAGAAGACTGCTGAGTCTTGTACTGGGGTTACATTGAAAGGGTGCAAAAAGTATTTAAACTGTGCAGTGTGCAAACAAGCGAAATCTAGGGTGCAGCCAATAAGTAGAAAATCAAACAGGCAGGTCAATGAAGTGTTTGAGTTGGTGCATTCCGATGTGTGTGGCCCCTTCAAACCCAGTGAAGGTGGTGCAAGATATGTGGTACTGATTATGGATGAGTATTCCAAGTTCACATGGGTGTATCTGGTGAAGTAAAAAGCTCAGTGTTTTTCTGTGTTCCGTGACTGGGTAGCATATGCAGAACGGCAGTTTAATACGAAAGTACGTACTCTACAAACAGACCGGGGTGGGGAGTACTTGAGCGGAGAGTTCCAAAAGTTCATGAAAACAAATGGTATAGTGCACAAACTTGCTAACCCCCATTCTCCATGGGAAAATGGTACGGCTGAGAGAAAATTAGGGGTTCTTCAACAAATAATGAGATGTTTGTTAACTGATGCTGGTCTAAACACAAACTCGCATTTTTGGGGTGAAGCAATCCTTGCAGCCAATTACCTGTGCAATAGAACCTGGTCTATGGTGATTGATAATATACCGTATACAAAGCTATTTAACAGGGCTCCGGAGCTTGGCCACCTTCGAGTCTGGGGTAGTTTTGCATACGTGCATATTCCCAAATCAATGAGAAGGAAGGGAGAACAAAGGTCACAAAGGTTGCGTTTTGTGGGATATGCTGGTACTGGGAAATCCTGGAGGTTTTCACGAGGTAATGCCAGGGTGATCATATCTCAAAATGCAGATTTTGTGGAGGAAGGTTGGCAACGTATACATGCAAACCCAGAAGTTTTAATTCCGGTAGATGACTCTGAGCCAGCCAAGCCGCAGCAGCTGGCGAGAGAGGGGGGCCAAAGCCCAAGGAATGTAAAACAATCTGTGCAAGCCAGAGAAAGTGGGGAGGAACAAGCCGGTGAAGGCAGTACTGAAATTGAGATCCGAAGATCTCAGAGGAGTGACAAAGGTGTTCCACCCCAGAGGTTTGTGATAGGAGGGGCAAGAGTTTGCAATGTTACATATGTTGAACCTGAGAATCTTGAACAAGTAAATAATTTGCCTAATACTGAAAAGCAACAGTGGTTGGAGGCAATGAACAGTGAAATGGAATCATTCAAACGGAACAATGTATATACAGAGGTGAAAGCACCAACAGGAGTAAAAGTAACTGGCAGCAGGTGGTTATTCAAACGGAAGGTGTCAATTTCGGGAGAATTCATATTTAAATCAAGACTAATTGCCAGGGGTTTTTCGCAAAGGTGGGGGGAAAGTTATGATGAAACATTTTCACCCAGTGCAAAAGCAGAAACAGTAAGGTTACTACTGTCACTGGCTGCGAAAAGGGATTTACAGGTGCATCATTTGGATTTCACGACTGCATATCTAAATGCTCCTCTGGAGGAGGAAATATACATGGAGCCGGCTCCGGGGTTTGAATGTAAACAGGGAAAGGTTTGGTATCTTAACAAAGCAGTTTATGGGCTGAAACAGTCAGCCAGAGCCTGGAACATCTGTCTTAACGAAACATTGCTGCAATTTGGTTTCAAACGTGGGGTAGCTGACCCATGTCTGTACACTAGAGGGTCAGGAAACAGCTACATGGTCTTAATCACGTTTGTTGATGATATTTTGTGCGCTGGGTCAAGCAGCAGCCAGATATCCACATTTGCACAGCAATTAGGGCAGAAATTCAAAATAAAATCTCTGGGTGAAGTCTCACAGTATCTAGGTGTGCAGGTGGTCAGATCAAAAGAGTCTATTTGTCTGAACCAGAAACAAAAGGTGATAGCATTACTTGACAAATATGGTATGCTAGAATGTGCACCGGTCCTGACACCTATGACCACAGATTTTGTTAAATCAGTAACTGCAACAGACAAAGTGTTCCATGAGGTGGAAAGGTATCAGTCCCTGGTTGGCAGTCTGCTGTATCTGGCTCAGTGGTCACGACCAGATATAGCTGCCAGTGTGGGAGTTTTGTGTCGGTTCACAGCACAACCCACTGTTCCTGCATGGAATGCAGCAAAGAGAGTACTGCGGTATCTCAAAGGCACACTCGACATTTGTTTAAGTTTACCGGTGAAAGGGTCTGAAAACTTACAAATATGGGTGGACTCTGACTGGGGAAACTGTGTATTGTCCCGGAAATCAGTCAGTGGCATGGTCATGCAATTTGGTGACACCATAGTGAACTGGGTTTCAAAGAAGCAAACAAGTGTAGCCACATCCAGTTGTCAGGCCGAAATGGCAGCAGTTTCACTGGCATGTGGGGAGATAACTTGGTTTCTACAACTGTTCAAAGATATGGGTATTGATCAACAACTGCCGGTAGAGGTGTATTGTGACAGTACAGCATGTATATCTTTGGCCAGCACAGAACACTTGAAAGCCCAGACTAAGCACATAGCAGTAAAGTATTGTAATGTAAGGGACCACATCCAAACTGGTATAATCAAACTGATGTACTGCCCATCAGAAGGGAATTTAGCAGATGTCATGACCAAGGCTCTGCCCAAGCCCAAATTCCTTGAAACCATAGCAAAGTTTGGAATGTTGTTAAAATGAAATGTGTTTAGTAGTAAAGTGCAATAAAGCTTCAAGCCTCTCAGGCAAGGAGGGGTGTTGGAATATGGGTTCCACATATTCAGGGTTTGCCTTCGGGCTAGAAGTCTACAGAGTCCAACAAGCCTGATCAAGGTCAGGACTGAGAAAGATTCACCTTTGTCCCAGTGAGGGTAAGGTACAGTTTTTTGTGTCCAGGGAAATTGGAGCAAGGGTCGAGCTAAAGTGGATGCAGCTGGGATGACATCATGCCTTGATGCAGCTGGCATTACCTAATTTAGCACATGACTGTACCATAATGTATATAAAGTGTGTGAAGTCTTTGTAAGCTTGTTGGGAGTAAGGAGTATAGGTAAATATATGGTAAGAGAGCATTCTGGTGTGATAAGAGTTTGTATGTATGTCATGACTGTAACTGTTTTGTCTGACATGCTATTCTGTTTTTCACTCTTGTAAATATATCACTCTTTGATCTGTTCATGTTTTACAAGTTTAGTTTAGTAAACTTTAGAGTTTGAAAGAAACTGACTTGGTGTTTTGCTTTTTCGCCTACTGGCCTTGCACACGGTTTTTTCTCAAACTACCCTAAAGCCACAACTCGAATCTGCAGCCACTGGACAAAGTTGCTTAGCTTTGTTTTTCCCCCAGTGGTTCAGTATTCCAACAGATTGCCCCGCCCATATGCATTTTCCGAGAAAATACACATTTAAATACTAATTAAAATATGCATTTTAGCATGCATTTTGAAATGATTTTTTAAAATAAATACATTAAAAATCAATACAGAAATGGAATGGAATTATGGGTAAAAACATGCAAAAGTACATATAGTATTGCTATTATGTTATTACCACAATTTGGTCAACAAACATTATTAAGATATAAATATGGAAGCCTACTGCATGAAGAATATCATACCTAGTGAAAAGGTGATTTTGGGGGTTCTACTTTTCCTATTATCAAAATTTACCCTGGGTTCACGATTTCTATTATTGCAAGGCTTGCCTTCAGAGGTTCAGTTTAACTATATGCTTCTCTTTGTGGATGGAAGCCCACTGTTGTGTGCCTCTGTGAATTCATAACCAGCCAGAATCAATTTGTGTACTCTGCCTCTCGTCTGTATCTTATATTTGCCTGCCCCATCCGTATAATTTCAGGCAGGGTTTTGCCTCAAAGCTGCACCTTCTGCCAGTCCATCCCGGCCCCAACGTTTGTTCTTGTTGTCATCTTAGTCACTGTCATTCTGTTTTGGGTTTCTTTGCTATAGCCAGTCCCACCCACCCCACGTCTCAACAAATATATATATGAAACCAAATAAATGAATGCTTTGAGTCACCACAACTAAACAGGACAATTTTGAAGGAAATAAAAATCCAGCCTCATGACACAATAGCCACATAATAACTCTCTCAGAAACACAGATGAGTAATACAAATGTCAAAATATTCTTAACTACATGATTTAAGTGTCCGGTTTGGTATGTCACTGAATGAAAAATGGATTGTTATCAGGTTGCATTTCATCCTTTATGCTACATCATATGAAATCATTTGGCTAAAAATGTGCCTTATTACCCCTTAGCCGCTGACAGCCTAACCATTATATATATGAGGGAGCCTGTTAGAGCTGTTCAAGACCCTGATTTATGAGTCTAACTTGTGGAAAACACGACAACATCTCTTTTTAAGAACACATTTCTGAGAAAAGTATATTTTCCCTAGGTGGAAATTCCAACAAATCTGTTCATATAGCTCTGGCGCCTGGTGCGCTGGCTAATGCACAAACAACGTAAGGTTCAAGCACGGATTCCGCTTATTCCTTATTCATGTCACCTTGCTTCCCAAAGATTTACTTGGCTCATGCCAAAAGATAGTGCTTCCCTCAAGGATGATAGATCAAGGTTGATCTGGAGATTTCACCAGTGTGCATAAACAGAGCAAATCAAACAGACTTATTTTGCTGTCCTTCTTATTTACAGTGCTTAACTTTTAAAATAAGAGGGATTGAAGTTCATGTAGGCTGGGAAGACCCACTTCATCCAATCTTCATTGCCTGGGTGTAGGGGGGGGCATAAGTTGCCTTTTCCCTCATAGGGACTAGCACACTGACTGTACTTGCTCAGGGGAACACTTTCCATTAGCCACGAACTTGATATATCTGGGAACTGAGTCCTGATATGGAAAGTAGGGCTAAGCCCTGGTGAGCCTTACCTCAGATATCACCCTCTTTTCTTTTCTTTTCTTTTCTTTTCTTTTCCCATTGAGAATGATTTATGGTTTAGTACAGTTCTACTGTTGCTTTGGAATGTGGTTTAGCCTTCTCATGGAAGGCTGAATCTGCCTCTGCTTTCCCCCCCACATCTGGCTTCCAAAAGTTAGGAGTTGTTCCTTTTTCAGGGGCTCCTGGTTTAGCACTTAGGTACCACTGCCTCCTATCTGGAATATGTTGCCACACATCATTTCTGGAATGGCATTTCTGGAGGTTTATGGGCCAAAGCCCTCACCAACATAGATAAAACAAGGTAAAGTAAATGCACCTAATAGGGTTTCCCAGAGGTTGATAAAAGCGATGTTAGTACAGTCCCTACAAGCTAGAAGCTATGAGTTGGATCCTGAGTTGCTCCTTCGTTCTCATAAGGGTGTGTGTGATTTCCACGAAATCATCCCTCCATCTGCATCCACCCTCTCCCCCCACACACAACTTATCCCACACCATTTCCAAGAGGAGAGAAAAGCCTGTTCCATGAATATGGACTCTGTTCCATTCACAGAAGGAAAGTTAGGATCCAAGCCATAGTAATCTCAGCTTTAATTCAGATTTTATTTTATTTTTTAATGTTGACAATGAATGAATGAATGCTGGACTCCATCTGAATGCACAGCATGGGAAGAAAATGGTCAGTGTGACATTGACTTAAACTTCTAGCATTTCTGGATAGACAGCATCTGAAGATGGAGCTGCCACTCATAGAGTTTGGTTTACTTACATCCCACCTTCCCATAAAGTGTTCAAGGCAGCATGCAGGCAACTGAAAGAACACGATCAATATTAAAATATATCCATAAATATAAAAGTCCCACAAGGCTCCAGTCGAAAATGAGCCATGCTTAGATCCCACTGCAATGAAGAAGAATTGAGAAGGAGCATGACTCACATTCTCTGGACCAGGGCCAATGTGTTTTAGTTTTACACAATGATGCACGAGCTTCACTGATGGATCCAGAAGCCCATGTATATCCTCATAAACACATGGATGGAACACTCTGGAAGGAGCAGTGGCATGTGGGAAGGGGGGAAAAAGATCTCAGGTAGGGAGTGGTCAGGCACTCCCTATCCCCTTGCTAGGGTGGCCCGTTCAGCTTGGCCCGGTGTCCTCTTTTACAGATGAGTAATGGAGGCTGCTTGAGGTCAAGGTGAGTAATGGAGGCTGCTTGAGGTCAAGGTGCACCTTGAGGTCAAGGTGAGTAATGGAGGCTGCTTGAGGTCAACAAATGAGTAATGGAGGCTGCTTGAGGTCAAGGTGCACCGGGTGTTTCTCATACTGTGACCTGTTCAGCTTGGCCCGGTGTCCTCTTTTACAGAGGACAGTCCTCTGCTGCAAGAGGACCATCCTCCATTCAATGGCACCCTCCGTTTGAAGAGCTGTCCTGCCCAATTCCAGTTTAAAGATCATGAACTGTACGAACGATTGCCCATCAAGAGTTAGCACGCGGACAGCAGACTGAACAGGCAGGCACACAGGTCACCTGGTCACAGTCTTCCCCAGTATAGTGAGATGTACTGTATTTCTATTTAAATAATAATAATAATAATAATAATAATAATAATAATAATAATAATAATAATAATAATAATATTCTAAATTTGCATCTATACATATGAATTAGCATATACAAATGTTATGCAAATCATTGTCCTCCTCTTTCCCTTTCTTTTTTGGTGATTCATAAGCGGCAACCCTACCCCTCTTCCCCTGCTGCTTGTCTACTGAAAATCCCTTATCCCTGAAGCTACTTCCCCGTATTATAAAAGAAGCTGCCCAGGTTTAAATTTACACACATGTGTTTAATGTCTACTAGTTAAGCTCTTCGTAAACTGCTTCTTCCTGCTTGAGTTCCTACCGAACCACCTCCCTGCCTCCAGGCTGTCAACTTTGGCCAGCTGCTCTGCAAAGTAGCATGAAGCAAACTGGTCAGCCTGTTTTACCTGATAAGAAAGCACCATGTCTATTCCATAAGCCACTGTGAGGTGCCACAACAAATGAGTAATGGAGGCTGTTTGAGGTCAAGGTGCACCGGGTGTTTGGCAGCTTGCAGAAGACCCCTTTCTTTCTCATACTGTGACCTGTTCAGCATGCATCAGCCATTTCACAGTAATGATTCACCACAAGCTAGGAGCCACCACACAATTTAATTTCAAGCAGCTGCCATATACCACACAGCTTTTTCAGTTGAGGTCCAAAAGCCATGTTTCTGACCAAAAGCAAGGCCACTTCCAACGGACATGCAAAAAAACATATACCACCAGACTATCTGTGCAATTGTATGTTCAACAAAAGCCGGCAAAAGATTTGGAAATTATAATGTTTCATTGTGAAGGCTACACAATTTGGGATGAAAGGAAAACACACACACACCAGCCTTAATTTCAGCTTGGTCCTTCAGAAAATGGAACAAAAGGCAACCATGTTTGCAAGTTGCAATGCCCATATCAGGCCAATAGGCGTATGCAATCAAATGTAAAGCCTCCAATCCATTGAGTTCAATGGGGCTTACTTTCTAGTTCAGTGAGCATTCTACACAGTGACACATTACGTAGTCCCATTGAAGTTGGTTAGATTTAAGCAGCCTAACTTTGTGCAGCACTACAGCCCTTATTATGCACCAAATCATTTAACTCATCCTTATTTATTTGCTTATTTATTATTTTATTTACTACATGTATATCCCACCTTTCCTCCAAGGAGCTCAATGCAGTGTACATGGTTCTTCCCCCACCCATCCTGCCTCAGTTGTATCATCACAACAACCCTGCCAGGTAGTGTAGGCTGAGAGATGGTGACTAGTCTGAGGTCACCCAATGATCTTCATGGCTGAGTGGGGACTAGAACCTCAGTCTCCCTGATCCTATTCTTACATCCTAACCTCTATACCAAATGGGTTCTCCTTGCGTGAATTTAATAGCAGATACAAAACAATGCCAACAAAATCTTCCTTATAACCATTTCCTCCCTACGTTGTAGGACCTACAAGGTAGGTTGACTGGTTTCTGTGATATGGCACTTAAAAACAACACGATGCTATTTAGTTTCAATGATTCCCGCCCCTGACCTGATTATATGCAATGTCCTTTACAAAATATGTTATCTAATATATATGCAATGCCTATACTTAAAAGAAACCAGGGGAAGCTTCTCTGTAATGTTACCTTCTGACATACATACTGCTGGCTTCAAAGTACGTACAGTATGTACAAATCCCAGACTCGCAACTTCAGAAATGCTAAATAGTATCAGCAACCTTAAATCAGGAATTTGTATTTTGTTCTTATGACATTGAAATGTATGGCAAACTATGCAGTTTTAAGTATATGAGTGATTAACATCTAAATAGCATTTTCAAAACATTAATAAATCAAAATTACACCCAATAATAGTTTTCCTAAAACATGACACCATTCTGTCTTGTTCTATCCTAAAACCATTAAATATGTTTTAAGGTAATCATCTGAAAAAGAAAAGATGGAAAGCTCTTTCCCTCTTCAAATTGGAAAGCACAATGCATCCTTTTACTGAATGCAGCTTTGATTATACAGACACAATTTTCTTGAGGTATTTTGATGATCAATAACACTTTTTAAAAACTGCCTTGCACTTTTTTTTTGGCAAAGAAATTAACATACTGTATTGTCCTATTTGAAGCTGGGAAAACTGTCTTTAAGAGGAGAACAATCAAAGTTGTTCTTCTTGCTTGCATTTTATTTATTGCAAAAACACCTTCCCCAAACATTATACTACTGAAATCTGCCTTTCAAAATTACCAGAATGTCAAATAAATTCTTGCTTTACAGCATCTAATGTTGTTTTCTTCAGAAGCCGATCCATATATTATCATCATCACTTTTCTTTGAATCTTTATCAGGGGGACAAATCCCCCACATAGTGTTTTACGCTCTTACTTGTCCTGTATATGGTATGAAAGCAAGAAATCAGATCAAAAAGTGTTATGCCAACCTTCAGCGTTGTTGTGCTGAGCATTTTCTGATGACATCTTGTCAAAAACTGTTTTGCCACCTTTTGCTTCTGGGTCTTTCACAGGAATGATGGAATGGCTCCCAGGCTGATTTTTAAATGTCGCTGATTGCAAACTTCTCTCAATTTCTACTTCCTGTTAGAAGACATTAAGGGGATGTGTATTAAAAGCTATCAGTAGGAAACAGATGTGGTTGTCTGGGGGAGGAGGATATGAAGAGGTGAGGGAAGGAGCGGTGGGGTTCCATTACATGATTGATGTTTTCCAATATGCTTCAGGGTAAATCTCTGTAATATTGCAGAGGGTTACAAATGTATATTTGCAGTCAGTTTACATTTCAACACTTAGAAAAGCCAGGGAACCGCTGCAGTTCTCATTTGGCATTCCTTTTGTGTGTTTCCCCTCATCAGCATCAACTTTCCAGAAAGAAATGCGGCACACAATGAAGGGTCACAGTAATAAGGGCCACGGTGCATTTTTGAAAAGCCATGGGTGTGTTTTCAGCGGCTTTGACATAACATGTTGGAAGCTGGATGCATTTCAGCAGAGTTTTAATTGACTGTTAACCATTGTGTCTTCCAAACGGTTTCCACTAAAATCGCCACTACCAACTACCCACCCATTTTCCTTCCATCCATTTTATGTGGCAATCTTCACAAACAGAATTGTACCACCAAAAGACCACCCAGTATCAGCTCCAGGTTTTGGAGGGCCCTTCTCACCACCATTGTCACAAGCTGTTATTGTTCTTCATCTTCTTTCTCATCATTGTTACAACTTGCTTGACACTCAGGCAGAGAGCCAGTGAACAAGTAGGTAGTGGCATCTACTGCTTCTCCTTACCACCACCACCCTTGTCTGGGCCAGAGTGAGAGGCAGGTGAACAAACAGACTGCAGTGGTAAAGAGGGCGAGCAAGTCCAGGGAGATCTTGTCAGTGGGCCCTTGCTGCATTGTGGGCCCTTGGCAGGTGCCTGAACATGCCTACCCTTGATGTCAGCCTTGAGCCTACAGTTGAGTAGCCCTCTAAAAACAAACAAACAAACAATAGCACTAAACTGAGTGATTCGAAGCCCTGCTTGCTCTCCACTTTACATGCTAGATAGGACACAACAGGGAAACATACCGGGCTCTTTGGAAATAAATACTGTAGACAAATTCTTGATGTAAATAAGTAAGCTCAGGTGGTTGCAGTTGCAAAAAATAATGCAAAGGACTAAAGTGTAAATGTTTCCTGTGGACTCAAAATATTGAATTCATCTACTGTGTAAAGAATAGGTATCTCCAAAGCAAGTACTAACGAGTCAGTTTTTATACCTTCTGCTGTTTTACATGCTGAAATTAAAGCAGCATGAGCACAAAATATAACAGAGTATAGCTTCTAAAGCACATTTATCACAGTAACTTTTCCGTTAGTTAGTTTTCACACGGCAGAGCTATTAACCAAAAGTATAGTTATTCTCTATATGTTGGTTGTACATGAGTAATCCTTACATTTTTGTAAAAGCATTTTCTCTAAATTCTCTTTCTTATATGGTTATAATAAGTAGCCAGTAAGCACTGAATAATATGCAATATAATAAAACAGGCATCTCTCTGAAATCTTATCTTGAGAAGCCAGAGCTGCACCTGCAATAAAGAAGACAAAAACACAAAGCTAGAGAATCATAGAATCATAGAAAAGTAGAGTTGGAAGGGGCCTACAAGGCCATTGAGTCCAACCCCCTGCTCAATGCAGGAATCCAGGTCAAAGCATCCCTGACAGATGGCTGTCCAGCTGCACCTTGAATGCCTCCAGATTGGGAGAGCCCACCACCTCCCTAGAACACCACCACCACCCCGATCAAGGTGTCTCCCCTGCCAGGTAAGTATGCTAGAGAAACAAGGCAAATTTAGAACAAGGAATTACTCATGATCTCCATGACAGAAGTTCCATACATAATTACATGTGGCCATAGAGCATATCATGTATGCCCATATGGTGATATAATTTTGGTTCGGTCAGACTGGTCATCCCCCCCCCGCCCAAAGAAGAAAATCCACATATATTCATGGAAGAATAAAAACACTGTTGCAGGGGTTGGAGCAGCAGAATCAGAGACAAGAATAGTGTCTGCCACAAGCAGTGGGAAGACATGCTCTCACTGATTATTTAAGCACAGTCATGAGCCTGTGGTCTCCCTCTGGATGTGTATGGCACTGAGGACTCTGCATGTCCATATGGCTCTTGGTTTAATTTTGCTATCCCAACCCAAGGCCACAGGAATGCACTGACATGCACACAAAGTTTCGGCAGGGGCGGTGGTAGTTCCCCATCCATTTCAGTGGAAGCTGCCTGCATCCATACCGAAGAAAGTGTATCTTTGCATTTCTCCATATTTACCCCTCTCTTTTCTCCCCAACCTATACACATACAGCAGCAGACTCAGAGCCAATTCAACATCATCAGTGCCATACTGAAGGAGAGCATGAGTAAATAGAGATGGACAAAACTGTCAATGTTTCTCTCAGTTTCTCATTTTCCCAATTTAAATTGGGTTCATCCCACACTTTGAGGTTGCTTTTTTTAAGTTGACAAGAAAATTCATAAACATTTTTCAACATATTTTTCCTAATACAGTAATACCTTGGATTGCAAGTAATTTGGTTTGAGAGCATTTTGCAAGACAAGCAAATGTTTAAATATTTATTTATTTATTTATTTTTACTTGATATACAAGCGACGTCTTGCAATACAAGTACTGCAGTACGGCTTAAATTAAAAATCTCAGTACAAATTTTTTTTGGGGGGGATTTCGTTTTGATAGAAGAGTGTTTTGGATTACAAGCACGTTTCCGGAACGAATTATGCTCTCAATCCAAGGCATGACTGCATATGCATTTGTGTACATAATTTTGCTTTTTTTGGCAAGCAATTTTCCCCCTAATATAATGCATTTTTGTACATGTTTTTTAATTGGACTTCGTATACATTTCCCATTCTGAGTACACTGATCAACAAAGCTTTGTATGTCTGTCCGTCCGTCCCCCCCCCCGCCTTTGGCATGAGCTTAAAGTACTTGTATACCAGGCAAGAGAGAAGGCTGGGTGTGGCACGTGCACACCTTCCTTTCTGGTAATGGCACACCATGCTCCAGTGTGCATGGACCTGTGTGCACATGCACACTGGAGGAGAGGGTTGCAGCACCCTGTTGAGCCCTACGCCAATCCCTCCACACATGAGCAGCTAGGCCTGCATGGAGATGGACTGTGTCCATGGTCTTTTAAGGAATTTGGAAACTTGCAGGTAGACTCTGAACTATAATCAGTGTAACTGTAATTATTTTGGCCCATTGTTTTTCATTGTGCCCCCAACCCCCAAACGCCTTAATGAGTTGATAGGTTCAAAAAGGCAGAATCTACAGCCCTCCAGAATATGTCCGTTCAGAATACTCCAATGGCAAATAATAATTCAAAACTTTTAAATAAAGGTTTAAGGACTGCAGCCAGTGATGGCTGACAGCTGTCACAAGTCTGCCCCTGTGAAAATGCCAGCCAGGTTGAGATTTAGTTGAGAACCTGTTGTGTACAATTAAAAGTGTGCAGATCAAAAAGAAAGAAAGAAATGTACATGACTCAGAGACATTTTAAATGTACCATCATTCTGACTGATAATGGCAGAACAGACAGAGTTAAGCAAGTGGCTAGAATTAACATAGACCCACACTACTACTTTCAAATCAAAGTCAAATTCCTGAAAGTATGCTGATTTTGTGTCAAGGCTTGTTGTCAGGTCAGGTATGGTTTGTCATCCATATACTTTTTTGGGGGGGATGATTTTTGGTTTGGATATATACAGCTATTCACTTTGGAAGTATGAAGCAGTTTCCATTTAGAATGAGAACATCTTAGAACCTAATTGGACCTAACAGACGGATCCTATGGATCAGGTTTAGCTGTATTACCTCTTTTGTCTGAAATAACCCAGAACACTGCATATGTTTGGAATGTTGTTCCTTGCTCTTGGCCTGATCAATGGCAGCACTTTAGGGCAGCTACATGATATGTGCCCCCCCCCCACAAGTGGTTTTCCTAATGCCTTCACAGCAGCTGGCAGCCTGGCAAACTCACTGCCAACTGGGATCACTGCTAATGGTGGCAGGAAAACAGCAATAGGGGTTGCTGGGGTGGAAACGAGGCAAAGCCTCCTCCTTTCTCCAGTGACCCTAAAGCAGCTGGGATCAGTCCTGATTAAAGCAGCAATCATGTTCAGGTTGCTGGGGTGGGGAGGAGATGCCTCCTCCCTCCCACAGGAACCCCAAAGCTTTGTGGAGGCTGTGTCTGTGTGAGTGTATCTGTATTCACACAGCGTGTGAGTGTGTGTGCATGTGTGTGCATGTGCATGCACACATGCACAGATGAGTCGCCCCACCAGCAGCAGCCAACACTCAATGTGGACCTTGGGGCTGATGAAGTTGTGTAGCCCTGGGCTAGAAGAAACATCAAAGTGCTTCATGAACAGATTAGTAGTCCTATCATTACCATGCTATAACCTGTACTCTTAATCCTATAGCTGCTGCCTCAGCATTGTGGCTCAATTGGATTGGCTAGTGAAGGTTCTCTAGTTGGGGTCCTCAGGAAGTGTAATGTCACAAGGCCCATGGGCTTTATCCAGCTTGCTCAAGCTTTTCTGAGCAAATGTCCATGGAGGCAAGCATAGGGGCAGCTTTGCTAGACCATGTACATCCCATATGCCGTACTACAATTCCCATATTTGAAGTTGGAGAAATACCTTTAAATTGTGTAGACTTTTTTTTAGTCGTGCATATAGAAATGAAAGAAGGAAAGCGGGCTGCCCTGTTTTAGTAAACAGGGGCCTTCTGTTTTAGTCTTAAACAGGACTCCTAAAATATAGAAGCTGACTTTTTCAGGAAGAGGCTAAAGGCAGTCTTAAAATAATGGCAATGACAAAGATTTCCCTGAAAATATTTTTCACTTGTCTCAACTGACCATTCAAGTGGCACTGATGTATCCTAATGGCTAAACCTTTAAGGATTCACCAGGATTCAAATTTTACATGACTCTCCCTATTGAAAATAAAGCATTGCCTTGCAAAGGAGGTTCTGTGTGCTTCAGACTGGTGTTTTGTCCTGACTTTTATGTAAATAAGATACACTTTAGGCAGAGCATGTTTCTGAATAGCTGGAAAGGGAAATCAAAGGAAAGAAGGACTAGCTCTTCAGAATACAGGCACATACAGATTTTGCAAACCATTATATCGAATGCTGAGATCTAAAGAACCATGTGGTAGTGCACGCACACACCTGGACTTTTCAGTCTCCCTTTCCCAACAGCAGCTCCAACCCTCACACAATCCCTGACATTCATAAGGGACAAAGGATCCTTAGGTGCAGCATCCAACATGGTAGAACAGGCTGTAGACAGACGCAAAAATCAAGTGTAAGTCCTAGCAGAGTTGGCCCTACCATTAGGTAGAGTGAGGCAGCCACTTCAGGCGGCAGATGATAATGAGGCGGAGAACAGAAAGAGCTGTGTGTGCCACATGGCCTGGCCTGCATTTCCTGAGCTAGCCTGCTGTACTCATCTGCAGTGTGGGATGCTTAGTCCCATTGCTAGTGTTGAAGTAAGACTGAACTGCCAGTCTGGTCAGCTTTTATACATGGAACAGGGGGAGGTGATGTCTTGTCCTACATCTCAGCCAACAAAATGTCTTCAGCTAGCCCTGAATCCCATGCACGTGTGAGATTCAGGGTTTAGGCAAAATGCATGGGATTGCTTGGATCTTGGCTTATGTAGGTATATTTCAGGCAAATTGAGTACCAGTACTTACACTGTAATGAATTCATCATCATCATCGTCGTCGTCGTCGTCGTCGTCATCATCATCGTCATCATCGATACAAGAAAGATGACATATGCAAATTAAGATGATGTGCCCTGCCATTGTGACTGCAAACTAAGGCTATGCTCAGAGGAGATTCTGGTTTGCAACACATACTCAAAATTTCATCTCAGTTTTTATTGACATATCCAATCCCCGAACCACAAATTGCTGTTCAAATGTCCCCATAAATAATTGGAAATTTAATTCTAGAAACTGCTGACAAAATATCTACTTTATAGAAAAAGCCTATTTTGGTGTATTATTTAATTGTTAAGTACATTCATATCCTGTCTTTCCCCCAATGAACTCGAGGTGATGTGCATTGCCATTCCAGCAGCCTGAAGCAGAGGGATATGAGAAGCAGAGCTACCCAATTGGCTCTGAGAGCCCAACTGTGTCAGGCTATTCCCTCCCTCAACTGTCATGTGGTAGCAGCCATTCCCTCAGGCTGCAGAGGGACAGATCAGATGGGAAGCCGGGCCATTCCATCAGTTCTGCTGAAAGACCAGCTCCATTGGGGTTCATCCTCTTCCTGAACTGTTTCCAGCCCATCTGGTCATTAGAAGAACTACCATTTAAATTTAAGAATTGGAGCCTTGGTTTGCTTTCCCCTGCCCTCTTCCCTCCCCATCCCATTTTCCTTTTCATGTTTTTAGATTTATTTATTTATTTATTTGATATATTTATTCACCGCCCATCAGCCAAAAGGCTCCCTGGGTGGTTTACAAAGCAAAGCAACACTAAAACAAACAACAACAACAATAATAATATAAAAAAAACCACAGACATATTAAAATGTAACATAATAAAACCAAGCAGCCAAAATAAATTCAATCCAGAGGTACAGTGGCAATAATAAAATGAATAAAATCAACCATTAAAATGTTGGGCAAATAAAAAGGTCTTCACCTAGCGCCTGAAAGAATACAGGGTAGGCGCCAGGCGCACCTCTTTGGGGAGCTGATTCCATAGATGGGGTGCCACAACTGAGAAGGCCCTTCTCCTAGTAGCCACCCTCCTAGCTTCTTTTGGAGGGGGCTCTCTGAGAAGGGCCTCTGAAGAAGATCTCAGGGTTCAGGCAGGCACATATGGGACGAGGCATTCCTTCAGATAACCTGGCCAATCTCTGGACTGACCCTCAGAGATTAATGCTACTCACATGTTTTATATATTACCAAAGATGCATGGGTTGTTATGCAGTGTGTTTTTTAAACTTGTTTCTCTCTCTCTCAACAGAGATTACCGCTTGCAATACCAGACAGACAGACAGACAGACAGATAAGCATTTCCAGAGAGTACAGAATACTTCAATATACCCAAGGTCACTCTTTAGGAAATGAAACAAACAAAAAATAACAATCTGTATAATGAGCCATGAAATTAGTAACAACAATCAGTAAAAGAGAACTGTGACATGTTTGATTACACTTCTGTTCAAATTCTTCCTTTTAACTCTTATAAGAAGAATATGTTTTCTTTGGTCTGAGTTCTTTGAGAGCAGGTTAGCAAAAGAAGCAAGGCCAACATAAATTGAATTAATGGATTCTCAGAGCTACCTGGATAACTTCATAGAGGAACTGGAAAATGACACCATGTTTCTTCTATGCCTTGGAATACCCATTGATCAACCTAGAGCTGTTTGAAAGAATAAGCAACCATGGATTTCCACCCATTGCACCAGCAATGCTATTGGCGTTACACTAGAGGTCACTTATACTAACACAACATCATTTACATTAGTTTTAGTGTCACATTGGATACTGCCCTTGGTATTTGAAGGCCCCCTTCAATTCTGGGAGGAGGGCAAGAAATGTTCCTGAAATTCTTTGTGCGGCGTGGTATTGTCACTTACCTTAACCTTTCAAGGAGGCCAAGAGTTTTTCCTCCCTTGCCTTTTTGACTCAAAAAAGTTTTAGAAATTGCAATGTTGCCTGCTTAAATCAACGAGGTAATGTAACCACTAGTTAGAGTGGGAGGAAAGGGTTAATTGAACAATCCCCAGGGTGCATTTTTTGTAACCCCTCCTCCCTACTTCTGGCCTCTCTGTGGCCAGCTAGCTCTCTCTCTCTCTTTCTCTCTCTCTCTCTTTCTCTCTCTCTCTCTTTCTCTCTCTCCAACCTGATGGACGCACAGTCTGAGCTGGCTTCCAGCCAGTGATCTCCAATGAATAAATGGACTGTAAGTAAAACTAATAAAAGTCTTTATTAGTTTTAAACCTTGTATGGACAATCCATTTCCTTTTAAGATCCTTTTAGCAAGGGTTTAGCAACCCACGTGGTGATAACCAGTTTCAGTAATCAGGTTGCGCATAAGAGGGAGACTCTGCTTCGTCCTAACCAGCATAGGACCGACTCCTTTTCCTTATTTATTTATTTATTTATTTATTATATTTATGCCCCACCTTTTTTCCTGCAAGGAACCCAAGGCGGCTTACATAATCCTCTTCCTTCTCTCCGTTTTATCCTCACAACAACCCTGTGAAGTAGGGTTAGGCTGAGAGTCAGTGACTGGCCCAAAGTCACCCAGTGAGTTTCATGGCCGAGTGGGGACTAGAACCCGGATCTCCCGAGTCCCAGTCCAACACTCTAACCACTACACCACACTGGCTCTCCATATCCTCCAACAAAAAGGCCCCACACTCCTTACAATGGCGCATGGGCTCTCTCTGCTTCTTCCCTCTGACTGGCCACACTTCCAGGTATGTCTTGGGAGTGATGTAATGTAATGCTTCCCACCAGCTGCACCCAAGGATGTGCAGCTGGTGGGAAGTGGTGGAGACGGCCTCACACCACTGTGAGTGGCGTAGGAATGGGAGAACCAGAGATGCTCTTGAGCTCAATGAAATTCTCCAAACTTTACTTCACAGCACAGTTCGGCTCACCCCCGTTCTCGTATGCAACCTGTTTTTCAGTTTGTCTAAATGGGGAAAGTCGTGCATTTTTCATGTATACAGTTTGTGAACGTGAAAGCAAGTTCGGGAATTTGCGAACATTTTCAGAGAACGTGAGCTCCCAATCGCATTTGCGGTTGCAAATGGGCCATTTTTGAGTGATTTGCAAACTGAAACAAAATCATCATACATCCCTAGGTGGTGTGCCCCCCCCTTTTAAAGTCAAAAAAGCAAGAAAAGCCCTCAGCCACCTCATAAAGTCAAGGTAAATGGCAAGCCTGCACCCTGAAAAATTAAGGAAAATGTCTTTTTCCTCTGACAAAAGCAGCAGCAAATGAAATCTATTTTCACCAGGGGATGGGAGAGGAAACTTAATTTTCAGGAAACATAGGAGAGGATTTCAGCCCAGCACTAATTCAAACTAAGTAGCTTCAGACAGCTTTTATGACTGTAAATAGTTTCATTCCAGTCTTATGCTGTGGGAGGGACGAATGCAATTTCTCCATCATTCCACACAGAGTCATTTTTGAAGATGGTTACTAACGTACTAAGTACAGCTTTACTAGGTCAGATCAAAGGCCCTTATTAACAGGCCATCCTGGCTCTGAAAGTGGCAATTTCTGGAAATGTTAGAGCAAGTGCTTAAGAGCCCAGGCTGCTAATAGCTTACACTCACCCTCTACTCTTATCAATCACTTACATTGCAGCTTCCTTCTGATGTTTAGTGACATCATGCTCAGGAAAACCAACTTCAGCAGTTCTCTATCTTCCATGAACTGGCCTTGCTCTAAACCCAGTTACGCTCTGTCAGGGACGCTGGGGCTTAATCCTGCCCAGGTGTGGAAGTCATCAGAAATACTTTGGAAGCTTTACGCCTAATCTCTTTACTCCCAGAGGTCTGGGTATGGGTAGGGATTACTCAGTGGTGAGGGAAAGGTATTCTTCATACACACAAAGGCACTCTACTATTTCAAATTCCAAAGCTAAGCTCTGGAATTTGAGGCAAGTTCCTGTGCTACATAAGGCATGGGATGGGTGGTGGTGGTGGTGGATCCAGTTTGCATTTTAATGCGAACCTATCTGATTTGCACTTCCCAAGCCAATATTCAAACTGAAACACAGGTTATCCTTTGGTATTTATACCTTTCTGAATTTTGTGATGCAGGTCTAATAAAAAAAAAAAAATGTGTATATTAAGGAAGTGTATATTCTCACATTATTAGTGAAAATAACTGTCCAAAAATGCATTATATAGGTGGAATCGCTTACAAAAATGTATATATTTGGAGAAATGTCCTCAAAGATGTGTACAAGTTATCATGCAGACTTTTAATTTTAAAACTTTGTTGTTGTTGTTGCAGTTTTGCAGACTGATTTGGAAGCAGGATGAAACAAATTTAAGATTGGAAAATGGGACACTCTGGGAAACTGAAATTGGCAGATTCGGCCATCATTAAAAAAAACATTATTTTTTTTAAAACATCAACATTATTTTTTTTTTAAATGAAGAAATATCATGATGCATCTATTTTAATATGAAGTGGTGATTATCATTTCAGGAAATTTAGCACTACTCTAAAAATGTCCAGAATTCGGGGGGGGGGAGCATTATCACAAAATCCCACTGGAATTAATCTCTGATAGGCTTATTAACCTGTAAATTAAGGTTAGCTTATTTACTAACATCTCTTCTGGGGTGTATAAACTTAGCAGCAGAAATTCCATTCTTACTGGAATCAAAGTATCTGCTTGGTTGTGTTTCCCCCCTCTCCTGCAAACAGTTGATTTCTTCAAGTACGTAGAAAATACCAGCATGAACAAAGGAATTCTTCAACATGTAGTTCTTAATAATGCTTGGTAGGGAGGGTTTTTTTCTCACCTGACAGAAACCTGTTGCTTTCCCTACATTGGAGGGTTGTTGTTTTCTAAAAACAAAACTCACTTCCGTTGCATAATTTCTTCAGGGAATTGGGGAATCCAACTGGAAAGGGTTACTGGATTCGATCTTGTAAGATTGCAATCTGGTTTTTGTTTGTTCAGAGTTGTACTGCCAATCAGAATGCGTTTACTACATAAATGTCAAGGAGGTGGAAATGACGTGTTTTTGTTTTTTTTTTATAAACGTCATTTCCACCTCCTTGAAAGATTTCATCAACATTGCCTCCGGAAAATCCTGCAAATTACTTGGGAAGATAGGCGAACAAATATCAGTGTACTGGAAGAAGCAAAGACTACTAGCGTTGAAAAAATGATCCTTCAACGCCAACTTCAGTGGACCGGTCATGTTGTTCGAATGTCTGACTGCCGTCTCCCAAAGCAGCTACTTTACTCCCAACTCAAGGATGGAAAGCGGAATATCGGTGGTCAATATAAACGGTTTAAAGATGTTCATAAGGCTAATCTAAAAAAATGCAACATAAACATCGAAAACTGGGAAGCTCTGGCCCATGAACGATCTAACTGGAGGTTGGCCTTTCACAAAGGTTCTATGGACTTTGAAGAAGCCAGAGTGCAAGGTGAAAGGGAGAAACGTGCTAGGCAAAAAGCACATCAAACGAATCCTTTACAGGACCATCTTCCATCTGGTAACCTGTGTCCTCACTGTGGGAAGCTGTGTGGATCTAGAATTGGCCTCCACAGTCACTTACGGACCCATCGCTAGAGTCTACACAATCTTCTTTAGAATTTCCTCCTTTTAAAATTTCCTTTTTGTAATTTTTTTTTATCCTGGAAGACAATCTTACTTGGTCATGAGTGATTGCTTGATGATGACTACATAAAACTTATTTTTTTAAAAATTGGCAAAATTTGATATTTTTAAAGGGGGGTTGTTGCTGATGATATTGAATTTTCTACATTGCACAGAGGTGCTTCTGCAGAATTATTTTTTCTTCTCCCCAAAGAAAAAAATAATTTTAAAGAAGTTTGTTTTCTGCTGTAAAGAAAGAGGTTTATTTATTTTCTGTGTTGTACAAGTGCACTTGTATGGTCCAGCAGGGGAAATATATATATATATATATATATATATATATATATAACCACCGATCCATATCAGAGCTTAATTTCAATGCTGCTCCTTTGAGCATCTTTCACAATATTTATGCATGTGTGATAGTATGCATAACTATGCATTGATAGTCATGGAAATAAGTTTCAAAGATCAATTGTATAAAAACAAAAACAAACTTTCATCAGATATTATACAGTAATATCCTATACCCTTGTCAGTAGAATTTAAATCCTTTTCAGGCCATGGTATGTAGACCCAATCCTCGTAAGAAGGGAAGAGAGTGTGAGATCATTTTATCTGGTCCTCCTACCTCTGACCTACACATGTTCATTCTACTATCTGTGCATACTGTATGTACATAGGCTTGCACAAAGTACAAACCTAGGCTCTGTACATATGATCTCAGACCCTGAAAAAAGCAGCCTCCTCAGTTGCAGAGTCAAGCCTACGTGTGTGCAGTTTCTATATGCATAGGGTCTATTCAGAGTGTAGGCTGAACATAGATAATTTGGGATGGGGCCAGTGGGTGTCATTCTACTCCACAAGCTATATCATCCAAAAGAAGCTTTAGTACTAGGTAAACAATACATAAGATGCTTTCTGGTTTTGTTTTGTTTTCATTAAAGAGATTTATTTATTTTTTATTATCCCTCCATCATTTTCCAACTTGGTTATGCTAACCCTTCCCTAAGCTCCATTAATAACAGGTTCGTCATGAATTATTATAATTGTTTATTATTAATGAAGAAAAAAACCAGTTTCAGTATTAGATATCCATAGAGATGAAATATTCTGAGTTGTTTTCTTCTTATTAGTAGCTGATTTGATCCCTGCTTTTATATTTATCATATTTATTAAAATAGATACTGCTATATTATTTCTTCAGGGACAAATGACATACATTTTCACTGTACAATTTTTGTGTGAAGTGGAAGGGCTAGTGCCCTTCTAAGTGCACTGGATGTGAAGGATTGACACCAGGGGCTGAATATCATTGCTCCATGGCAAACTGCTATTTTATAGTAGATAGATTCCCCCCTCTTCTTTTTTCTTTCTTTCCATCCATGGGAAAAGTATTAACCAAGTAAGCCTGCAATCCTATGGTCTTGGGTGGGGGGAAGGGCATTGGGTTTTTTTTTTTTGGGGGTTTTTTAAACTCCAAAAACAGGAAACAAAAAGAAAACGCCCATCACAAGACTGCTGGTGCAAGCCTGGCAAGGCATAGGAAGAGGTGGTTCCTCCACCTCCATTCCTTTCTCTCCCACCTGTAGGATGACTCTGACTGGCAACAAATCTATGGTCCAGGGTGGGGGAGGTGGATACCAGGAGGGGACAGAATTTTTTGGATCTCCCTTTGCAAAGGCAGAAAGAAAAAGAAGTCCACCCTTGAGGAGGGAGATCTGACCTCATAAGCCTGTTCAGCTGCAATCCTATACACACGTACCTGGGACTAAGCTCCATTGATGTACAGTGGGACTTATTTCTGAGTAAATATTGTTGGAGTAATAGGCCCAGGGCATACAGAGAACTCCTGCCTTTCACATGTAAACATGCCCAGGTATATAGCATGCATGGTAAAGCAAAAAGCCTAATTTTAAAAACAGGCAATTCACTGCCACACACACCTCTGTCCGCATGCCTGCAAAAGTGCTATCAGTTGTCCATACGCCCAGACTATGTTCCCCAAAGGAATGTCTGGTCTGTGTAAAGTAACCCTGAAGAAGAAGATACTTTGGAGAAGATACTTTGAAGAAGAACAATAGGCCCTTCATGTAAGCAGAGGGCAAAGAGCAAATTCCTCTTCTCATGCTGCCAAGCCAAGCCAAGCAGGCAGAAGGACAGAACGGACTCTTAAAATCCATAATAATAATAATGACCCGGTCAGGCCAAAACACCTAGGAGACCCCAGGTGAGAAAGGCATTGTCCATTCACATAGGCCACACAAAAGCTCAGTGACAGAGCACCTGTCTGACATACAAGGGTTCCCAGATTCACCTGCCTCCAGCAAAGGGTCCCAGTTTCAAGTCTGAAACCCCAAAAGATCAGTGTGACCTGGCATGACAGAAGTCTGAGTTAAAAAGCTGCACAGAAGACCCAATCCCATGCATGTTTGGACAGACAAAAGGTCCTGCAAGACCCAGCATTTCCTGGCCAGCAAGAGAGACATTAGAGAACAGTCCACACACAGGCCAAAGACCCCAAAGATCCCTGAAAGACCACCTTGCTGTCCATAGGCATTTGTTAAGGTAAAAGTCCAGAAGCCCCATGAGATTCTGGCCACATACCATTTTCCACTGCACCTGCTTTGTTTATCTACGTTGTTGTTCCAGACAGAAAACCTTGAAGGTCTGCTTTGATTGTATTGTATTCTCTATTCTGAATTGTATGCTTAGCCGCCATATTTACGCCTTAGTTGTTATCTAGTCTCAAAAACCTATTCCTGGGTGCCAAATCCCAAAATACAGGTGGGAGAAGAGTCCCTTTAATTGATAAGATGTACCAAGAGTAGCAGGCCTGATATCTTGGGTGACCTAAGAGGTAATGAGAAACCACATCTTAGCCAAGAAGATGGCCAGGTGGCCCTCTATCTAACTAGAGATTAAAACTTGCCATATTCAGAGAAACGCATCTGATTGGTTGTTGTCATATACGGGGAACTGTATCTAATTGGTTGGCACGGTTAATGACTGTATCTGATTTGCTGAAAGTAAATCCACCCATGATTGTAAAATGTATAAGAATGCTTGCCTGCCCCACTGTTCTTTGTCCAGCTCTGATTTGGGCACGCGCCCCTACTGGACCCTCTGTACAGAAATAAACCTTTGAAAAACTCACTGCTGGGTCGTGCTGCTGCTTCCCTTTCTCTGAGCAATTGGGTTCTCTAGGGAGAGGACTCAGAGCATTTTTGCAACAATATGCATAGGATTAAAGCTGCAATTCTGTGCATCATTGAATACAGTTGAATAAAGAATGCATGTTTATTTGGAACATTTGGAAGGAAGTTCTACTATGTACAGTCATGCCTTGGATTGAGAGCATAATTCGTTCTGGATCCATGCTTGTAATCCAAAACACTCTTATATCAAAGCGAGTCTCTGGCAGGCCTGAGCGGGGCAGATTTCGGCCCGCTATGCCCGCTCGAGGCGAGCGGTTACATCCCTACGACTTGTCTTGCAAGACGTCCCTTGTTTATCAAGTCAAAATTTATTAAAATTTTTGCTTGTCTTGCAAAACGCTCTCAGACCAAGTTACTTGCAATCCAAGGTATTACTGTATGTTCAAAAGTGGTTACTACCAGGTAGGTGTACATAGGACTGGAGCCTTAGGCATGAGATTGCAGGGTAAGGGAGGGATCATAGCTCAGTGGTAGAGCACCTGCTTTGCATGCAGAAAGTCCCAGGTTCAATCCTCAGCATCTCCAGCTAAAAGGATGATATAGCAAGTGATGGGAAAGATCTCTGGCTGAAACCCTGGACTATACGGACAAAACCTCTAATTTGGTAGCTTCCTACTTAGTATCTAAGGACCATGAAATAGCAACAGCAGTGTTACTTCCTTCCCAATGGAATTTAAAGCAGATTGTCATTGTTCTCTTCTGTTCCTCTTCTTCTTTCTCAACAACTGTCATGCAGAAGATGGAGCAGCTTTATTCTGTGTTGTTCCAGAGGATAGGACTAGAGTCAATAGGTGGAAATTCCTGGGATTTTGGCTAAATGTTAGAAACAATAAGAACTGTTTCACATTGGAACAGACTGACTCAGGAGGTAATAGGCTCTCCTTCTCTGGAAGTATTTCAGCAGAATCTGGACCGACAGCCATCTATCAGGGATGCTGCAGTTGCATCCTGTATTACAGATCTTGCATTGGGCTAGATGACCTCCAAGTCCCTCACAGCTCTGTGATTCTATGACTCCCTAGACCAACCTTCTCCAACCTGGGTCACAGATGTTCTAGCCTACCACTCTCAACCTCCCTGTGCATTCACCATGCTAGCTGGAACTGACTATTCTAAACATCTGAAGTGCCCCAGTTGGGGAAGGCTGTGCTAGACCTCTTAAGAAGTGACTTTCACTGGGTAAATTTTCACTGGGCAAAATGTCACCGGGGGGAAAAACAGTGTGAAACCTGCAATCCATCTTTTAATTGGACATCCTTAATCTACTTTATTCAGGAGATTTCCCCATGAGATTTAATTTAGTCACTTTACTACCTGTAGGGATACCTGCTACCTTAGGACAGAAAACCTGGCACTGGTTTCAAGTTAATGAGAGAGCAGTGAGTCAAATGAGTGAGTTAAGCCGCCAAACTAGTATTTCATTCTAAATGCTTGTTTGGGGGGAAAGTTGCAAAGCGGACGTTTGAATAAGCATAGCGAGGATTATTTTTATTCTTTCTGAACGGATTTCATGTTAAGCTCTGTATAGTTCTGTGCCAAATGAAAGGCTGTCTTCTTTAAATAGAGGCAGCCACTTAATCTAACCAAGATTCATTAGAAAGTCCGTGTTAAGCAGATACTCTGAGCTCATGGCTGGATAGATATTGCACTATTTTTAATGTTTAAAGGGTGGTTTTTTTTAGCTGCAGTTGTTTTCTTGCCCTCACCCCAGCAGTGAAAGAATGGTGTGGTCTTTTTTAACAAGCTGTTTTTTAATCTTCTGATATGAGTTGGCTATTCAGTGTCTTTTGGACAATTTTAAAACTGAAGTATCCAAGTGCCATATGTCAAGCAATATGTCGTCATTATATTCAGAATATGTCAGAGATAAAGCCTCCCCATTTCACTAGCTTCCTCAATAGTTACACTTCATTTAGATAGTGAGTTTTCTGCTTGTTATCTAACCCTGTGCTGATCTAGAGGTCAGTAAGCCAGAACATGCGAGGCTTAAAATAGAGGGAAATGCTTTATCAAATTACTGTTATCTTTTTTCCCATGCACAGCTGGGGAGACGGGAGGAGGAGGAAGAGGAGAGGAGCAGGTGACAGAATATTGACTAGTAGTGTATAATACTGTTCCAATGGTGCAAAATACAATCCTGACTTAATTGCTTCTAAAAAGAGACGGGGAAAATTAAGCATGCTCAGGTCCCATTCATTTCGATGGGAATATTTACATGCTTGCATGTGTAATGTTAATGGAAATGTGGGCTAGAAATTGGAATTAAAACCCCTTGTGGCTTAGCTGGGTTCCTTGCAGTTATTTATTTATTTCATTTTTATACCGCGGCCCAATAGCCGAAGCTCTCTGGGTGGTTTACAACAATTAACAAGACAGTCCCTGCCCGCAGGCTTACAATCTAAAAAGACACGACACACAAGGAAAAAGGAATGGGGAGGGAAGAAGGGGGAATATTAATACATCCTTCTGGCAGGGCTGGTGGAATGGTCCTGCGCTCCCTCTCTTCCCCCTCTGCACAGCCCGCTGGAATGGCTGCTGCTGGTGGCAGTTGAGGGAGGAGGAGCCTTCAGGAGGGCGGCCTTTCAGCAGGGCTGGTGGAATGGCCCTGCGCTCTCCCTCCTCTTTTCTCCCTCTGCAGAGCCTGCTGGAATGGCCGCAATGCAGAGCAGGGCTGTTACTATTAGGTGGAGGGAGGCGGCTGACTTTGGGTGTCATGAAAAGGGAGCAAATTATGAGTTATATAATTCATTATTGTTGTATTTTTATTGTTGCTGAGGGAGAGAGGCCCGTATGGGATTTTCTGCCTCAGGTGCCAAAATAACTTGGTTGGTCTTGAGCACTCTGCATCTTGAGTTCCATTGGGGGAGCTGCTCCACCTCAGGTAGTGAAATTTATTGGGCCGGTCCTGATACAGAGGATCACACAACTGTTTCTGTACACATGGGGCTTTTGCTTCTACCCACCACCACGCCGCACATATATACACTTCAAATGTTCCGTAGGAAGCTACTTTGGGAAATTTCAATAGCACTTTGTAATGCAGCAAATGGGACTTGCTGTTAAAGTCAACAACTTTATCAGCAATCTGGCATGTGGAAATTAGCCAGGTGAGCCTTTTCCTGGCATCCCCATATGGTTTTGCATCCCACAATCCACACCAAGCCCCTTTTTCTTGGTGGCCATAGTAGGATTTCACATCCACATGTGGGGAGGGCAGTCCATGGCAGAATGTGTCCAGGTGTCATTTCCCTGTTCCTCCACTTGCTCCTCCCTTCGCTCTGTACCCCTCCCATAGTACCTTTCCTCCATTCTGGGCATGCATGTTGGTGAGTGTAACTTGCTTTTAAAAAAAAAATTTTTTTTTAGAAAAGCATATCATTTTTCTAAAACAATATGTTTTTTACTGGAAGAGCAGTATGGTGGAATTCCTTAATTTAAAAATACAGATTATGCAGCTCTCCGGCATCTGCTGACTTCCTGCTTGGTTTCCCAGCAAGCATGACTGCTAGAAAGGGGGCCTACTGGTGGGCAGCTGAGAGAAGACTGAGCATATTTCCCTCTCCCTGCTTGGTAGAAAGACAGGCTCAGCCCCCACCCCACGCCACCCCACGCCACCCCACCCCACCCCACTGTCACAAAGTTGTTTTGCACAACTTATTTTTTTTATTTATAGTCCTTGCACAAGTCTGTTCTTCTGGAATACCACTAGCACACTTTTTTTTTAAAAAAAAAAGCACCAAAGCAAACTACAAAGTTCATCAGGCGATTTCAGTTCTGGTGCTAAACACACTATGTTCCAGGAGTAAAGCAGCAAAATAAACAATTAATTAAGGGGCTGCTGCTAATGCCATTTTGAAAGGCTGGAAGAAGCTGCAGGACATGGCTCTGCAACAGGACATTCACAGCAAACAACGTGGAATGGAAGGGCATCTCCAACATGTCAACTACCTTCCAGGGACAACTCCTCCCACCCTGCTTCCATTCCACACTTTACTGGCCACACCATCAAAGAAAATGTGCAGCTGTTCTGCGCTTTCCCTTCTTAACAGATTTTCCGCATTAAGCAAAAAGTCAGGAGAATTGCTGGGAAAACACAGGCAGATTACAAAAGCACAACGACAACATCTGGATCACCCGTGAAATATTAGTGAATGAGCCATGGTGACTCCTCAATACAATCTCATTTGGAAAAGTTCCAGGTCATATAGATCATTTCCAATTTAAAAATACCCCTCTAGACCCATCTTTGAACAAGCCCAGAGTATCCTAAGGAGAGAGAAATACAAATCAGTATTGTAAAAATGCTTTCTCTCTTTTAAAATTAAATCACCCCATCTGTTTGTTTATTTGAGTTTTTGATAGCATTTACTTTTGTTTGTTTTATATTTAATGAGCATACCACCACCTTAAGATTTGTTTGTTCATTTCTTTGTCTTTGTCTAGATAAGAGGTGGTGTGGTGTGATGAGCTTCTAGACAACTGTACCGGATCAAACAAATAAAACTAGGTTGCAATCCCAAGTACAGTTAATGGAGAAGAAATCCCCATGAACTCAGTGGCTCAGTGAAATCCCAATGAACTCATGTTTACGTCTGACTTAGTAAACATGCTTAGGATTGCACTGTAAGGATGCTAGACTTCTGAGAGGCAGGCACGGATTTTGCTAAAATAAAGGATTATGTGATCCTATCTTTCGTTTATGGGGGGGGGAGGGAGCGAGGGAGAGAGGAAGGACTTTGCTTCATGGCCATTAGTCAGGCTGACTTTGGCACCTCACGTTCTAATTCACAGCAGCAGACTGCTGAGTTCGAAAATGTGTTAAGAGTGATATGCGGTTCATATGACTTCTGGACAACCTGAAAATGCCTCCCCTTCCACATGCACAATAATGTACTATAAAATAAGAATTGAATGTAAATGGGCATCACTGTTGGCTTGTAATAAAAGAGAGAGAGAGAAGAGGAAGAAGAAGAAGAAAAGAAACCCTTTGTCTGCAAAAGTGGCATGATAAAAATCTGTTCCAAACGTGGTTCACATTTGTTAATTAAAATACGATGGAAATTTATCCTGCTGCAATTTAGCTCACACGGAGCTCGGAATCATGTCAAGCATCTGCCGGAATGCTAAGGGCATTATTAAGATTGACTACAAGCGCCACAAATGGTCTATTGCAGGGGAGGGCCAATAACACCTGCTGCATAAAAAGGGGAAACGAGGAAGGCAAGATGTTGAGAGAGAGAGAGAAACTCTAGCACACTTTCTGCCAATTCTCTGCAATGCACCATTTCTCTGTGCTCCAATGTCTGAAAAAGCATTTGCGGGGCGGGGAGGGGGGAATTGCAGCTTTCTAGAACTTGTTCACCATCTTTTCTGTCTCTGGCTCCCAGACATACCTGCCCTTTCAGTCATTGTAAATGAGTCAATATGTAGATTGGTAATTTAAGGACACTGAACAACTGATGTGTGCTGGAAGCAGTGATCTGAGGGGCTTCTGAAAATTACCTGTCGAATTAACCTGTAGTCACATTAAGCAAAATGAATTATATCAGGACTACCTTTGCAGGGAAAACTGTCCACTCTCATTCCAAATGCCTCTTCCAGCTAGATATTAAGCCAACAGCAATGCAGGTGCCATCACCAATGTGGAAAGTACCCTTCCTACCCCCACTTAATATTCCAGTCTCAGGGTGAGATGAGACTGGCAGTGCTGCTTGCCCTGGGCTTATGTGTGTTAGCTTAGTGTTATCCACAGCAAATGTGGGGATGGCAGACATTTATTTGTCTGTTTGCTTGTTTATTTTCAGTATTTATAACCTCTCTTCTAATTTGCAAGTTGCTTTCAAAACATAAAAGCAATGCAGTATACTAAAAAACAACAGAAAATATCAGCAAAACCACTGAGCAATCTAAAAAAAAAGGATGAATAAAAATTCAAAGGCATCAGCATCAGCATGAAAGGCAGAAGAAGGATGGTACTCTGCAAAAGCTCAGGGAATAAAACTGTCTTGGCTGCCCATCTGAAAGTGAGCAGTGATGGAGCCAGGCAGATCTACCTTGAGTTGAAAGGCTATTCCAGACCTTGGGTGCCATCACTGAAAAGGCCCCATACTGGGTACCCACCATATTTCTGATGGTGGGGGCAACCTGAAGCAGTGCCTGAGAAGATGAATTATGTTGCCGGAAAGGCTCATACGAGGGAAAGCAGTTCTTGAGATATTCTGGTCCCAGCCTGTTTATGTCTACAGCAGAACAATCCTACTGAGATCAGATGGGGAATGTCTATGATGGAGGAACTGCCACATCCTATCCATGCCTGGCTCACACACTGGCCAGGATGGAAGGTGTGTGTGTGTGGTGTTCCTTTTCTCTATGCCAGTCCACAGCTGGCTAGTTTCCTCCTGTTTGGAGGGCATGCCAGAGGAATGAAGGGGTTTTGAATCCTGTGGATCCAAGGCCTCTGTTGATCTGCCTGTTACATCTGTGGATCCAAGGCCTCTGTTGATCTGTTTTAGGATATTATGGGGTTAAATCTTTGTGTGTGTCTTAGTTTCAGCAAAAGGTTAAAATTCTAGAGCTCAAAAGTTTAGTTAGAATGAAATGCTCTGGAAGTCTGGAGATTATGAGGTTTAACAGAAGGTCAGAGGTGGAGAGAGTAGGAGAGAGAGAGAGAGAAGTTTTAAACTCGGGAAATAGAAACTTAGTTTGCAAAAATGAACAAAAAAGCTACCATCCTGATTAGAGTTGGGGAGGAAAAATAATATTTTAAGAAATTAAAGCCTCAGCAGAAAGGCAGGGGGACAGAGAAGCAGAGATAAAAAGAGAGAAAGAAGGAAGAAAATAAGCCCAGAGTCCTAGAGGAAAGAAAAAGAGCTGCTAGAGCTGAAGAACTCATTGAAAGAGCTGGACCAATGTCAGCAAGATATTGCTTGGACAAGGGATCTGGATAAAATAGGGGTACAGCCTAATTAGGTGTGCTGATTGCATTTATCCCTGGTTGTTTTATTACATATTCATAGCATGTGATAAGACTGAGCTGGTGATAATTTTCTTATCCATTGCTCGACACCTTCAACAAGCTCTTGTAATAGCTGACATGCAGTGTTAAACTATCCACTGATCAGTGGTAAGTGTTATTGCCATATGAGAAGACTTCTGCAAAACCAGATTCCTTGTAACCCTGAAACAACTGAAGTTGTTGATTAAATTGTCACTTTGGTAGGTTCAGGATTACAACCACAATCTAACTTTTAAACTGGGGTGGAAGGAAAAGTGCAGAATCCGCTGGACTCATGGGGCTTGTGCAAGCTTGGCACCTATGTATTGATGCTGGCTTCTAAGAATTTGAAATATTTTCTGTTCAGCTCTGCTAAATGTCATTAGGATGCAAGTGTAAAGACCTGTCCTCAATGAAATCAATTAAACCTTGCCCTTATTGATGTCAACAGAAAACATTGCCATTGATTTCACTAGGACCAGCATTATACCAGGTTGAAAATTAGTGCCTTGAATTCCTTTTTTATTGCAGAATTATTTGTCAGCACTGCTATTACAATCAGCTGGGAAATCCTCTATCAGCTCTATGATATTGCCTCTATGTTTTTATTTATTTATTTAATTTATTTATTATATATTGCCCCTATAAGCTGGCAAAATCATTTCTGTATGTTTCATCCAAGGCATACTGTTATAAACTGAATAACTATGGCACCATTATGGCATCATAATTAAAAAATGCCCACCCATGAAAGAGTTTCATTTCATTTCACCATTTATTTGTACCCTGCTTTTCTCTCGAAAAGGGAGCCCAAAGTGGCTAACAACATCATACAAAAACAAATACAAAAATTTAAGACCACCAAACAATATGAAAAAGTGTCTAACATATATATATGTGTGTGTGTGTGTGTGTGTGTGTGTGCTACAATAAAGATAGACATAGTTTCAATTCAATAACAGAGAGAAAACCAATTCAGTCAACAAACAATACAACGTGTTTACACAATAAATCAATAAATAACAAAAATGTACCCTTATACCTCCACTGCAGCAGCCAATATACACCAAACTATTGGCACATATCATTAAAGGAGACAAATCCACCAGCAGAAGCCAAGAAAAGAACGAGCTACACACTACTTAATGCATAAATGGTACAGGATACCAAGAGTACCATACCCTGAAAACCCCTTATGTAAAACCTGCCCCCTCACTGCAGGTTAATACAGAGGTAGAGAAAGGGGAGGCAGCCCTACTACTCTCAGGCAAAATGGACAAATCACCAGAGGTCATGGCTCTGTTGGTGGCTGTGACTTTATTCATTTATTTATTTATTTATTACATTTATACCTCGCCATTTTTCCTGCAAGGAACTCAAGGCGGCTTACATAATCCTCATCCTCCTCTCCATTTTATCCTCACAACAACCCTGTGAGGTAGGTTAGGCTGAGAGTCAGTGACTGGCCCAAAGTCACCCAGTGAGTTTCATGGGGGAGTGGGGACTAGAACCTGGATCTCCCGAGTCCCAGTCCAACACTCTCACCACTACGCCTGGAGCATACTCAGAAGATGCTGATGACATGCTTCTTCCAGGTTGGGGAGCAGGTACACACGAGTCTCAGCCACTCAGTGGGCTTGATTTTCCAGGAAGGTATCTTCAAGCTGGTCTCCTCAGGTGCAAGAGGAGAAAATCAGAGCAGGAGGTGGGCAGATGATAAAGTCGCTCAATCCACTTCCCCTCCCCCCCCCACTGTTGCTGGTTCAGATGTGTATAATTCCAGTAAGAGCCTGTACATAGGAAGTACTCTGTGACCTGGCTTTATGTGCATATTGATCATGACAGAATACAAAAATCTGGACCATAAAACAATCCCATAAACAGAAATCCTGGGTTTTTTAAAGTTATCATGGTAGACTGAAAGACATACAAAATCAAACACATTCATTATCATAAAAATAATCAACTGCATGCTCAGACACGCTTTTGGAGCAACATAAAGAAATGAAGACAATGGAATCAACTACCTATGGAGGTGGTGGGCTTTCCCAGTCTGGAGGCATTCAAGGTGCAACTGGACAGCCATCTGTCAGGGATGCTTTGACCTGGATTCCTGCACTGAGCAGGGGGTTGGACTCGATGGCCTTGTCGGCCCCTTCCAACTCTACTTTTCTATGATTCTATGATTTATCTGTATCCGTAAACAAAAGGGCCCACCTCACCTTGCCTCTGTAAATCTCCCCCCCTGGAAGCTTGCATTGGCCTCTGCGCTCTGTGGTGGCTTTTGAGCTCTATAATATATATATATATTTAAAGGCATGGGTTAGCCTCTAGGCTATTTCTTTTTAATCCTCCCCCAAAACCTTAGCTTTGCACTGCTGATCTTTACATTAATGCACATGCCTCAATTTCCGTTTCCTGTGCAGTGTATTGTGGCAAAATATGGAGAGTGGTGTTGTATGGGTTGCTGCATGGTGGGTAGCTGGCAGCTCCAGCTCAGGTGATTTTGCCCTCCACCCCACCAGCCTCAGTGGGCACTAGCTGCCACTGGACTAGGGCTTGAACTCACATCTCCTGCTTCTCAACGCTTTGTCATGTCAGGATTTGCTTGTAGCTTCCCTTGTTGCATGTCCTGGCCCCTCCCTTTTCCTGCTTGGCAAAGGACTGTCTTGAACCCTTGTCCCAAAGAGGGCTGTGTGCAGGGATGGGGACTCGGACTCGAGGACTCGACTCGTGAGTCGGACTGAGTCCCCCCTCTGACTCGACTCGGACTCGAGTCCCAATATTTTTAATGGGACTCGAGACTCAACTCGGGACTCGAGACCAAGGACTCGTCAACATCCCTGGGCTGTTGACGAGTCTTCTGGCTGTGCCAGAAGGAGCGCGATCACCGGTGAAGAGCGCATGGAAGCGAGGTACGCCGCTGCTCGGCCACTATGGACAGCTACCAGGAGCGCAGCCCCAACGATGTGTTGAGATTTATTTTGATTGATGTGTTGTTGTGGGGGGTTTGGGTTAGGGTCAGACATTTTGGGTTTGGCTGCCTCTGCCTGCCTGTCTGGGGTTCCCAGCCTCCTCTGCCTGCCTGGTCTCTTCTTGACCTGTTCAGCAGTTGAATTGTCCAAGACAAAGGCCTCTGCCTGCCTGCTTTGGGGTTCCCTGCCTCCTCTGCCTGCCTGGTTATTTTGGGTTTGTCTGCCTGGTCTGTTCTTGTCAAAATCAGTGGCAGAGTTTTGAGATAAAAAGGCACACTTGTGCCTAGAATTTATTTAAGCCACACATCTGAAGTAGCCTTATTTTGTTGGGAAAACCCCCTATTGATTTTAATAGGGACTCGTGGAGTCAGCTTTGGGAGTGACTCGTGACTCGTGAGTCACCATTTTGGACTAAGGACTCGGACTCGGACTCGAGACTCGGGTCCAAAGACTCGTGACTCGACTCGTGACTCGAGACCAAGGACTCTTCAACATCCCTGGCTGTGTGTCATCCCTGCAGGCCTCCTGTCGAGGAAGCTATTTGAGTGCTGCATTATATGGCCTCTCCTTCCTCCCTCCCCTTTGCGTTGTGATCAAAAACAGTACTTGGGAACAGTGCACGGTATAAGAGGAGTTGAACCTGGGTGTCGCAGGGATGGCTGGGACTCTTGGCTGCTCCAAACCTGCCTGTACCACCACAGTTCACATGGTGGAAGTTGCTGCCTGTGGCATCATTGCATCTGGCAGGTTGTGTGTTCTGGGTGGGGGATGTGATGGGGGCGTTTCCCTGTCATTGTGAGTATGTTGGCTCCTACCACCATGTCTGGTTAAAATGAGGGCATTGCCTTGCCATCTCCATGCCATCTATGCAACTTCTCCACAACTTTCCCATGTCATTTTTACAACTTTGCTGCACTGACCCATGACTGGTGAGCACTGCCAACACTGGGCATTATTTATTTATTTTTATACTTGTATCCTGCTTTTTTTTCCTACAAGGAATCCAAGGCAGCTTACATAATCCTCCCCCTCCTCTCCATTCTGTCCTCCCAACAATCCTGTGAGAGGTAGGTTAGGCTGAGAGTCAGTGACTGGCCCAAAGTCACCCAGTGAGCTTCATCTCCAAGTGGGGACTAGAACCCAGATCTCCCCAGTCCCGGTCCAACACTCTAACAACTACGCCACAGTGGCTCAGTATGGCTGACATTTTTGATCCATTTTTTTTCAGTGTTGTGTATTTTCCTTCTCCTGTTCTGGGCTGGGCAAGTATAATATATAGTTGATATTGCACTGGCATAGTGGTGGCGTACCACCACCCCTTTGGTAAGTGTAAGTGTTGGATCCACATTTAGACACATGCAACCCACTGAAAATGCTACACAAAGGATCTCTGGATCCAACCCAGAGATCGCTCTGTCCTGCCCATTATATAATCAGTCAATATAATCAACTGGGAACAAACAACAGAAATATACTGAAAATTGTCAAAGCTGTAAAATCTGTGATCTCTTTGATATAAGGAAAATGTGAACATATGAACCACAATAGTAAATATCACCAGTGCTTTTTTTCTGGAGAAAAGGGTACCGGAACTCTTGGATTACATTTCCTCGGGAGTAGATGGCGATTAAATTGTAATGCAATTAATAGAAGAAAAGGTGCTGGAACTCAGTTCCGGTGAGTTCCACCAGAAAAAAAGCCCTGAATATCACACTTATTTCCACCAATGGACATTTTGTTCAGTGCAGTAATGTTGCCAAGATACATGCACTTGAACTTTCTAGGCTGTATTTCAAAAGTGGCAGAAGTGCTGTGTAAGCCACTGTGTACGGCAGTGAAGAATGATCCCTGAGATCCTGTTCTCAAAAAATCACAGCCTTGGGCAGTGTGAAATGCCAGATTACCATCCTGAATGGAAGAAATGGAAACTGGAAACAAAATGAGATCATCAGGGCTATCAGAGTTTCTATTTCTATATTATTATTATTATTATTATTATTATGATTATTATTATTATCATCATCATCATCATCATCATCATCATCATCATCTGATAATGTGCTTGACATTTTATCAAAACAAGACTAACCATTTTATTTCATTTTTTGTAAATTTTAATGCATAGGAGTTGATAAACGTTTATACTGCCAAGGTTAAAACATCACTATTCCAAATATATTGTCCTGTTTCACCACATTAAAGTATTTTAAATAACTCCTACAATGAATTATTACTGGCTTCTACATTGTAAGTATAAAAGGGCCACTACTGAATATTTCAGTCCTGTGCCAACCATGATGTTACCACAGCCAAGGCTTTTTTCCCTTTCTTTTAGAGATGGAATTTCACAGCACCCATTATTTTCACCTCTCCAAGGGAAAAAAGTTATTCCACTGTCTGTGGCAGCCTTCCCCAACCTGGCACCCTTCACATGTTTTGGACGATAACTCTCATCAGCCCCAGCCAGCATGGCCAGGGGTAAGGAATGGTGGGAGTCCAAAACATCTGAAGGACACCAGGTTGGAGAAGGCATAGAATCATAGAAAAGTAGAGTTGGAAGGGGCTTATAAGGCCATCAAGTCCAACCCCCTGTTCAGTGCAGGAATCCAAGTCAAAGCATCCCTGACAGATGGCTGTCCAGCTGCACATTGAATGCCTCCAGAGTGGGAGCGCCCACCACCTCCCTAGGTAGTTGGTTCCATTGTCTTATTGCTCTAACAGTCAGGAAATTTTTCCTGATGTTCAGGTGGAATCTGGGTTCCTGTAACTTGAGCCCATTATTCCGTGTCCTGCAAATTGGGATGATTGAGAAGAGATCCTGGCCCTCCTCTGTGTGACAACCCTTCAAGTACTGGAAGAGTGCTATCATATCTCCCCTCAGTCTCCTCTTCTGAAGGCTAAACATGCCCAGTTCTTTCAGTCTCTCCTCCTAGGGCCTTGTCTATAATATTTGCAAACAAGTGCTGGTGTTATTTGCCACATTTTATTTTCACTGTGCTGGTTTTATTGTGAATGCCCTTAGATTTCTGGAAAAGTCCCCCTCTATGAATAACATTTCCTTCAGTGCGAATCTTAAGGATTAGGTTGCAATCCTATACTCACTTTCCTGGAATACAGTGGGACTTACTTCTGAGTAAAGCAGCATAGGATTGCACTGCATTGGTATGTCCTGACTCAAGTTTTGTCCCCCCATGTGACCTGCAAGAGAGAAAATCTTGCAAGAAGCTAATACAGTCTGCACATCATCCCCAAATTGGTCACTGTTTGCATTCTACTTTGTGGTTACTTCATCACAGAAACGTGCCTGTCCTTCATTTTTTTCACAGCTTTATAAGCTGACAGAATCATGGAAAGGGCAAATAGGCCATCTCGTTCAGCTCTCATCCAAATGGCAGGGCCATCTGTTTTCCATAACTTCAGAAAACAGCCTACAGAATGCAAACCAAAATATGCCCGCAAGCAGAGAGCAGGTGCCCTGCAGAAAGCTGCTTACAGGGCAAAAGTAGCTCACGACAACTCAGGCAAATGAGATTACTGGCAGGGAGAGACAAGAAACTCCACAGGGTCACCCAAAATATGACCTGGAGGAAGATTCATACGAACATAGGAAGCTGCCTTAATGATCCATCTAGCTCAGCACTGTCTACACTGTCCGGGGATTTAAGGCAGGTTCTTCTCCAGCCTTACCTGGAGATGCCAGGGACTGAACCTGGGACTTCTGGGGACAACGCTGATGCTCTGCCACTGAGCCACAGTCCCTCCCTTCCTGACACCTTTGATGTGAGGATCAGTTAAACATATCAGTTTGACAGTTTTAGCATATCCCAAATCCTGGTATCATTCTATTGCAGAGGCGGCCCTACTATATGGCATGGTGAGATGGTTGCCTCAGGAAGCAGATTTGGGGCAGCATTAAGACAAAAGGATGGGAGATGGACAAATCTGACGCATTTGGGCACAATCTTCCAAGATGTAAGCACTGGTTCCTTCACTGGTCTCTCCAGATGCACTGGTCTCTCCAGCGCAAGCCCAATGAAATAAATGGGAAGCACAGAAAAGCATGGCAGCTCTCCTTCTGTCCAATGTGGTTTCTGCAGGAAAACTGCCCAATGGTTTGTGCTCCATGCTAATTAGAGGGAGGGTGCTGCCCTGTGGACTTACCACCTCAGGCACATGTTCCACTGGAAATGTAAATGTAAATGCTACTCTACATTCTGACCTTGGTTGTGAAAGCTCCTGATGTCCTAGAAGGGGGGGGGGCTCTTCTCAAGCCCAGTGGGCACTACTGAGTAGGAATGTCACCGCAAATATCAGGGGGCTGGAGCAAGGCTGAAATCGGCCCCACTCGCAGCCTCGTGATATTCACGGGCTTACCTTGCCGCGCCGCTCGGTCCGCCACCACTCGGTCTGCGCCACGCCGCCTGCGTGGGTGGCATGGTGAACTGAGCAGCGTGGAAAGCGAGCAGAGAGCCCATCCGTGCCGCGGAGAATCGGGCATCAGGGGGCTCCACGTACGAAATTCACCACTACTACTGAGGCATTAAGAAGTTATCAAACAATAATCGCCAGACCTTAATCCAGTTCTGCCTTGAATGCAGTGAGGATCCTTGTTTTCTGAATTGTTTCGGAGAGACTGCTCTGGAATCCTAGCCCTCTAAAATGAAATGCCCTCTTCTGATTTCTGACATCGTGATTACTTTGCAATTTATAGCTATTGGTTCTTGTCATCTTTGATCTAAACAGCTAAGATCTCTCTTTTTATTTGTTTGTAGAGTCTTACCATAGACCCTCTCAGCTTCCTTGTTTCTAGGCTAAGCAGGACAAACTCTTTTTATCATTGCCCATAAGATAAAATCTGAATTGTGCTGAGTTGGAAGAGAAAGATGCAAGCATGACTTTGAGATGGTAGGGAAGAGAGGTTGAGGATCATGCCCAACCAAGAGGAAGAGCCTCCATTGCTGCAGTACTTCACGATTCTCTCCTCCCGCTTCAGTTTACTGCCTTTGTGGTCTGCCTTCTTGGCAGGATACTCTAGAAACCCAAACTCATCCAAGTCAGCAAAAGGGCAGGGGTAGGTGGGAGGAGGAAGCTGCTGTTCATCCATCTCAGGCAGCGCAAGGCCTTGTGCCAACCCTGCTTTCAATGCATGTATAAGGCTCACTGTCCTTGCCTTCTTCTAGCTTTCCCTCTTTGCCTCAACACTGCCCCCTGTACTCCTCCAAATTCCCTTATGACCACATTTATCCTACTGCCATGTTGATTGGTTCACATATTTGAGTTGGATGACCACAATTGTTTTTTTCTGGCCCTGATGGCTAACCAAAATTGCATACACCTCAAAATGTATTGTATGTGCATGTAGTTAGAGCATTCATATTACCAAGCATTAATGGCGAACAACTATGTTTTCGAACAGAGATCTACCAAGTTAACCTTGATGTACTTGAACATGAATTGGCTTTCCCTATTGATTTAGGGCACAATTCTGTTGGAATCTGAGACTGGGGGAAAAACAGAGTCAGAAACCCTGTTCCCCAGCAGCAGCAGATGCAGCAGTGGTGTGACAGTGGCGTTAGTGGCAAAAGGCTAGTCCAGTAGGTAAAACAAAACCCAAGTCAGTTTTCTTAGAAAAGGTTTACTAAAAAGCTAAGACTTGAAAAACAAAATACAGGAACATCAGCATGTACGGAGTGCTATATAAAAAAATACCAGAGAACAGTATATTAGACCCAAAAAAGAAAAAACTGTCTGAACATACACAACTTTCTCTTATCAAAACAATGCTTACTCATAAATTCTTTTCTCACAACTCCAACGCCCATCGTCCAACGCCCAACCAACCAACGGGAACACACACACACTGTTCACCTTAAATACAAAACTGTACAGGCACACCCATTGTATGAGGTCATGCCACCTGCATACAATTGACCTTGGAGCCACCAAGAAAAAACTGTAATACAATTTTTACTGTGCCAAAGGTGAATTGCCTCATTGCAAGACCTTGGACAGAACTGCCTGTTGCTAAGGCAGACTTTCTTGCCCGAAGGCAAACCAGAATATTCGGCTCCATATTCTGACAAATTCTAATTTAGGGTGGGGAGGGCATCCCAGGAGCCATAGGAGGATATTGTGGACCACCCTCTCCACAGGCAGAAAGGAAGGTCTGCTGCTGGGGGCATCCTTATCGAGGTGATGGAAATCCTTGAGGCCATTGCTCCACCACCATCATTGCTCTGATTGTGATGGGGAGAAAATGGGGCACTTTGGGGGCATGCTGGAGGAGGATCTTGGAACGGAAGACTTTGGGCTGACAGGATCCAAACCCCTCCTGTTCCCTCCCACTGGAAACAATGGAAGATTAAATTTTACAGAAGGACAAATGAGAGAAAAAGAAAAAATCACCCGCACACTCAACCACACATATACACCTTCCCCTCTGGTCGGTGAGACCCTATCAGGGAATAGGAGGTGGTGGTGGTAGCTCCACCATGGATTCTCCAGTGCCCAGTCCTGTAGGATTGCTGTTCCTGTTGGGCAGTAGATTGAGCTTTTAGGCCAACTAATATTCGAACTAGTGGTGGGCGGTACTGCAGCGACCTGACCCAGTATTGAGTGGACGCCACTGCTGTACCTGCTGAGCTGGGCCGAAAGCAGATGTATGCCAAGCTGCTTGGCGGACTTCCGGGTTCCCGGTGGGCTGCTTTTTATGTAGAACATGCCATAAGATACATTGAAAGCAGCTGCAATTTTTGCAAGTTACACAAATTGCAGCCGCTTTGGGCGTATCTTACAGCACTTTCTACGTAAGAAGTGGCCCGTCGGGAACCCGGAAGTCGCTTCCCTGGCTCGACTTGGGAGAATGCGAGTTGAGCCGGGGAACGAGGTAAGCGGGATGGAATTCGGGGGGGTCAAGCCCAGCCAGTTTGCTGGATTTCCACCCCCACCCCCCGAATGAACTCCTCACACATCCCTAAATTTCAAACCATACAAGGCTTGTTCAGATGTCACACTATGCTTCCATTTTATGGTGTATACATGTAAACACAACCAACAACAACAACCCTCTCTTTTTGAGTATGTTTCCTTCACACTACATTCTTAAATAAGCCCAGGAGAAATTTTTAGGGATGCGTGAATCAGCAAAACTCAAGTTCTCCAAAGTTCTCCAAATTCCTTCACGAAGCTTGTTCTGACTTTAGTCTGTATCGGATTGCGAGCTTCCCTCCCCCTTCTTTTTGTATGAAAATCCATGCGTATGTTCGTGCATATTTTTTCAAATGTACACATCAATTGTGTGCATCTTTGAAATGTATGCATTCTCCTCCCATTGATAAAAGCATATCTGTGTGCATTTTTCAAATGTACACATTTTTTCATGCAGATTTTTCAAATGTATGCATGTTGTTGAATGCATTTATTTTTGTCCACGAATCATGTTGCAAGTTTGGAAATGTACAGACTTCGACTGCAGAGTAGATTGTGTCTGAGTCTGTGTTCGATCCAGAAGGTGTGAACTGGGTAAATCCTGACTGAAAACAAACTGAAATGAATTTTTCATACATCCCTAGTTCATGGGATCATGTTGCATGGATGACCCATTTCCCTACAAAAACAATGTATTGAAGGCCAAGCCTCTAAAACTAGCATTAAACATGTCAACCTTCATAGATATGAAACAAAATTTACCACTTTAGGAGAAGCTTCCTTATCTGGAAAATCCTATTTTCTGCAACCAGAGGACTGACAAATATTTTATTAGTTAGGAGAGGGGAAAAAAATAGCACCGCCATCACAATTGTACTTTTGCCTGCTTTATTTCAGGATTTATTTCTATATATATTGATAGGGATAAGCAGTTTCAAAATGTGGTCATAAAGATTTATATACATGGCTTAGACACTGATATCCATAAATCCGATCAGCTGCCAAGTAAACATCCCAAAAAATGGAGGAAAAAAGGCTCTTGCTGCTCCATTTCCAACTATGGGGCTAGAATGTAAAATTCAATTTAATGAACATATAGCAGGAAGTTTATTCAGTTCTACTTTCATGTTTTCTTTGTAGAAATGTTTTATGCTATCTGTCCCCCAAGCCCTTCATTATATATCCTGGCTCAAAGCAAACAAGAGAGTTGTTAATAGAATATATGCCCACAGATAGCACTCAAAGACAGTGGTAGGATTATTTATAGATTTTTGTTGCATGGCCAATAAAATATGATCACTTTGTTCAATGCAAATGGATGCCAGTTTGTAGTTCCCAATTGTAAGTCCTGAACTGGGCTGAGAACATATAGGTAAGAGATGAAAAAGGTAAGCAGCATTTAAATACATCCCAACCAAATATGGTAGTGCCGACTCACATGCTCACCTGGCCAAGGGTTGTCATTTCATGAGAGAGGGAAAGTGAGTGCTCCCTTTAGCAGATGCCCCACTGAGCACTTCCTGAGCACTGAGGAGGAAGTCTCACATTGGTCAGGAGCTCACAGACAGCACAGGATTTCAGCAAGGCCAAAACTTGCTGGATTTCCAGCATCTCATAAGAGTTTGGAGCAAGTATTAAGTGAGGCTATAAAGCCTCACCACATGTGGCTTAGCCTTAGTTGGCCAGGACTGGCAGTGCAATCCACCCATGCTCAGGTTTAGGGTTACCCTAGGCATTAGCTGGTCATCCAATTGGGAGTTGGGACAGATTTTTTTCATGCCTTCCAGACTGGCTAAGGTAGGGCATGTTTCTTGCCTGGGGTATCACCTTAAGTATTTGTGCCAGCAAAGGTGTGGGGAGATGGGAGAGTGGGGGTGCAATCAACCACGCATAGTCCAGAATGGACTATGGACTAAGCAGGGTCAGGCCTGGTTATTACTTGGATGGGAGACCCCTCCTCTAGTTTCCTGCATTGAGCAGGGGGTTGGACTCGATAGCCTTGTAGGCTCCTTCCAACTCTGTGATCTATGAAATCTATGAATGGATTACGCCAGTGTGGCGTAGTGTGGCGTAGTGGTGAGAGTGTTTGACTGGGACTCGGGAGATCCGGGTTCTAGTCCCCACTCGGCCATGAAACTCACAGGGTGACTTTGGGCCAGTCACTGACTCTCAGCCTAACCTACCTCACTGGATTGTTGTGAGGATAAAATGGAGAGGAGGAGGATTATGTAAGCCGCTTTGGGTTCCTTGCAGGAAAAAAGATGGGGTATAAATATAATAAAATAAATAAATAAATAAATAATAAAAGGCCACAACTTTATTGCTTACAGCTCGCAGAGTTTTGGCATGGACTCAGTCATCAGGCAGTCCATCAGTTGGCCCATGCTGCACCCCAGTGCACATGCTGTGGTAATGTATTGTAGAGGCAGGATCTGGGGGTGTCCCACCATGGGGAGGACCAATTGTGTGGGTCCCTCTTGTGACCTGTGAATGCAGCAGGCATAAAAGCTGGGCTGGAGCCATGCAGCCCCACCCTCAGGATCCTTTATGAGGATCCTCTTCTTTTGGGGAGTGGGGTGCCCCACCCCGCTTACCCCTGAAATGGATACAGACCAATGCCTACAATGCCCAATGCAATGCGAAACAACAGTGAAGTAATATCCCACATATACAAAGTACGATCATGCCCACATCAAATCAGTGACTAACCATGGTCCATGGCAATATAACAAATTAAAGAAGGAGGCGGGTTGGGGATGCCAGTGCTGGCACTCACCAAGGCCATGTGGAAGCCTTTCTTTTATGCTATGGGAGCAGACCAGAAAGGGAACTTCCCCTCCCAGGTCCGCCTCCCTGGCCCCAACCCACACTGCTGATGGGTCCCTGGGAGTGCCCCCAGCATTCCGCACACCTGTGCAGCCTGGACAGCTGCACAGCAGGAGGGGGATCTGATCCATTCCTCCCCCCTATTCCCAGCACCTGCACAATGGCGCAAAATGGGGTCTTAGGTAGGGCAAATGAGCAAAACATGCGCACACCCAAGTTCTCGGAATTCCATCTTGAAGCTCGTTTCAACTCAAGTCTGTACTGGATTGCATTGCAGGCTTAATTTTTTTCCTTTCCGCATGAAAATGTGTGCGTATTTTCATGCATATTTTTTTTCTGAATGTATGCATTCTTCTCCCATTGATTAAAGTGTATGTGCACATCTTTCAAAAGTATGCATTTTTTCATGAGCATTTTTCAAAAGTACACATGCTGTCGAGCACATTTTTTAATGTCTGCAGATTACAGTACATTGCAAGCTTGGAAATGTATGGCTGACGCTGGCTCAGCTTGTCTGAGCGTGGAAAGCTAAGCAGGGTCAGGCCTGGTTATTACTTGGATGGGAGACCCCTCCTCTAGTTTCCTGCATTGAGCAGGGGGTTGGACTTGATAGCCTTCTAGGCTCCTTCCAACTCTATGATCTATGAATCTATCCCTATGAATCTATGGACTTCAACTGCAGATTGCATCCAAGTCCATGTTCAGTCTAGAAGGTGCACACTGGATAAATCCAGATCAAACACAAATTGAAATGAATTTCTCATACATCCCTAGGTAGGCGGGGACCTGGGCTTGTTTATAAATCTGTCTTCACAGGCCAATGATGCCCAGTGATGCTAAACCCTGATGCTGGAACCCTGTGAGCAGCACCCACTGTGGTGCAAAACCTAAAGTGTAAGAAACTCATGTTAAAACTCTGCGCATTCATGAAGCTCTGTGCTCATTGGGTGGTCTTAGGCAAGCCATTATGTCATAGCCTAACCCAGGGATGTTGTCAACTTGTGGCCCTCCGGTTGTTTTGACTGTGATCCCTCACCACTGGCTATGCTGGCCTGGGCTGATGGGAGTTGTAGGCCAAAGCATTTGGAGAGCCACAAGTTACCCACCCCTGGCCCAACCTCCATCATGGGGTTGTTTTGAACTTAAATCATCAGCTCCTTGAAAGAAGGGTGGCACATTCCAGTATCATAATCATCCTGGTATAGGTATAGCCTTTTTGGAATTCCTGAACTTTGCCTTTCGAAACTGGAGAGTAGTGCTCATTTAGGTGGAGCATGCAAAACCAAAGCACCACCACCGCCACCACAAAAATCGATGGTGATCCAGATTGCTTGTAAAATGCTACCTTCTTTGACACAAGGTAACCTTCCTTGGCAAACACAGAATACTTAAAATCGCTGTCCCTTTCCAAGTGATGTATTTAGCTGTTCTTGATCTTGTCCATTCAACCAGTGTCAGTATGTTTCCCTGTGGTAAGTCATTTCACACACCATTTATTGTAAACAGATGGCCAAAGCAAAAGGGCCATGCTGAGATGCTAGGGACTCCCCAAAAATAAAAACAGGGATTAACATACAAGCTTTGTCAATTATATGAGATAATGAAACAAAAATTGAGGTTTTTTTGTTTGTTTGTTTTGTTTTAACAGGTAAGGAATAGGATGAGTCCTCAAACACTTTGTGGTTACAGTGAGGATTTGTAGGCACACTGCTCAGCTGTTGGAGTAATTTTAATATTCTTCTGGCTCATTTGCTATTAATATTCGGTAAATGTCATTTTTAGATGAGTTACTTTACATTAGGAAAGTGAATATACTCAGGGTTCTATAGCTTCTTAATTAAGGAATGACTGTTTTGAACAGTGACTTAGTGCAAGAACATCGTAATCACCCTGGTATAGCCCTTTTGGAGTTCTGTTTGACTTTGCCACCTAGTGGCAAACAAAAAGAGCTGTATACTAAGGCTGCTATCATGTAAGTGGAAGCAAAATGTGGCATGTACAGTGGGACAAAACATCCTAACTTCAGGTTGTACCCAATGTTAGCCCTATTTAGAGTAGACTGTTGAAATGAAAGGGACTTAAGTTAGTCACAACTAACTCATTTGCTTTTCGCAGTAAAAATCACTAATGTATTTCTCCATGTGCAAAGTGTCCTACTTTGCTGACCATTTTAGTTGCTGATTTTTTTCAGAGCTGTGAAAATATTGGTGTTGTTTTTTCCAGAGGTGTGTCAATCTGAACTTTACAGATCACTTTACACATGGGAGTGCCATATATTTAAACAATGACATTATGATACCTGTTTTATTATCAATTCCTTTCATAATAGTTCCCAATACTATTGGGAACAACTATTAACTCTCTTATTGCCATAGCACACTAAATCAGCCTTTTTAATTAGCTTTCTACTATGATTCCAAGATCTAGGGTTTTACAGGCAGTTTAATCTCCATTGATTGATATATGAACGGTTGTATCCAATATTAGTCCTATTTAGGAAGACCCATTGAATTTAATATGACAATATGTGAAGAGAGCCACTATCTTAACCCCTCTACAAAATACTACAAAATCCAGAGTTGTGAAATTCCTTTATTAGGATTAACCCAAATGTCACAAAATACTGAGCTTTCAACATGAGGCATTTATTTGGCACTCGTCATTCTTTATGCACTGTTGTTTACAGGCTTCTTTAATGATGTTGTGTGACCCTCCATTTTCACTTCTATTTTTAAACAGCACTTTCAGCAAGTATTTTTAGAGCAGGGAAAATGCAGTTTTATTTGTGAAATCAAAAGAAAATGCCTTTTCCACCTGTATATTTGTGCTATTTTGCTATACCACGGTGCCACCTAGAGGTTATGTAGTGGAAAAGCAGGAAAGGAAATGCTCTTCATGTAGTGCTCAGATCTCAATTCTGCGACGAAATTGAAAGTAGATACAGTGGATTAACAGCCTCACGAAGAAAAGCTCACTAGGCAAACTTTCAGGTTCTCCAGAACTCTTCATCAGGCAGGATGGTACCAAAAATAGGGGGTGGGGAAAAACAAAATAGCAAAAAAATTAGGCCAGATGTAGTCATAAGGTCTGTATTTAGACCCATTGTCAAGATGGAGATTGCAGATTCAATTAACTTTAAGTGACCTTAAAAAAAAAAAAGTATCAGACAAATTCATGGAAGAGAGGTTGAAATCATAGGCAGTTTGCCTACAGTAACCAGATACTGGAGACATCTACATGATTCTTCAGGGATTGTGTACAGCTAGCTTGCCTCCACTGGGCTAAAAGGACTGGACTGGATAGACCTTTGCTGCTCTGAGGCAGGCACACACACACACACATGCAGAAAAATTGAATATCAAAAATAACCATGTGTTTACCAAGCACAATATCTACATGGTTGTCGAGCAAAAGTATGCCCTATTACAAAAATGAAAAACACCCATCAGAAAAGCACATACTTAACTTGTACCACTGCTTTGATGATTTGGGCTTGTAGCAGTGTTAAGATTTATATTCAGTTAAGGGTTGGCTTATAAGGCAGCAATTATATGTTTCTCTTAAAATATGTTAAAGCATCCCAACTGAGAGAGTGGTTTTTATGCTTCTCTTTTAAGAACTCATTCAAAGAGCTAATTAAAACCCATCATTTAAATAATCCCTGTATATGTTCATTAAGCAGAGCTCTCTACAGAAAATATCTGAACTGCTGCCAGAGAGTAAATGGAAGGAACAGATGTTTAATGTAAAAGGTTATGCCTTCATTATGATTAAACAACCAGCAACTTCCCCCCCTAATATTTGTGAGAAGCATTTATTATATAAAATTTAAATGATGACAACGACAACAACGACAACGACAATGACGACGACAACAACAACAACAACAACATCATCATCACCACCACCACCATCTTAAGGTTGAAAAATGGATTTCCTGGGTAATCTAGTCCAGTAGTTCTCAGATTCACTACTCTTAGGGAACTCTTTCCACAGAAGCTTGTTTACTGAGGAACTTCTGCATATCTTCATCATGGACTCCATATTGCAGAGAATTCTGGGATGTTTTTTAAGGCCATCCTCTCCAGGAATCCTGGAATGTGGCCAACACTCTTCTGTGGTAGTAGGCATGGACAAATCCATCAACTTCGGTGTCTCTCAGTTTCTCATTTTTCCAACCTTAAATTCAATCCATCCCAAACTTTGAGAAACTTCCCAGTGTTAATTTCAGTTTGCCTTAAACATTGAGAATGTTTCTAATTTAAAAGTTTGCACAAATATTCATACACCTCTTTGTGCACATTTCTCCCAATACACACATTTTTGTATTCAATTCTGCCTAAGGGTGCAATCCTATGGCCGCCGGGCAGAGTCTTAGATGGCCATCGGAAAAATTCGGAGTCCCAGCTGTGACCTCAGAAATGTGCTCTGAGGTTGGATCTGGGACTGTGAACTCAGAGAGCCCTCCCTCCACCCTTGCTGCCAGCGCAGAAAGAACCGCGCTAGCTGCGGCTCTTGCGACCTCGGAAATGGAGTTTTGTTGGCGGGTACGGGAGGAGTCAGGCTCCACCAGCATACATAGTATCCTGGAAGCACCTCCGCCTCCTCGCCTCATGTTCCAGGGCAAAACACTTAGAAGGCTGAAACCAGCTGTCTAAGTGTTTTGCAGGGCAGGAGGAGCATGGAGGTGACCTTTGCCTCTGAGCTCACTCTGCCCTTCACAGGATGCCCGCCATGCTGCTCCAAGTTCAGAGGGTTACGGGCAGCCTCATTAGATTGCCCTGTAGTGCAATACATACTTTTTGCAAGTGATTTCACTAACATAATGTATTTTTAAACATTATTTGCACTAATACATGCATTTTTGCATGCAGTTTCCCCTAATATACACCTGTTTGAATTGGAGAACTCTGTTGCAAAATTAGGAGAAATATGAAACTGAGTTATGGTTCTTATATACCCAAAGGGCAAAATTTCCCCTCCATTCCTATTCTGTGGTGGTAGGGAAAGATTGGCAATGAGGCACAAGCTGCCTTTTAGGGAAGCTTGTCTGCTGTTACTGATCTTCTCATTTAAAACTCCCTGATAAGCATCTGCCTAGTCCCAGATTTCCTAGGGAGACAGTGTGAGAAAACCACAGATATTGCTCAACCACCTTTGTCCTGTGGTCAGATATCCATAAGGAATCCTTACTTACCAAACACCAGTCCAGATTTTTCTTGAAACCCTCCAAAGTAAGAGGCTGTACAGCCTCTCCAGGCAGTTTGCTCTGTTGCTGAATTGATCTTAGGGTTAGGAGGATTTATTCTGACTGTTCAAACCAAAGTTGTGGCCAAAGAGCATGCATAATGATCTTATACAGCCCTAAAAGTAGGATGGAAATATATTTCTGGGTAAGGGGTATTGATGTAAAGGAGACTTCCTCAACCTGGTGCCCTCCAGCTGTTTTGGACTTCAACTCCCATCAGCCCCAGCCAGCATGGCCAATGGTCAGGAATGCTGGGAGTTGTTGCTGAAAACATCTGGAGGGCAACCTGCTGAGGAAGGTTGATGTAAGGTGTCACACCTATGGTCCATCTGACCCAGGCCTGCACAATTCATGACTGCTGAGTCAAATGCTGCACACCCAACACAAGTTGTGGCCAGTCCAGTGCTTGACAGTCTCCTTGTTTTTGCAGAGAGCAAAAACAGGCAGGTTACTGAGTATAGACTTCCATACAAAGCTAGTGGGCTGCATTCAGATTTGTGGCTTATAAATTGTACAAGCCCAATCTAGCCTAATATGGGCAGCTCTGAATGGGGATGTGCAAGGAATCCATTTTGGGGGGTGAAAATCCAACCGTTTTTCTCGACTTGACCCTCCAGATTCCATTCTGCTTCCCCCACGCAGGTGCCAAGTTGAGCCAGCACATGGATTTCTGCTTTTAAAATGGGCGGTGATTAGCACAAGATAATTATTTTTAAAGCTCAGGAAATTTGTGCAAATTGCAGCACCCGGTATTTGTAAAAATATTGGGCACCTCAATTTGCACAAATTTCCTGAGCTTTAAAAATAGGGATGTGTGCGTGACTCGATTGGGGGGTGAAAGTGGGGTGAATTCGCCCCACTCGCCCCCCGAGCCCCACGGAACTTACCTTTCCCCGGCTCGGCACATCTCCCCAGAGAGGAGCCAGGGAGAGGTACTTCCGGGTCCCTGGCACTGTGTTTTTTGTGTAAATACCATAGAAAACCACCTTAAAATGGCTGTGAGTAGCAAATCGTGGCCGTTTTAAGGTGGTTTTCTATGGTATTTACGTGAAAAACGCAGCGCCAGGGTCCCGTCGCGTCACTTCCTGGCACAGCGCTGGGACCTGTCGCGTCACTTCTGGGCTCCAGAAAGTCCGCTGGGAGCCTTGCTGCCGCTGCAAGACATATCACGCAGCAGGGGTGCTCACTGAGCACCCGGCAAGCACAACAAAGAGGTGAGTGTACATCCCTATCAACAACTAGATGAAATTGACAATGAGAAGTTCTTTGTGAAGTACAGAATATGAGGAACTAATGATGATGAAGTAGTGAGAGGATAAAACTGACCAGAATATTTACCAAGGGAATATGCTCCTCCCGGGGTTACATAATGGACTTGTGAATGCAATAAAATCTTTAAAATAGTGCAAACCCATTTGCACAAATTTAAAGGTTCAGACTCCAATTGTGCAAATCACCATTTGTGCAAATGGTGCTATAAATACACAAATTTTGGTTCTCAATGTGCACAACTATTTCCACGCAGGTTTCTGGAACCAAAAAATAATAATCCGTCACAGTTCATTTCTGATCGCCAGATCAGAAATGCTGTGGAAGTCCATTGGGTTCAAACGAAATGGATTTCCCAGCATCGCACATCCCTAGGTCTGAACAGCGGTGGATCTTGAAATCCAGCTTTCAAGAGTCTCAGGCAGAGTTTGATCTTTCCCTGCTGACTGAGATTAGATGACTGGAAATACTTGGGGTACAAAAGTCAGAAAGAATCCAATAGACAGTTTTATATGTATACATGCATGTATGCAAACAACAACACCAAGGGTCTTTTCATGTTACTGAATCATCACATATTTTCTCATTGCCGATGGTTCTTATGCATAAACTTTTTTTATTATGTGCAAAATACCTTCTAGGACTGAGCTATAGATTAAAAGAATCACGTCTGCGTATCTAAACAACATGCAGTCTTTTGTCAATGCAATTGGGTTTAGCATACAGTCAGTAATTGCCATTTCCTAAGAATTTCCCCCCCATTCAAATGTCAACATTTTGTCAGTGAAATCACCTTCAGCTTTCAAACAATCCTTAATTTCCTGTTATTTACTGTAGCTCTTTCCCCACATCTGAGCCAATCAATTTGTTGTGATATTCTCACTCACTCCTATACATCTACTGTTGCCCACATCAAAACACATCCCTCTCCCTTCAAAAATGCATTGTTTGCCATTTGACCCTCTTCCAGAAGTATTCTACATTGTACAACAGAAATAACCTGAGGGCTGCTTCCCATACTAGGAATGAAAGGGGCTCTTCATATTGAAATGCTGGCATGTCATTAAATTGTAACATGCTTCCTTAATGTTCCAAGTTATTGTAAGGGAGATGGTTGGGACCTAGAACTATTTTTGAAGTGGAGATGGCTGTTGTAATGCAAGGATTCTTTTCGACAATGACTATGCGAGTTGACTAACAAATATTTGTTTGATCTTCAAAGAAGAAAAGAAAAAAAATTCTATGTGTCTGATGAAGTGGGCTCTTGCCTAGAAAAGCTTATTTCAATATATATTGGAACAACAAATACTATATTTGTGACAGTGTGGCATAGTGGTTAGGGCAGTTAGGAACCTTTTTGAGCCCGAGTGCCCAAACTGCAACACAAAACCAACGTATTTATTTCAAAGTGCCAACACTGCAATTAAACCTGAATACTGAGGTTTTAGTGCAAAAGACTGCTCCGCCTGCGGCGACACGCCCTCCACCCCACCACTCGGACTGGCCACAGCCACACCGGTGCCCAGTACTTCAAGGGAGGCCCGGACTCCAGAAACCAGGCCAAGCCAAGCCGACCTGCAACAGCAGTGCACACCTTGCAGCAGCCGGCACTGCAGACAAGCCCCCCGAGGCACACAGGCCCTTCGCGCCGGGCGGGCGTGTGCTCCGCAGCCCGCCCGGCCCCATTGCCACCTCCCACCCGGTGCACTGCGTGGGAGCGCGTGCCCGAGGCATGGCCTGCCTTTCCTCTCCGCTGCCATCCTCCAGGGACCCGGTCAGCCTCCTGGCCCGCCGCACCGCTGCCCGCGGAGCCTCCTGAGGCGGGACATGGCCCAGAAGCCCTCCGGCCGCTCCGGCCTCTTTGCTGCCGGCGTGCCCAGGCTGCCCTCTGCAGCGCCGGGCCGAAGAAGAGCCCTGCGGCACCCGCAAGCTCGCTTCCCGAGGAGCTGCACCTCAGGCTGCGGACGGGCCGCAGAGGCGCCGGCTGTGGGGAGGCGGCCCGCGCGCCCTGCAAAGAGCGGGCGGGTCTGGAGCGGGCGCTCCCGCCGGCCCCGCCCACTGCGTCACAGCCTGAGCCGCCAGCCTCTCCAACTGGGTGGTCGCCGGGGCGACAGCGGCTCTCCAGGCCTGCCCGGCCTGCCCCAGGAGGACCTTCTTGGCCCTTCCCCGGCAGAAGCGGCAGCCTGCAGGATGCTGGGCGATGTGCGGCGGGCAGGAGCAGCCACTCTTCCCGCCTGCATCCTTCGGTGGCATCACCCCCCTGCTCTCAAGCTCTGTGCCCCCAAAGCCGCTCGAGGGCTAGCGACCTATGGCTTGCGTGCCCACAGAGAGGTCCCTGTGTGCCAGCTGTGGCACGCGTGGTGCCATATGTTCGCCATCACTGGGTTAGAGTGTTGGACTGGGATGTTGGAAATCTGAGCCGCCGGGGGGGACAAACAAAGTTAAACAACTTTGTCCCAGCAGCTGCAGAATCCGCAGCGGAGAGATTGTGGCGTGAGAAGCGAGTGCTAGGCCAGTAGGTTAAAAAGCAAAACACAAGTCTGTTTTCTTTAGCAAAAGGGTTTACTAAACTAAGACTTGGAAAAACAGGAACAGAACATATACAGAGTGCTAATTTACAAAAGTGTAAGAGAACAGTATGTCAGACAAAACAAGTACAGTCTGGACATACATAAACTATCTCTATACTTACAGAATGCTTTTACTCAATATAATCAATAACTCCTTCATACAATTAACTCCTTATTCCCCCAACAAGAACACAGAGACATTGCACACCTTATATACCTTTCTGTACAGACACACCCATAGAATGATGTAATGCCAGCTGCACCCATAGCATGATGTAAACCCAGCTGAAATCAATCTATCATGACCCCTGCTCCAAATTACCTTGAAGACAGTGAAAAAACTGTACACCCAACTAACTACACTGGGCCAAAGGTGACAATTAGCTCATGCATGACCTTGATCATGTCTGCCGGTTCTGTGGTAACTTTGCTTCACTGCCCGAAGGCAAACCAGAATATGAGACGCCATATTCCAACATGGGACTCGGGAGATCCGGGTTCTAGTCACCGCTCGGCCATGAAACTAACTGGGTAACTTTGGGCCAGTCACTGACTCTCAGCCTAACCTACCTCACAGGGTTGTTGTGAGGATAAAATGGAAAGGAGGATGAGGATAATGTAAGCCACCTTGGGTTCCTTGCAGGAAAAAAGGCGGGGTATAAATATAATAAATCTATCTATCTATCTATATTCGTAATGTGGCAGAATATTATTTGTTGTTTTTATTGCTACAGACAGCTGCCCCTTTGGAACTAGTCTACTGCTTGTTATCATGCACAGTTATGCAAGAATTATGACGTAACCCTTCCGTCAATCTCACTGATACCAACAGGCCAGGTTTTGGCAATTTTGGATCGAGTCCTCCCACCCAGAAACCTGGGAATCTGGATAATATGACAGGGAGCCTTAGAAGCCAATTCTTCCCCACTTGCAAACACAGGATGTCAATAAACACAGCTGTCTGTTGTGGAGTAAAAATAATAGTGGGGAACAGGGAAAAAAGGATTTTAACACTGAGCACACTGCACATCTAATAACCATCTTACATGCCTATAAAAGTATACAAATATACACTCACACAGTACAAAGGGTCTTATTGCAAGGGTAAGCAACTTGGTACCCTATGAATGTTTTGGACTACAACTCCCATAATCCCTGACCATTGGCCAGGCTGGCTGGGGCTCATAAGCATTATAGTCCAAAGCATCTGGATGGCACCAGGTTGTCTACCCCTGGTCTGTTGCAACAACTTCCCTCATAATGAAGCAGTCCCTACTGTTACTATGCGCTGGGGCCCAGTTTTTGCTAAGGGAATGTGAATTGAGCAGAACAGTCCTCTGGCCTACTCTGGTTGTAACACCTTTGGAGCAGATTGGCATGCAGTTGTGTGGTGTCTCTCCAACAAAGCAGATTGGCATGCAGTTGTGTGGTTTCTCTCCAACATTCAACAGTCCAGGCAGTCCCCGGGTTACGAACGAGATCCAATCCTAAGTCTTTAAGTTGAATTTGTACGTAAGTCGGAACAGAAGCAGTGCAATGTTTTCAGAGTGTTGCAAGGTGTCACAAAGTATAGTGTGTGCATTCTTAAGTAAGAACTATTGTATTTAACTCAGATTTTTACATATATATGGTGGTCCGTTCTTAAGTATGAATTGTCCGTAAGTCAGGACGTTCTTAACTCGGGGACTGCCTGTAATGCTTTCTCATGTTCTGCAGCAGCAGGTAATGACAGAAAGAGGGTTGCCTTGCCTTGACTAATCAGTGATCTCTGAGGAACCAATTGGTTAGCAAGCAATCTAGATTCTGGGTGGGCAGAAAATAGATCTCCAGATCTTTTGGCCTTCAATTCCCAGCAGTCCTGACCATCAGCCATGCTGGCAGGGGCTTCTGGGAGATGAAGTCCAAAATATCTGGATATCTGCCTACTGCCCACCCCGATCTAGATTAGCAGCATGGATGGACAGCCAACTATTTGCCCAAAGGTATGTTACAGAGCAAACTTGGCAGTCAGCCTTCCCACACAGTCACCTTCCATCCATCCCACACAAATGACCACTTCACACTTTTTAATTATCCCTTGTCTAGAACCATATGCCTACCCCGTCTCTTCAAACATATACGCCTGGCTACAGTGGTTTCCATGCCTTTCCTGTGAAACTGTTTGCATCACTGTGTTTCTGTTCAAAAGAGCAGAAGAGACACAGCCCAAGCTGTCCAAAAGCCTGACCTCCAAGTCTTGCCTAGATTATTGGAGATGAAGAAATACAGGAGGTTGGCAGGCATTTAATGTTATTTCCTAATCTTTTGCCAAGTACCAGAACAAAGAAGTGCTACTACAGGTTTGTTCTGACATTCTGAGACTTCACCTTTTATTTTTATTTTTTTAAATAAATTCTGCCCAAAAGATCCTACAATGCCCAAATCGTACAACATGGTTAGTTGGCTTAGTGAAAAACAGTAACAAACTTTTAGAATTTGTTGGCCCAAATATGGCCAGCTTTACTTATATGGCCAACTGTGACAAGCAATAGTGCAAATGCCATTGCACTAATGTAAAGCAACACTTGCACAATGTAAGTAGCACTTGCTAGGCTAGGGCAATGGAAAACAGCAGCGATTCCACCACCACCTCCAAAATTCAGTGGCAAATTGCTGCTGTTTCCCATCGCCCTAGCAAATGCTAGTTAACATTGCACAAGCATTGATATATGCTAGCATAACAACATTAGCGCTACTGCTGGAGCATAGCTGAATACTATCTCAAATGTTCAATGTTATGTGTTATTTTTTTCATTCTTCATTTAAAGACATTTCACCTTCAGGATATTCTTGTTGTTTTTAAATGGATCCACATAATCCAAAGCGTTCATAATATATTAATTAATTAATTAATTAATTTGCCTGTTTTTAATCATACCTACCTTTTGATTTAAAATGTTCCAAGGCAGCTTTACTTGTATAAACTTTTGATATCATAACGTTATAACCAATGTTATAAAATACAAGCAGTAAAAAACCAAAACAAAAAAACCCAAATGACAATAGAAGTGATAACACCACCAGCAACAAAACACCAAAATTATGGACATTAAAAGCCTGGGCAAATATCCTGATGCCTAAAGCCTGGTGTCCAAAGCCGATCAAAGTCAACACCTGGTTAACAACTTTAGAGGGGATGTTCCAGAGCAAGGGTACCACTCCATAAGAGACCTTTATCTTTAGTTGCCACCCACCTAAGGTGAGGGGGCACCTGGAGAAGGTCCTCTGATGAATATCTTAATGAGCCATCGGGTTCATATGGGAGCAGGCAGTCCTTAGATACTTGGGTTCTCAAGTCATATTGGGCTTTGTAGGTTATATGACTAATTTTTATGACTCATGAGAACTGGTAAAGCATAATGGCTGAGCATGTGAGCTGGGATCTTCCCCAGTTCAAATGCCAACTCCACCTCAGTTTCAATAGGTGGTCTTAGGCAATGCACTATTTGGGTGTCCAGGTGTTCTACCTTACAGAGGACAGTCCTATATTTGAAGAGCTGTCAGAGGACAGTCTTCTAAGAACATACAAACAGAAGAAGAACTATGTTGGATCAGACCAAGGGTCCATCTAGCCCAGCATTCTGTTCACACAGACAGTGGCCAATCAGCTACCTACGGGAAACCCACAAGCAGGACATGAGTGCAACAGCACCTTCCTGCCCATGTCCCGCAACAACTGGAGTTCATAGGCATACTGCCTCTGATACTGGAGGAAGCATATAGCCAATCAGGACTAGTAGCCATTGATAACTTTCTCCTCCAATCCCCTTTTAAAGCTGTCCAAATTGGTGGCCATCACTATTATTCTATTTGAAGGCATCCTCTGTTTGAAGGGCTGGGCAGTCCAAGTCCAGTTTAGTCAAAGAACCATAAGGAGGGTGTGTAGGGGCCTTGAAGTTGCCCATCAACCATTAGCACCTGGACAGCAGACTGAGCAGGCACGCAGGTCACCTGGCTACAGTCTTACCTGCTATAGTGAGATTCTATGGCATTTCAATTTGAATTATAGTCATTATTTCTAAATTTGCATCCATACATATGACTTAGCATATGCAAATATCATGCAAATTGGTCCTCCTCTTTGGTGATACATTTTCTCTTTTTTGGCAATGCATCAGTGGCTGCCTTATCCACTATTCTCTAAGCCTCAACCCCCTGCCCCATTTTTAATATGGGGATAATGATCCTGGCCTGCCTTACAGTTCTCTTTCAAGGATTACTGAGATCAGATTTGTATAGTATTTGAAATGTCCAATAGAAATGCTAAATGTTGCTGTTGTCATCGTTGTCATCATCAGTATAAACACATTTCCCACCTTTTCCCGGGTCCTAAAATATTACTTTTTAATATGCAGGGTTTTTGGTTTTTTTTAAAAAAAACATTCTATAACCTTGATGTGAATGGTGAGCATGTTGCTGTTTCCAGGACTTCTTGATATTTTTTATCTAGTGGGTAGAGAAGCAGTGCCGTGCAAAGCAGCGTTACCATGTGCATAGATCACTGCTTATTGCTGCTGTAATTTCCACGAACCAAATTAAACTACAGCAACAGCCTCCAAACTTTTACATCCAATGTTCAAGCTTGGAATGAGATTTCTAAATGACATGGATCTTCAGCCAAAAATAAAAATAAAAATGAAAAAACCAATATGTTCCCATTAGTGAAGATGATCTAAATAAATAGGACCTTACTACAACTGGCCACCTCTTGGAGAGTCAGGCCAGATCCATAACAAAGACCATTTCATTTTAAGAGGAAGATTTAAACTTGGAAGTCTATTTCCAAGTCTAATGATGTGATTTCCAAGGCTTAATTTGAGCTGGGGCTGAACCCTGCAACTTATAAATTCCGGGGCCTAGACCTGGATGAAGTGAAGCAGCCACAAACAAGAGGAATGTCTCTGAACACATGTAGAGTGTCTTCTACTCTCTGCAGAGTAACTAGACCCTCTCCCTACACACCTGGGCATTGGTGAGTCCCAGAAACAAAGGAAAAAGCCTTTAAGCACTTGCAGCCCCATCACTGTCCATAAATTAACCACTGACTATTTCCCCTGCCACTCATGGACAGAGTTTAATACTATGCAAGCCACAGCTGACAAGACTGATGCATTCCTGCTGTTTCTTACTTCTCCTAATCATTTCACCTCTGTGATTTTTCTTTTTATCAGTGTAGAAATCTCTAACAAGCTTGCACTTCATCTAACAAACTTACACTTGTTTGCCAGATTATGAGCCTCATTTCTTCCAATCAAATACTGTAACAGGATAAAAGAGTAATTTACATGAAAAGAACAAAAAGTGATAGGTTTCCCGATCCTGAGACAATTGGCTGCAAAAATGCCTGGCTTTTTCACTGTAAAGGGAAGTGGAAGTGAAACTGAATGCCAATGCTCTTATTTTATCAGGAAAGACAAGAAGAGTTCAGGAGACCCAACTTCTTGTGGCATTCCTACAGCTGTTCACCCAGCTGATCCTTGCAGCAGGAATTACATGAGACATGAGCACCTTCACATATGACTCATGCGAAAGGCGTCCAGAAGCAAAAGAGGCTGTGACACTGTGCTGCTGCCCCTGATGTCATATGATCCCCCTGGCCCCTCACTGGATGTGGACATGTGCCAAAGGGAGGCCTATGTACACAGAGTATTCATTGTAGCCCAGGGGAGTTGAACCTCTTTCAGACTGATGGCCAAATTCAATTTCAGAGAAGCTCTCCGGGGTCACATCCCAATGGTGGCCAGTGCTGATGGCAAAGGAGGCAGGGCCAAAAGCAAAAGGAGGTGGGGCCAAAATACCAGCATATATTGTAGCTTAAAGCTCTTACTGCCAGTAATTAAGCCTTACGAGAGGCATTTCAACCTTTTAGAATGGGCAAGAAATTGCACAAAAGCTGAAATACCACCAAACAGTAGGTGGCCAGGAGTGGGGGAAGTGAGAGCCACCTAGTGCTGTGGGGATGGGGTGTGGCCATCTAGGGTACCCTGGTGGGCTGGTTCGGGGCTGCAGATGGGCCTGGTCCTGAGGTTCAACACCCCTGCTGTGCAGACTGACAGAAATGGCTAGCCTGATTTTGCAGGGTTCCAACTGCCATGGAAGACCACATGCCTAACTCATAGACATTAGGACTGGGGCCAATTGCCTGGCCCTATTGCCCCTTTCAATGCATGAAGCCCCTTCACATGCATAATCCATGAAGGGGACTAGTTTCATCCACATGACGAGCAGTTCTGCAGCATGAACTTTCAGATTCTCCAAAGAGCCAGTCATTCTTAGATTTTTAAACCATGCAACATCCAAAACTAACCTTGGAATATAAATTAAGAGAGGGTTATCTGGCAGGGTACTTGGGGGCAGAGTACTTCTAAAAACATAACCCTATATGTTTTTGTAGATGCATATACAATTGTATTCATCTGAACTCTATGACTCTATGATTCCACATGCATTCCCTTTGGAATAATTTTTTAAAAGTGATCCAGAAATGTGCTCAAAGAGGACATTGCTATTTTGATCACACTTGGCTTACGCTGGCTCAGCTTGTCTGAGCGTGGAAAGCTAAGCAGGGTCAGGCCTGGTTATTACTTGGATGGGAGACCCCTCCTCTAGATTCCTGCATTGAGCAGGGGGTTGGACTCGATAGCCTTGTAGGCTCCTTCCAACTCTATGATCTATGAAATGAAATCATGGCAACCACTGCTATTGCTGACTTTTAGCCACTGGTGCCATGTGTGATGGCTTTTTACATGCAAATTGGTGATTGTGTGTAGAATGTGGAAGCATTGGGCAGTATCCAGCGCTGCTGCAGCACAGCAGAAATGAACACTAGCGCAATGGGAAGCTAGTGCTTGCTAGCACAACTGGAATCTAGCCCAAACTAGTGCTTCCAGAATGGGACAAATCAGTGGAGATCCACTGACTCATCCCATTCCAGAAGCACTAGTTTGAGCTAGTTTTTGGGTTGCACTAGCAAGCACTAGCTTTCCACTACACTAGCATTCATTCCTGCTAGCACAACATGTTTAGTGCTTGCGGACTGCTAGCACTGGATACTGCCTAGAGATGCTTAGCATGTTACTGAGAGTGCTTGGCGACTTCTTGGCATGGCAACATGCTATGTGTGTGTGTGTGTTTGTGTGTGTGTGTGTGTGTGCGCACGCGCACAGAGCTCTTTGTTCATGGTGCCAACACCTAGAAGTCAGTGTGAGCTATACAGTAACTGCCATTCCAGATGGGTAAACGACAAGGAAAAAGGAAGAGCAGCAAGAATACATAAGGTTCCTTTCATAACCAAAACCTAAATGGTAATTCATTAATTTTTCAAACCTGAAAGAACAGCTGAAGAAAAAAAACCTTTTAAATAGTGTAGCCTTTATTATTAAAAAGTTCTTTCTTTGTAATTAAGTTTCCACTAATTAAAACTGCAATAGCATTGGTGCCCTATCAAGCTTCCAACTTCCTTGTCATCAATATTTTTAACTATGAACTGTCAGAGCTCACAACTCTATTCTCATTTGGCTGTATATAAAAGGGTATTGATTTCTCCCTTCTAGTACTCTGTACAATTAAATACATTAATGGGAAAGTTACATATTATAATGTGAAGAAAATTAGGTCTTGCATCAGTAGCAAAGTTCACTTGTGAGACCAGAAAGATCCTTCAAACTGCAGAATATATATGTGTGTGTGTGTGTGTGTGTGTGTGTGTGTATATAATGATGACATTAGCAGGATGGTCAAAGAACCATAAGCAGGATGTCATGGACATGAGCATTAAGAGAGAGCCTGAAGAACACAGTCCATGAGCAAGTAGTATTGTACAAGGCATTACTAAGGGGGGTATAAGTGACTTAAAGCAAGTGAGTGAGCAAGAACTATCAAACACAATTAACACTAGGTGTGTATAATAGGCTTTTAAAGGAGGACTCTCTGTCAATTGATCCCAAGATAGTCTGCAACTGCATGTTCCATCACCAAAGCCTTGCTGTGAACTGATCAAGAAAGGTTCAGAACTCACTTCCACCAGATAATTGGAGGACTAGCCATCCCCCATTGCTGAAGATGTCAGGTAAGGTTGTAGTGGACCATTATTGTTTGGTCATGCCATTTTTAAAAAAGGGATCCAGGAAATTACAGGCTGGTTAGCTTAACATCTGTTCCAGGTAAATTGGTGGAAAGCATTATTAAAGATAAAGTTAGTAAGCATATAGAAGGATAAACCCTGCTGAAAAGAATCAACGTGGCTTCCGCAAAGGTAAGTTCTGTCTCACCTTTTAGAGTTCTTTGACAGTGTCAATAAACATGTGGACTGGGGTGGCCTGGTAGACATTATGTACTTAGACTTCCAAAAAGCTTTTGATGAAGTCCTTCACCAAAGACTCCTCATAAAACTTAGCAGTCGTAGAATGAGAGGAGAGGTCCTCAGATCAGTAACTGGTTAAAGAACAGAAAGCAGAGAGTAGAAATAAATGGTAAATTCACCCAATGGAGGGATGTAAACAGTGGGGTTCCACAAGTATCTGTAATAGGCCAATGCTATTCAACATGTTCCTAAATAATCTGAAATTAGAATTGAGCAGTGAGGTGGCAAATGCCTGTTCAATGTGAGCAAGTGTAAAGTGATTTAGGCATCGCACATAGAATCTACTGGATTCCCTCTGCAATACAGAATCTGCAACGTTCCTTCTGCAGACACTGGAATACTGATTTAATATTTATATAAACTTTAAAAACTTTTCAATAATCAAACTTTACAAACTGTTCACTAACCATGCTGTAACAAAGAGTATACATCATGTATAATTATATTCAATGGTAATCACCCCCTTATCTTTCAGGAGTTTAGCATCCACCAAACTTGCTGTATTCTTATAGAGTTAATGAAAACCTTCCTTAGTTTTTTCTTTGTCTTCATGGAGTTGCTACAGCCTTTACTCTTTATTTTTTGAGATGGCCTTCAAGTGAGCCTTCCTCTCCGTTTTTTCTTTCTGAGTGGCTTAAAGCATTATTTTTCCTTGGAATGGTTTCCAGAAGCCTGATATTCTCCGTATCCTCACTTGTTTTTTTCCCCAACAAGAAACCGGTTTGGACTTCTTGTTTCGTGCAATATTTGCCTTTCTCAAGGGTTTCAAGGATAGTCACGGGCTTATATCAGTTTCATTACCCTCTATAATACAAAAACATTTGTTGTGTTGCCAAACATATTTCCAAAACAGTCAACCACCATAAATCCCAACATTTTCACTTACGTTCTCTTTTTTGTGGGTTGTTATTCCATTTACATCCTCTAGTGGCCATACTGTTGCAAGTTTTTAAAGTTTATATAAATATTAAATCAATATGTGTTGTAAAAAAATGTTAAAAATTCCAAAAAATAGACAAAAGAAAGTTTAAATATAATGATTGAACATGTATTGTTAAAAAGTAGTAAAAATTTTGTTTAAAAAGATAAAAGAAAGTTTCATCACGGTGGTGTTTTCACACTTTTTTTGTATACTCATATTTCCGTGATTCTCCTTTGTTATCAGCTAGACACTGGAATACTGGCAGAATTCTAGCTTCAGAATGAAACTGATCATGTACCATATAACTTTGTCAGCTGTTGCTGCCTTAGACTTTAATGGGGGAGGGAAACTTTAATAACTTTTGAACTGCTGCTTAGAATTTCAACTTACCAATGAAGGATGGCCTTCCTCAACAAGCCTGAATAAAGCACACCAGTAGTTTTCACCAAACTTTGAAAGAAATATTATAAGCCCATTTAAAAATTGGAGCAAAAAGGATAGATGTGTCATTAATATTATTATTATTAATAATAATAATAATAATAACAACAACAACAACAATAATTTATTTCATTTCTATACTGCCCAATAGCTGAAGCTATTCATAAAATTACAAACCACAAATAATAAAACACCACATAAAATTTCAATATACAAAATTTAAAACATTTTAAACAGCTAAAAACAATTGCAATAAAAACACTAGACATGTTAAAAAGACAGCTGACAAAAATGCCACATCATATGCCATTAAATACCATTAAATGCCTGGGAGTAGAGGGCAGTCTTAACCTGGTGCTGAAAAGATGACAGTGTTGGTGCAAGGCGGGCCTCAGTGGGGAGATCATTCCATAATCAGGGGGGCCACCATTAAGAAGGCTCTCTCCCTTGTTGCCACCCTCCGAGCCTCCCTTGGAGGTGGCACTCAGAGGAAGGCCTCAGATGTTGATTGTAGTGTCCAGGTAGATTCAAGACTGGAGAGGTGTTCTGTCACATATTTTGAAGAACAATATGTTGTAACTGTAGCGATTTTTATCAGATCGATTTGAAATCTTCCATATTCATATCATCCGATAGGTCTAGAATGCCAGGTTTCAAGATATTAGCTGAACCAGTGTTACTTTTATATGCAATAGAACTTTGAGGCTTATAATAGCTTCTTTCATATTCATCATAACTTTTAATAAAACTTGAAAACTTAGTCTTCAAGGTGTGTGTGCTGCAACAGACTAGCATGGCTACCCCTCTGGATTCTAAAAACAGAATTATTACTGAGGAACTTGAACTGTGCATATGCTGCTAATCAACAGCGCAGCAAAGATATATTTACAGGTCAGGCAGAGAATTCCATGAGCATCTCATCTAGGCAAAGGACCTCTCAAAATAGAATATGATTATGAGATTGCTTTTTGATGGCTGCAAAGGAATCTGAAGTGTAAGTAGAAAAGGGTTAATGGGGCCAGAATGGCTGTATAAAGTTCCTTAATGGTCAGCTAGCCAAGTTTAGAAGCATATCTTTTGTTAGGGAAGTTATAGGCAAAAGTGGCAAGGGAGGCTTGGAGGTGGTTGAAGAAGATAACTCATTATTATTGTCCTGCTCTCCAGCTGGAGAGGGGGTAAGCTAAGTCTGTGTACAAAGGTTTTGAGGGTGGAGCTGTAGCTTTTGAGAGAGACTGGAAAAAGAGTCAAGGAGCTAGCTTTGAACTCTTGAAAAATGCCTTTTGTGGGCTGCCTCTCTGGAGATCTGGTGTGGGGCAGTGGAATTTGCTGTCTGTCAGAGTAAAGTTGTGCTTTCACATATGCTCAACCTGTATATTTGTAAATAAAATATTACGTATTACAGAAATTCCTGAAGTCTCCAGCTCTCTCTGTTCATCCACAGAAAACCAAACCCAGGTATGCTTTGTACCCCTAGAGCTTCTCACCACTCAAGGAAGTGGGGCACATGTAATAACATGAAAAGGAAGTACTTCTTCACACAATACATAATGAGCTGATGGAGCTTGCTGCCATTAGATAAGGTGATGGCCACCAGCTTAAATGGCTTGAAGGGAGGATTGGATACATTAATGGAAGATAGGTCTACCAATGGCTGTCATGATGGCCATATGGAACCTCCAGAACATCGACTAATCCAGTCCACTTTGGTTATCAATATTGCTCCCCAACGTAGGCTTCAAGGAAGGAAACCAAGGCGTAAAATGAACATCCACGCCCTTCAAGATCCTATTAAACAAACTCATATTCAATCATTTCTTAGGGAACATCTACCTACGGAACCTCCTGATAACATTGAGGACCATTGGTCTAAGCTGAAAACCTCCATTACTGCAGCTTGTGAACAAACTATTGGATATGAAACTAAGAAACATCAGGATTGGTTTGATGAAAATGATAATGAGATTAAATATATAATTGACCAAAAAAGGAAAGCCTTCCAAATATGGCAAAATGATATTAATTGTGCTGCCAAGGAAAAAATCTACACCAGTGCAAAGGCTGAGGTCCAAAGAAGAACAAGAGAACTTAAGAACGCTTGGTGGGAAGAAAAGCTCAAGAAGTTCAACAACTGGCAGAATCTCACGATGCACGGGGCTTTTTTAAGGCCACAAAGGCCATTTATGGACCAAAAACCTATGGTTCAAACCCTTTACAATCAAAAGATGGCACCAAACTCTTAAAAGACAAAGAGTCTATTGCACTGCATCGGAAAGAGCATTATTATGACCTTTTAAATCGTAAATCTAAGGCAGGGATGTTGAAGAGTCCTTGGTCTCGAGTCACGAGTCAAGTCACGAGTCTTTGGACCCGAGTCTCGAGTCCGAGTCCGAGTCCTTGGTCCAAAATGGTGACTCACGAGTCACGAGTCACGAGTCACTCCCAAAGCTGACTCCACGAGTCCCTATTAAAATCAATGGGGGGTTTTCCTAACAAAATAAGGCTACTTCAGATGTGTGGTTTAAATAAATTCTAGGCACAAGTGTGCCTTTTTATTTCAAAACTCTGCAACTGATTTTGGCAAGAACAGACCAGGCAGAAAAACCCAAAATAACCAGGCAGGCAGAGGAAGCAGGGAACCCCAAAGCAGGCAGGCAGAGGCCTTTGTCTTGGACAATTCAACTGTTGAACTGGTCAAGAAGAGACCAGGCAGGCAGAGGAGGCTGGGAACCCCAGGCAGGCAGGCAGAGGCAGCCAAACCGAAAATGTCTGAAAGGTTGCATTTTAGAAAAATGATTTAAAAAAAAAAAAGAAACTTGCTGTACTTCCTAAAACTTATCCATGTTGCATTTGAGGAACATGATTTTTTCTAAATGTTTGGCCCCCATTCTGGAACGGTGAGATCTCATCACAATTCCACCCTCACTGAACACCTGCTCCACTGGTGATGAACTTGCTGGAACCAGAAACACACTCAGAGCAGCCACACAGAGTAATCTCAGGTCCTTCTTCTGCCTCTCCCAAGTACGCAACACATCAATCAAAATAAATCTTGACACACTGTTGGGGCTGCACTCCTGGTAGCGGTCCATAGTGGCCGAGCAGCGGCACACCTCGCTTCCATGCGCTCTTCACCGGTGATCGCGCTCCTCTCCACTCCTTCTGGCACAGCCCAGGGATGTTGAAGAGTCCTTGGTCTCGAGTCCCGAGTCGAGTCTCGAGTCCCATTAAAAATATTGGGACTCGAGTCCGAGTCGAGTCAGAGGGGGGACTCAGTCCGACTCACGAGTCGAGTCCTCGAGTCCGAGTCCCCATCCCTGATCTAAGGTGGCTAATGAGATTTTTTTCGCAAATCGCACAAAAACAAATTAGAGAGGAACTTGCTGCAATACTCCCCACTTTGGATGAAGTTATAAAAGCCATTAATCAAATGAAGAATAACAAAGCTAGTGGACCAGATGGGATTCCTGCTGAAATCTTTAAAGAAGGGGCCCCCAAACTTGTACAACATCTTCATAAACTCATCAAAAAAATCTGGATAAGAGAAGAGATCCCAGAAGACTTCAGGGGTGCCATAATTATCACCCTCTTTAAGAAGGGTGATAGAACAGACTGTGGAAACTATTGGGGCATTTCTCTCTTAGCTACCACAGGTAAAATATTTGCTAGGATTCTCGCAAACCGTCTTCTATCTATTTCAGAAGAGATCCTCCCTGAATCTCAATATGGTTTCCGCCCCTCTAGAGGGACATTAGACATGATTTTTACTGCACGTCAGCTCCAAGAAAAATGCCAGGAGCAAAATCAACCCCTTTATATGGCATTTATTGATTTGGCGAAGGCCTTTGATACTGTAGACCGAACGGCTCTCTGGACTATCCTTATGAAAATTGGATGCCCCAATAAATTTGTGAATATCTTGCGACTTCTCCATGACAACATGATGGCAATGGTTTTGGACAACAACGACTCTCATGGTGCTCCATTTAAAGTGGGATCAGGTGTTAAACAGGGATGTGTTATCACCCCAACATTATTTGCTATTTTCATCGCCATGATTTTACATTTTGTCGAGGGGAAACTTCCCACTGGTGTGGGAATTATATATCAAACAGATGGAAAGCTTTTAAATCTCAGTAGGCTGAAAGCAAAAAGTAAGGTAATTACAACCTCTGTTGTGGAACTTCAGTAATAATGTGGTCTCCGCACATTCATAGGATGATCTCCAAACTATCCTAAATGCTTTTGCAGAAGCATATGAAAAACTTGGTCTCTCACTTAACATAAAAAAACCCAAAGTGCTTTATCAGCAAGTGCAAGTTAACCCTTTGGTGATGCCATCTATCCAGCTTGGCGGGGCAATACTGGAAAATGTGAATCATTTTCTCTATCTTGGCAGCTATCTTTCTGTTACAGCTAACATTGACACTGAAATCCAGCATCGTTTGAGCTCCACGAATGCCGCATTTTCTCAAATGAAACATAGAGTGTTTGAGGATCGGGATATCTGTAAGGAGACCAAAACGCTGGTTTATAAAGCCATTGCATTACCAACAACTTTATTGTATGCCTGCGAAACATGGACTATCTATAAACATCATTTCCACCACCTTGAAAGATTTCATCAACGTTGCCTCCGGAAAATCCTGTGAATTACTTGGGAAGATAGGTAATAAAATGTCAGTGTACTTGTACTGGAAGAAGCAAAGACTACTAGCGTTGAAAAAATGATCCTTCAACGCCAACTTCAATGGACCAGTCATGTTGTTTGAATGGCTGACTGCTGTCTCCCAAAGCAGTTACTTTATTCCCAACTCAAGGATGGAAAGCGGAATATCGGTGGTCAGTATAAGAGGTGTAAAGATGTTCTTAAGGCTAATCTAAAAAAAAAATGCAATATAAACATCAAAAACTGGGAAGCTCTGGCCCATGAACGATCTAAATGGAGGTTGGCCTTTCACAAAGGTTCCATGAACTTTGAAGAAGCCGGAGTGCAAGGTGAAAGGGAGAAACGTGCTAAGCGAAAAGCACGTCAAACGAATCCTTTACAGGACCATCTTCCATCTGGTAACCTGTGTCCTCACTATGGGAAGCTGTGTGGATCTAGAATTGGCCTCCGCAGTCACTTACGGACCCATCGCTAGAGTCTACACAATTTTTTAGAATTTCCTCTTTTTATAATTTTCTTTTTGTAATTTTATTTATTTTATTTATTTTATTTATTTATTACATTTATCAATCGCCCATCTGGCCGGTCACCCGGCCACCCTGGGCGATGTACAATTAAAATACAATAAAACACAATAAAATATAATAATTAAAACAATATTAAAAAATTCTCATTAAAAACCTAACCCACCCCATATTCCCGCCTGAACAGCCATGTTTTTAATGCACGGCGGAAGCTCATCACGGAGGGGGCATGGCGAAGGTCACTAGGGAGGGAGTTCCATAATGTGGGGGCCGCCACAGAGAAGGCCCTCTTCCTAGTCCCCACCAGCCTGGCTGCTCTGGCTGATGGGATAAGGAGAAGGCCGTCCGTGGCAGACCTTGTTGAGCGGCCTACTTGATGTTGCTGGAGGCGCTCCTTGAGATAAGCTGGGCCGGAGCCGTGTAGGGTTTTAAAGGTCAAAACCAACACCTTGAATTCGGCTCGGCAAGCAACTGGTAGCCAGTGCAACTCTTTAAGCACTGGCGTGATGTGATCACGCCGGCGGCTGCCCTTAATCAGGCGAGCCGCCGCGTTCTGTACCAGCTGAAGCTTCCGGACCGTCTTCAAGGGTAACCCCACGTAGAGCGCATTACAGTAGTCTAGGCGAGAGGAGACCAAGGCATGAACCACTGATGGGAGCAGGTGATTAGGAAGGTAGGGGCGCAGCTGCCGTATCAGATGGAGTTGATACAGCGCCGCCCGGCTCACAGCTGACACCTGAGCCTCCATGGACAGCTGGGAGTCTAGAATGACCCCCAAGCTGCGGACCTGGTCCTTCAGGGGTAGATGTTGACCTGGTGCTGAATGGGGTACATCCCCTAACCCTCCCTTGTCCCCCACCAGAAGTACCTCGGTCTTGTCGGGGTTCAGCTTCAGCATATTCCTTCCCATCCAGCCAGCCACTGACTCCAGGCACTTGGACAGGGTTTCAACGGCCAACCTCGGTGAGGACTTAAAACAGAGGTAGAGCTGCGTGTCATCCGCATACTGATGACACTGCACCCCAAACCTCCTGATGATAGCTCCCAGCGGCTTGAGGTAGATGTTGAATAACATCGGGGAGAGGATGGAACCCTGCGGCACTCCACAAGTGAGCAGCCGAGGGTCCGAAGCCTCCTCCCCGAGAACTACCCTCTGATACCTTCCAGAGAGGAAGGACCGGAACCACTGCAATACAGTGCCTCCTAAGCCCAACCCCTCCAGACTGTCCAGGAGGATACCGTGGTCAACGGTATCAAAAGCCGCTGAGAGATCGAGGAGGACTAGAAAGGAGCATTCGCCCCTATCCAAAGCCCTCCTCATATCATCCACCAAGGCGACCAAGGCCGTCTCCGTCCCATGTCCAGACCTGAAGCCCGACTGGCACGGATCCAAATAATCGGCTTCATCCAAGTGTGCCTTCAACTGAGCACCCACCACCCGCTCGATCACCTTGCCCAGAAATGGTAAATTGGAGACTGGGCGAAAGTTGTTTAAATCCTGGGGATCCAAGGAGGGCTTCTTTAGAAGCGGTCTTATTACTGCCTGCTTGAGGGCTGATGGCATCACTCCCTCCTCGAGGGAGGCATTCACCACCGCCTTGATCCCCTCACCCAGTCTCTCCCTGCAGCTCATGATGAGCCAGGATGGGCAAGGGTCAAGCAAGCAGGTGGTCGGCCTCACAGATGAAAGCACCTTGTCCACTTCATCAGAAGGAAGAAGCCGAAACCGATCCCACAAAACCGGTCTGCCATTGGCCTCCTCCCGCTCACTCCCTGTGTCCACGACGTACGATATCCCACTCCTAATCCGATCGATTTTATCTGCGAAGTGCTTCGCTAAAGCCTCACAGGAGGCTTTTGACTGTTCCAGTGGGTCCGGAGCGACTGGACCGACCAGACTCCGGACCACTTGGAACAGCCTCCTAGGGCAGCACTCTGCAGACGCAATGGAGGCAGCATAGAAATTCTTTTTTGCTGCCTTCACCGCCACCCGGTAGGCTGAAGATGCAGCTCTAACCCGTGTTCGATCGTCTTCGGAGCGGGAATTTCGCCATCGGCGCTCTAGCCTTCTCACCTCTTCTCACCTCTTTATCCTGGAAGACAATCTTACTCGATCACGAGTGATGGTCTACTATGGAACCTCCAGGTTCAGAAGCCATTTGCAACTGATTCCCAGTTGCTGCTGGCAAGTGACACCGGGAGAAGGCTATTGCCATCATGCCCTGCTTGTAGGCCTGGTTGGCCACTGTGGGAAATGGGATGCTCTACTAGATGCAGCTCGGACTGATCCAGCAGGGCTCTGATGTTCTTACAAACACAGATTATGCACTGCAGTATTTTAAATTGGCTGCATTGTCGCTTTGATTTAATTCAGGCAATTGCTATTCTCATGTGCATATGATGTGAAATTTATAGGGATGTGCAAATCAGCAAAACTTGAGCTTGCCGAAGTTCTCTGAATTCCATGTTGATGCTCCTTTGAACCCAAGTCCTTATCAGATTGTGAGTTTCCTGTTGGTGTTTTCACATGGAAATCCGTGTGCATTTATGTGCACATTTTCCGAATGTATACCTCAATTGTGCACTGCTTTTAAATGTACGCATTATTCTCCCATTGTTTAAAGCGTATTTGTGTGCATTTTTCAAACGTACGCATTTTTCTCGGTCTGTGAATCACATTGCAAGCTTGGAAATGTATGGACTCCGACTGCAGATCGCACCTGAGTCTGTGTTCAGTCTGGAACATGCAAACTGGGTAAATCCTGATAAAAATTGAACTGAAACAAATTTCTCATAAATCTCTAGAAAGAAGCAACAACCGTCAGTATTTTGAGCGTGAGAGGCCCAGGCTTAATTTGCTGACTCTCGCTGCACTTCCTAGGCTAGTGTGTACACTTATTTTCAAACTTCAGAAAGCATTACTGGTTCATGATTAGACAGCAGTCCCCAGGTCGCTGGAGCACAGCTCTAGGAACCTATTCAGCTAGGTGTACACATGGCTTTCTCCCACGAATTTCCAAGGGGAAGAGATATTTTCTCCTACTTCCTTATTGCTCCCTAGCTAGAAAGTAAGCAAGGTTTGGGGTCCAGAAAATCCCTGGGGCTGCTTGCTGCCCAAACAAAGCTCACAAAAAATGCAATCTATGAAGTCATGGTCTCACGGGGCTTCATTGTACAATCTTTAAAACAACATCACACAGAGCATTGTCAGGATAAATTCACTAACACCCAGATACTCTGCAGGGTTGGGTGACCTAAGCTCAAAGATTTCAATGGGCTTAAGTGTACCAATTCGACTGATTTTTTTTTTAAATGGCTTGTTGTTATGACAGTTGGGACCAGTGAACTTGTACTGAGAGTGAGTGGGTGTTTTTTTTTCTTATACTTTTGATTAATTTAGTTGTTATATTGCCATGGACCAGGAAACTGAACCCTCATCCTCATGGGATTCTAATCCCTCATCCTCAGAAGAGGAGGCTCCTGAGTTAACTGTTCAGGGAGAGGATTTGTTTACAGAAAGGCATCATGAAGCTTCCACCTCCCCAGGACCCAGTTCTCCAAGAAGACTCCAGGGACCTGCTCCCCTGCATCCAATGGATGTTTCATTGCCATCCTTGGAGTCTGAGGACTCCAGCCGTGAAGACATCAGGGTGCCACAGCCACCCCCATGTTATTGCAGCCTGAGGCTGCTACAACAGACCAGACCTCTTGATGGTTAGCCCCACCTCCACATTGACTGGGTCTGGAGGCCAGACAAGCTGCTGCGACAAGCAGCAGATCATGACTGAGCCTTACTTCACGTGGACTAATGCCTTAATCATTGTGGAAGTGGGGCTAACCATCTTAAAGAAAGCCAAATACCTATTTAAGGCTCAGTCATGATCTGCTGCTTGTTGGAGCAACAGAAAAGCTTGTCTGGCTTCCAGCCCAAGCACCACTTGGAGCTCTCTGTGGTGCTGTCCAATTCCTGTTCCTGCCTCCCTGGGAAACCTGGCTTTCCCCAAATTCTGGTAAAGACCCAACCCATAGTGGAACCCTGTAATGCAGGCCTCACCAGCACCCAATTACACTAAGTCCTTGGCATGACAGAGCCAGAACAGAACTGCCCTGCTGTAACTCAGCCTGTAAATCAACCTAAGCATGTACAATGGAAACAACCACATACTGTTTCTCTTCCCCTTCCTCTCTTGTCTCTACTTTGTCAAATTTTAGATTCTAAACTCCTTGGGGTAGGGGCCTCTGTCTTCTGTAAAGTGCCAAACACACTGATGGTATAAGAAGAAGAAGAAGAAGAAATATGTGGTGGTGCAGTGGATAATGTAGAAAGTGACAAAAAAGAGTGCAAGGCTAGGCACTCTATGGGGCTCTCAACCTCAGGTCTCCGCCATATCAGCATAAAACTAGTAATATCTCTCACATGATTGTTGCAAAGACTACAGCATAAGAATTGTATAGTATGGCATTTACACACTAAAAGACACTTGTTAATAATGCAGCAGTAGGAAGTTTCAGTAGGATCTGCTTAACATTTCATGTTAGGTTTGCAGTTTGATCTGTAATGTACTCCTATAATCTCCAAAAGTAAAAAGGGCTTGTATAGGACAGAGATATTTTGAATCTTGGTATTCTACTCCACATATTTGCTTTGTTCTTTAGTTTAAATCCTGCTTTTGCCAGACGGCCTTCTCCTTGTCCCTTCAGCCAGAGCAACTGGTGGGGACGAGGAAGAGGGCCTTTTCTGTGGCGGCCCCCATACTGTGGAACTCTCTCCCGAGTGACCTCCGCCATGCCCCCTCTCTGCTGAGCTTCTGCCGCTCATTAAAAACCTGGCTGTTCAGGCGGGAATATGGGGTGGGTTAAGATTTAAAAAAATATTATACTGTTTTAAATGTATTTTATCTTGTTTTTATCCTATGTACATCGCCCAGGGTGGCCGGTTGCCGGCCAGATGGGCGATTAATAAATGTAAATAAATCAATCAATAAATAATAAATAAATTTGTGTGAACTGAAAGACAGTGGGCCCACACCTTCTTCACTTAAGAGAGGAAGTTACTCCATGAATAATACAACAAAAATGGATGCAAGAATTATATTTTTAAAGGAATAAATAATGTAGTCACAAGTCCAAAGCATCCAAGGAGAGTCTGGAGTGACCCACCACACTGAATGAGAGTGATACAAACTATAATACCCCAAGCAAGGGAAACAAGAAATGTTAATGGGTCTTTTAGAAATTGCTTATGGTCATGGTATTCTAACCAAAGCTCTTGAGTCAGAGTTAGAGGATGATGATAAGTGTAAGTGATTTTGACAGATGCTAAAGTGCTTTATAGATGAATGTAATTTGCTAGGACAAGGCAATTCAATTAATAACAATTGTGCATGTTTCCTCTTTTCTTTTTCTTTTTTAGGTTTTCTTGTAAAAGTTTGAATATTCAGCATTCCACTTAAAAGGTTACACAGGCTATTATGAACAGAAACCCTTTGTTGTGAACATATTCAGAGGTGATAATGTTGACACAATCATCTTACTAATAAAGTGTGTTTATTTTGTCAAGGTGTCATAAACTGAAAATGGGGTTGTGGGTGGGGAAATAAGCAATATTATTCTGTTGGCGGCTAATGTGTACTTTAGTAGCTTTTAGCACAAAGATAACACAAGGGCTCCTAAAGGGCGCAGAACTCAGTAATGGTGCATATGCATGAGTGAATGCAATGCACACTGAAACATTACAAGCTGCAAAGTCAAACTGCATCTGTTCCCCCTGGCTTGTTGGCTCTTCCCACTCATTCACATTGCAGACTAGAGAGGTTGCAAGTCTTTTTGCACGATTGTGCTGAAGCAATAGTTCAAGGAACTCCCATGCAGGCTCCCTATGTATGCAGCTCCCTCACACAGCTGCTGCTTTTCCTATATGAGATGATCTGGCAGTCACCTCAAATTGAGATCCATGTGGAAGGAGGCCTTGACGGTATGTTCAACAATATGTTTTGGCTTACAACTGCTGCCAGGTACTCAGCAAGCCCAATATATATGTGAATAAATTGATAAACTTGTTCTTCAAAAGAGATACCAGAAAACCTGCCTATCCCTTTAAAGCAGCCTACAGCTACTGGGATGCTGGGAGTTGTAGACCAACACATCCAGAGGGCACCAGGATGGGGACATCTGCTTTAAATATTCTAAGACAGGGGGGAGTATGCAGGTTTTGGGCCTCCGGACCTCTTTCTTGCCTGGGCCACCCTTGACCAGCTTCCTCCCTTTCCTAGTATGGGATAAATGTAGCAAGTCCTGCTTGCTGCTACAGCAGGTGGAGAAGATGTGGGTGTGTAGAGGAACATAATATGCAATGGGTGCATCCTCTCCTATGGTCTCAGAACCTTTAAAAGGGCAGGTAGCAGCATCTATGTAATATATGGAATTGTTACTTTAAGCGGGACCTCTAGCAAAAGAGATGCAAGTCTCAAGACTGGAAACTAGGAGGCAGTCTAAGCTTGGTTGAGGCTGTAAATGGTAGGATAAATATCATTGTTCTGTAGTCATCCTGTTTTCACCTCTGATGCCTGCTCTAAATGAAAAAATAACAGTCTCTAGTCAGGTAACCCTGTACTCCAATCATTTATTCCTGTGTGAATTAAGAGCAATGCTGCCCCAAAGGAAGCAAGCACGAAATCTCTCTTTTGAGGGAAAATATCGATGGCTAGTAGTGTTAATCCAACCAATCTCTCTTCCCCCCCCCCACTCACTACATGCACTAAGAGGATTGCCACATTTTACCTGAAATACTTTTTCGCCTTTAGCATGTGCATAACACACAACAATTTAACAGGTGCAGCTTTGCCATGCACAATAGCTTGCTGATTTTCATGCAGTTATACCATTGCTAAATGCACAAAGCCTCTAAGAGTGGGATGGTGGCGGGGAGAGATAGCAACCCTCCAGTTTTACAATCATTGGAACATACCGGGGACCATTTAAAAAACATTGACAGTTCAATGTGTTGGGGTTTTTTCTTTTAAATGCTGAATAACCTCCGTCATGTTTTATTGGCACCTGGCTGTTACCTAGTGTATTAAGCATTTAATGCCAGTGAAAGAACTTCAATTGCATAGATGTTTTTTCCACTTACTGTTCACCTAAAGAAAAGTCATTTGTAGTCTCTTTTTTCAGCATAAGAACTAGTGTTTTAATTACCAAGGGGCACTATATCTTGCTTTGAATTCTGCTTTCAATGCTGGCATAATAACATTCATCTATGAAGTTGCACCCTGGAAGGACCACACACAGGGTAAAATACCACTCTGGAGTAATAAAGCCATGTAGCTCCTTCAGCTAATGGGAGACAGTTGAGTGGGAATAGCCCAATACAGCTGCAAAAGGAAAGAATCTTACACTGAAGTCCCAGGAGTATTTGTTCAGAAGGTGTACTTTGCTGTCTTTCTTCACAGCATGCCAATGTTTGAAACACTGACAGAGACCAGGGATCTGCATTCTAGAAAAGAGCCTTAGTGAAAGGCTTGCTACACATGGGACCCCTTAAATCAGGAGTGGGCAACATGCAGCCTGTGGTCTGCATGCAGCCCCCAGGGCCCCCCCAGTGTGGCTCCCAACACCCCCAGAATTGAAGGGGGCCCAAAAAAGTTTTTAAAAATTGCAAACAAAATGGCATCCAGGGCTGCTAGAGAGAGCTCAAAGTGTCAAAATTAGCTTGTTCACAAGCTAATTTGGGTCCTTTTGGTGCACCATAGCAGCTGCAGATGCCATTTTGTTTTTATTTTGTTTTTTAAACCCCCTTTTTGGAGCCCATGGGGGGTATGGCCCATGGGGAGGTGGCCTGGAGTGAAAATGGCTGCTGGACCTCCTGAGGTTGCCCACTCCTGCCTTAAATTATGGCTATCCATGGCTATCTATGGAGATAGCCATGTTAGGGACAGTTTATTGGCTGTACACAGACAGCAGCTGGAATGTTTTAAAGAAGAACAAGCGCAAAATGAATAAGAATACAGTAGGTACCTTCTCCCCCAACAAGAGAAGTAAAGCTCACACTGATTCCATTTACAGTCCAAATTAATGTTTCCTTGGAAAGAAGGAAGTACCACTGATTCCAATGGATCTTATTCCAAAGTACATGTACATTAGTAACATCTCCTCTTTACACTTGTGGCAGAAGACCACCCTGCCAACCATGTGTGTTACAGATTAGTAGATACAGAACTGTGGATGTCTTGATGGCTAGGCAGCATTTTGGCGAGTCAATTTCTAAATACAGAATTTAGGGATGGATGAATTTGTCCACTCCATTTCAGTTTCTCGCAGTTCCGCATTTCTCCACTCTTATGTTTGGTTTGTCTCAAACTTTTGAGGTTTTTTAAAGTTCACATGAAAATCCATATGGATTTTTGGTGCACATTTTTCCTAATACATGCATATGTGCATACATTTTGTCTAATACACACATTTTTTTTTGCCAGCAATCTTCCTAAAATAATGCATTTTACAGTTATTTTCTCTAATATCATCATTTTTGTATGCACTTTCTGATTAGAGAGTTCCATTGCAAAATTTAGAGAACTGAGTTTTGGTTCATACTGGTTCAAAAGTATGACATTATGTAAATTCACATTAAAATGCTAACTGAACAAATTTCTCTCCCATTCCTAAAACAAGCCATCCTAAACTGATACTAACTACACAAGAAATGAAAGAGAGATAAAATGTTTCAGTTTACCTAAAGAGAGATTGCCACTCTTGTGGCAATTAGAAAGGAAATGTGTTGGAAGATACTGTCTCTGCCCTTCACCTGAGAATCTTATCAAAAGCTTGTGAGCAAAGGGAAGGGGCTGCACCTCATAATTTCTAGAGCTTTCTAGAAGGTTCCATCAAAGGGTTGTGAAATCTGAAGAACATATGCAAAGACAAGAGCTTCTGTTAAATGCCTAACAGCCCCATCTCACTCCCACAGTGAACCAGAATTCTAGAGCTGGCAGAGAACACCAGCAATTATATAAGTTTATAACAGGGGTGTTGAACCTCTTTCAGCCTGCGGGCTGAATTCCATTTTGGAGAAGTCTTGGGGGCCGCATTCCAGTAGTGAGTGGGACCAAAAACAAAAGGGGTGGACCAAAAATACCAGCATATTTTAGCTTAAAGCTCATACTGCCAGTCATTAAGCCTTAGAAGAGGCATTTACATCTTTTTAGAATGGGGAAAAAAAACTGTACAACAGCCAGGAAACCACCGAACTATCAGCGGTTGAGGAAGGGAGTGTGGCCTTCTGGGGAACTACAGATTGGGATAGGAATAGATTTGGCCCCTACTCCTGAGGTCTTGCACGCCTGGTTTAGAACAATGATGTGTGTGTGGGGGGGTGTTGCATGAGCACACTACATATCACAATTTCTGTGCATTGCAATTAATGCGCTGATATGTGCATTGCAATTTATTCAACAAGAACATTTTCCAGAACAGGCTATCTTACATCCACAGTGAATCAGTTCATGGCAGGAAGCCTCAATCTGTAGAAGGGCAATCCAGTGTGGTTTCCACCCCATGTAACTCTGATTCCAACCCCATGCTGATGGAGATGTAAGTATCTGTTTCATCACCAGTGATTGTTCCTACGCATGAATACCTTCGTAGATGGCACTTATGTGGTGCTGTCAGAAGGCATCTGCTCTCACTGCAATGTAGCGAACCTACTTCTGCCTCTCTTCATTCACTGATGTGCATTCAGTGTGTGCTCTCTTGCATCAATTCAGTCTACTTTTTGATGTTGCGTAAACTCTCCTCATGCACTTTGCCTTTCAATGTTGAACATTACTTCACTGTGCCTGGGAAAGCTAACTAAATGTTCCATGCTTTGAGTTTCTCCATTCTGGCAAAGGCTGACTCAATGTTACAACCAGTGAATGCATGGAAAAAACAACAATGCCTTGGTCTTTCCTTCTTCACATTTCATGGCAATATCACAGTTACATAGCTAATAAGTTTCTCCAGGACAAAGCCTACTATAACAGTTGTTTATGAGAATCTGTGGAAAAAAGGAAAAGATGCAGTGTTGTTTCATGAACTCTTGCACAAGCATAGCAGAAAACATCTCCCATTGCAGTGCCACAGTGTATTAAGGGTTCTCTTATGGCATGCTGAAATGGCATGCTTAGATGCATTGCTACTCCCCAGTTCACACATCTGTACACACACACACAGAGGATGTACACACACACACACACACACACACTCCTATACACACCAAAGTGCAGAAAGTCAGATTACTGAAATTTCCAATAGCAAAATTAAAACTGATTCTATATGTGTTTGGATTAAGGATGGATAAATCTGTCAAGTTTGATTTCTCTTATTTTCTCATTTTTTCCAATCTTGTTTGATTCATCCTGAATGTTGAGAATTTTTCCAATCTTAAGTTTGGTTTGTCCCAAACTTTGTTGTTTTTTCTTAAAAGTGTGCATGAAAATGCATACAAATTTTTGTGCACATCCCTCCTAATATATGCATTTTTATACTCAATTATGCCTAATATACACATTTTTTAATGAATACAATATATTTTGAACATTGTTTTCACTAATATACACATTGTTGTGTGCACTTTCCCCTAATATATACATTTTTGTTCACCTTTTTTGATTGGAGAACTCCACTGCAAAATTTGTGTAACTGTATAAATTTTGAAGGATAACTGAGTTTCAGTTTGCATATTGGTTCAAAAGTACAAAATTGGGGAAGTTTGCATCAAAGTGCACATCGAACTAATTTCTCCCCATTCCTAGTTTTGATGCACCATATGCCAGATTTAATCAGAAGATTCCACCCAAGTTGCTTCCCATTTTTTAAGCACCAAGCACTTTAAGCACCAAGGCTGAACTCCTGTGTAATAAGCATGGAAGCCTTACTGAAGATAATGCACTCAAACAATCCAGACAGAATTACAACCGTAGCTTTTAAAGCCATTCCACACCATTGTAAATCTATATGTTGTGATACAGAGTTGCCCGTAAAACCTAATGGATATCTTTCGACATTAATAACGTTCTATAAATAGCCCAACTGAACTATGAATCAAAGAGTAAACATAAGTCTGGCCTCTGGCGACACCAGTGTTGCTTCATTGAAAATTAGAACTATAGTAACAAGGTTGTTATGCCTCACCCTTTTTAGACACCTGGTTCTCAGCCTGTTTGCTCAGACGTAAGCCTCACTTGTTTCAAAGAGACTTATTCCTAAGTAACTGTGGATAGGGCCTGTAACTTAAAATTCATTACTAGTATGCCAAAACATCTGAAGGAACCTTGCTGCAATATGTAAATTTGTAAGATGGCATAAAATTAATTCTTCCATCCAAGCAGTTCCTGTTGCTCCTTGAAAATGTCAAAAAGCATTCTGTCTAGGTATTCTCCACAGGCACTTGTCTCCACATTTCCTCATTCTTTATTAGCAATATTAACTTTCTGAGCTCATGTTCCTTGGTAAAGGGTTTCTCTTACTTATTATTCATTATTTCTCCTACAAACACTCATTAAAAGGATGATACAGAGACCAAACTTAGTATTCAAGCTAGAAAATAAAGATCAGGAACTAATGAACTCCTTTAGAGTTTCCAGTTTCTGAAAACCACCCTTGGCAATAAAGAATGAATAAAGAAAAGCAGTAAATTGCACTGATTATGTTATATCAGCAAAACTGCATCTGAAAATGTCTTCCATGAAGCATAGCTAGCAAGTTAACAAAATAGTCCCTGGAGGTATCTTCTGTTATATGTGGGTACAGCCCCACTGGATACTGCTATGGTGTGTCCCCCATTCTTTTGATGAATGGGGATTGCACAGCAGCAGTGCCTGATGGAGTGCACCCTCTGTCAAAGAAAAAGACTTGAGGAGCATCATGAGCTCAGTGTGTTGCTGCCTTTTAAAGTCCTATCTTTCAATTGTTGCAAATTCTCAGGAAAAAAAATATTAACAGCTTAAATACAGAGACTGCTTCCCAAATAGAACTGAAGCTGGGACAAAGATTCTGGGTGAAAAGTAATGCCTTTGGAGTGGGTGGAAGGAGAACTATTTCTCTCTCAAAAAAACCCTATGTGTGAGTATATCCACCCCCTTTAAAAAAAAATATTTGCTGTCATTACATCTCTTGTTGCTTCAGCAGCATTTCTGGATCATATATCACACAGTAAATGAGATGACATTATGTAGTCAAACAGACTGTGATGATGCCACTGAGGACAAATGAAACCAATTGAAAGTGAGGGCAATGTTTCCTGGAGTAGTCCAATGGGTGATCCTAGATAATTAGGGATCATATAGTGAACTGGATGGCATCACAATACTGCATAGCCAATCAGATCTGACTATGTGCTGGTATCACTGAAGGCAAACCAAGTCAGTTAAGAGTGAGGGCAATGGTTTCTGAATAGATTAACATATCTGGAGCAACAACTGAAAAAATTACTGAAGTGGGGTGCCTCTTGATGCTACTGATAATGTTCATGAAAAACAGTGAGTCTATTTGGCTTAGTTCTATGCATGCACAATAGCAACTTTGTTTTGAAAAAGAGGATTGGAGGCAAAATAATGGATTGGTTCTATAACCATAGATTCCATTTGGGACTGAGAAAAAGTGAGATCTTCCTTTTAGAAGAGATCCTCAATATATGACAAGCCAAGGTGTGAAAGAATTCCATATGGTTTGAACTGGCTGGTTACCAAGGAGCCTTCTGCATATTACATTTTGCAGAGTGCATCTATTTTAAACTGCCTTATACATACTTGAAAATGTGTGATGCATTGCCATAGCCTTCATATGCCAGATGAGTAATATTGGCTAAAACCAGTTAGTACATTGTTAGGCATAATACATCATAATGTTCCCAGTAACTTTCAGAGAGGATACAAGCTGATGAAGATTGAATGTGTTTCAACAAGCATTAAAAATCCCTTGAAACAAAAAAAGAAATTAGTGTCAGAAGATGCTTATTTGAAAGTTGATATGAGCTAATAGCCCTGCTTAGCAATATACATATTGACACACTGGTCACAATCCAGCATAGAAACAAGCACAAGCCCCACTGATTTAGGCTTTAGGTGCCTGCAAGTCGGGATGTACGAGAATTTTGTTTCATTTCACAAAACATCTGAACTATCCTGTTCACAACCCTAATCCCAATCCCAAATGGGAGTGCTTTTTTTTTTTTGAAAAAAATGTCCGCACATTCCCAAAGTTGTGATCATGTTAGAAAAAAGTACTTTTTTAAAATAAAAAAGCACATTTTGAAATGCAGTCTTTAAAAAAACAAAACACCCACACATTTTCATGCTTTAGTCAAGGGGGGGGGAAGTGCGCACTTTTGAAAAATGTGCACAGAAATTTATTAATAATAATAATAATAATAATAATAATAATAATATTTATTTATCGCCCAGCGAACCGGCCACCCTGGGCGATGTACATCAGATAAACACAGGATAAAATACATTTAAAACAGTATAAAATTTTAAAATCTTAGCCCACCCCATATTCCCGCCTGAGCAACCAAGTTTTTAGTGAGCGGCAGAAGCTCAGCAGAGAGGGGGCATGGCGGAGGTCACTCGGGAGAGAGTTCCACAGTACGGGGGCTGCCACAGAAAAGGCCCTCTTCCTAGTCCCCACCAGTCTAGCTGCTCTGCCTGAAGGGACAAAATGTTCAAATGTTTTCCTGTTCAAAATGTGCACTTTTCCCATTTGAAGAAAGTTTCTTCAAGAAACCACAAAACAGCTCACAAACGAAAATGGGAATGAGCTGAACCAAGCTTCGAAGTGAGGTTTGGAGAATTTTGGTGAGCTCAAGCATCCCTGGTTCTCCCAACCCTACGTGGGCACTGAACTGTGGCTACTATATTCAAGAGATCCCCATTGATTTTACTGGAACTTGCTTCCACCACGTAAGCACATGCTAAGGATTGCGGTCTGTGTAAAGTAATATATTATCTGTCACTCAGATGCGAGTGCGAGATAGCAAGAAAGGAAGGAAAAGGAAAGAAAGGAGCAACACGTTCCAACCAAGTCCCTGAAGAAGGGATCCCTGTAAAGCAAAAAGCCTATCATCTGTCTGACTCACTGCATGCCAATCAGCACAAGCAGAGATATAGCAGCAATCCACAATGCCCTGAGGATCACTGTCTAGAGTCTGCCTGCAAAGACGTAAGAGAATATGCAACAGCCGTACCTCCTGTCCTGCTTTGCCAATAGTTCCTTTGGCTACCCTTCCTTCCCACCTACTGTGCATGCAAATTACAGACCTGATTGTTACAGGAGCTGTAAGAAAGGATCAAGGACCAATTGCCCTTTCACTGCTTCCTCTCTCTCAGCTTCTGAGCAGTTTAATTGACAGGTAGATTCACTGGGCTGGGCTCTAACTAACAACTCACCATGGGTTAAGAATCTGTCCTGTTCTGATCCACACAGCAATATTATATTATATTATATTTATTATATTTATACCCGCCTTTTTTCCTGCAAGGAATCCAAGGCGGCTTACATAGTCCTCCTCCTGTCCATGTTATCCTCACAACAACCCTGTGAGGTAGGTTAGGCTGAGAGTCATACAAATGTTCCTTTAGCAACAGCCAGCATACTGTCGTGGCTACAGTGTTGGATTTGGATCAGCGAGACCCAGCTCTGAATCCCCACTGAGCCACAAAGTACATGTTGGTGACCCAAACTATATAGTAGCTGGCAGCCCTTTTTTTTTTTTTAGGGTGGTGGTGGTGGTGGGAATGGTGAGAAAAAGCTACTTTGACAGGAGGTCAGAGGGAGAGTTTGCCCACCACTTTGCTTAATCCTTCCCCACCAATCAGTTCCCATTCCAAACCCACCACCCCTGCAGGAGCTTTTGTAAACGGCCTTGGGAATATAATTGAGGGATGGCATGAAGGACGGTGTGAAAATGCTTCTAATAAATAAATACATACATGTTTTTCCTACAGGTTTTCAAACACACCTTTCGAATCTTGCAGAACGGGAATCCAACTGACTTGGAGTGGAGAAATGGCAGGAAGGGAAAGGGTGAAGCACCACCACTTGCCCAGGAATTCTACACTCCCGATCCCTAGTGCACCTTTTCCTCCCCTCTCCCTGCACCACCGCTGCAAAAGGAGGGACCACAGGCCACCTCAGTTCACGTAGCACATATGCTGAGCTCCCATTGATTATATACTTCTCACGTCATGTGTAACTTGGCCCTAAAACATAACATATTTAGGTGGTTTTGAAACAGTGTGAACACACTCTATGTATTTCAGCAGAATGAGGAAATTACTGCCGATTCTGCTGTATTGCAACTAGAACATAGACAGACACTTCACAAATCCACTCCCCCCTTTTGATTCAAGTATTACACTGATAAAAGCCACGAGTGTGTGTGCTTTTAAAACACGACTAGGCCTGTTTATTTTTTCTGCTCTTAAATTAAGTATGTGACTCTCTAGATCAGTGATGGCGAACCTTTTTGAGCCTGAGTGCCCAAGCTGCAACACAAAACCAACTTATTTATTTCAAAGTGCCAACACTGCAATTAAACCTGAATACCGAGGTTTTAGTTTTAGAAAAACAACTCATACAGTTGTCCGAACTAATTAACATCTTTTGTCTTAAAAGAAAAACACAATAACAGAGCTTTCAATGATACAAACAGTTTTTTGTTGGAAAAAAAAATCAACTCAAAAAATTATTATAGTACTACATTGTACACATAGCCTGAAGGGAATTTATACAAACTTTTTAAATAATTAGGCACATGTATTTTTGGATAAGGGATTCTCAACTTGTAATATGATTATATGCCAGACTGAAATTGTATGGGGCAAGCTTTACTCCGGGTCCTTTCCCTGCTTCTACAGGTGTCGGATTAGTCAAAGTAAAAGTCAACCTGTACTAGGATGAGCAAGATAAACAAGAAAACGAAACGTGCTTAACACATTTTAAACACTTTATGTCTTGGACTGCAAACACTGCATTAGGTAAAAGTTTGCATTGGGCATACTTTTGCACAATCAATGTGATTTTTGCTATTGCATGCATGCTGATAATTTGTCAAACCTTGGCTCATACTCCATTAGTTTGAGAGCAACACATGCAGCACTCGGGTCAACTGTTAGGGCTTTACATCCAAGCCATGTTCTGTGCATCATTCTTCAAAATCTTTTAAATGTGATAACAATGTAGAAAAGAATTCTGTAACAGGAATTCTAGAATAAAATCATTATGTTCCACACTGTGAGAAAGAACAAAATCATTAGTGTTTTGCTGAAGGGGACAGTCTTTTCGCGATCTGGTGACCAATGGCTCGAGTGCCCACAGAGAGGTCCCTGCGTGCCAGCTGTGGCACCCGTGCCATAGGTTCGCCATCACTGCTCTAGATATATGTGCAACTGGAAATCCCACCCCACCTCTACGCAGATTTCATATTTGCTGGAGGAATTTGGCTACTTCAACACATTGTCAGGAGTGAGGGTCAAAAGGCCGTATGTGACTGCCCTAGGGCACTCCCGTGCAGGCTGCTTTAAGTCTTTGAAGAATTACAGCTTTCAGTAGTTTCCATTATGGTGGTGAAAATAAGCAAGCAGAAGTGAAATGAAGGGTGGAGGAGAGAAAGGCTCAAGCAAATTCTTCTAACTCAAATGTATTTTCTCATAGGAAGCTGCCTTACATCAGGTCAGACTTTTTGTCCATCTAGTTCAGTACTGTTTCCTGCACCTGGCAGTGGCTCTTCAGGGTCTCAAGTAAAGGTCTTTTCCATCATCTGTTACCTGAAACTTTTAAACTGAGATACCAGGGATAGAACTACAGATCTTCTGCATGCAACATATATGCTATGTGAAGTGAGTTTTAATCCCTCACATAATATCCTCTCCTAAGAACTTTAATTCATAATATTTTGCATCTTGAAATATGTCTGTCAGTTTTTAAATATTTTTCTTTAGAAAAGACAAGATGTAACAGTATCAGATCTGACAAGGTGCTTCTTCATATGATTGCCTTAAAAAGAATCAACACAATTTAATCCATATGAGCTCAATTCAGTCAAAGTTAAGCACATTTAAAATTTCTATTGATTTCAGTGGGGGCATTAATCATGTGCTTAAATCTCTCTCACTGAAATCAGTAGGAGTTTTAAAGTCCCTAACTTTGGCTGTCTCATGCGCCTTTTTATTTAAGTAATATTTTATCACAAGTAGTCCTAAAAATAAATTTTAAAAATGTTTCAAGTTCAAAGCAGTAAAGCCAAATGCTGAAATGCCGCCAAATTTCAAATTGGTGGAACTTTCATTTCAGCACTAGTAGGAAATAATGGCCTTGATCAAGCTAAAGTTAGTCAACTACTCATGGCCAAGTCCCACTGAAAACAACAAGAGTTAGATAACTTGTTCTGTGGGATTTGCAATGCCATCCGGTGCATGTTTCATTAGAAATAAGACCTGCTGCATTCAAAGGGTCTAATGGGGGAGTACGGGTGCCATCCTATGCATGTTTAAATAGGAAAAAAAAGTCCGACAACTCCCAGCATTCCCCAGGCAGCAGGACTGGATGGGAAATGTTGGGAGTTGTAGGACTTTTTCTGTCTAAACATGCATGGGGTTTATTTATTTATTTATTCTATTTATACCCCGCCTTTTTTCCTGCAAGGAACCCAAGGCGGCTTACATAATCCTCCTCCTCCTCCTCTCCATGTTATCCTCACAACAACCCTGTGAGGTAGATTAGGCTGAGAGTCAGTGACTGGCCCAAATTCACCCAGTGAGTTTCATGGCCGAGCGGGGACTAGAACCCGGATCTCACGAGTCCCAGTCCAACACTCTCACCACTACGCCACACTGGCTCTGGGTTGCGCCCTAAGTGTGTTTAGGATTGCACATTTAACTTTAGCAGGATCAGGCCCATGGGTTTGAAATGAGCAGTTATCAAATGGAAAATGGCAGGAAGCCAGCCCAAGAACCACTTACGCTTACAGGTCTGAGGAATGGCAGCTCTTAAGGGCTCAGGGGTTGGTAAGAATGACTGAAAGGGACAGACTCGCATTAATTAAAAAATTGAGATATTGAGTTGATTTTGAAGGGATGATGTTTGAGAGATCAGATGATGCGGGGAAACACTAGTTGGCACAGTCCACATATTGCTAGGGGTCCTGAGGACCAACTCCCTACATTTTCTTTTCTTTTTGAAAGGCAACGGCTCATCTTCCCTTGGCTAGTCTCTGTCTCTCAACCACCTACCGGCATTTCTACGAGGATGATTCCAAAAGTAACGGCAGTTATCAACATACAGCCTCTTCTGCTGTTCCTTTCCACATAGCCCTTGTACTGATAGACTAATTACCAGTGGCAGATTAACTGGGACGTGTTTATGCCAGGATTATGAAAATATAGTAATTATAGGGGGAAATAATAATTTAGAACAGTGTACGTTGCTGATGTGGCCTCATTGCTGCCATATAGCTGTTGCAATTCTAAAGGAGATTTTCCTCTTCCTTAAAATGCTTAAACCTCAGCATGAATGCAGAAAGGGAAGAAAACATGTATGTTGTCAAGGGAAGTTTGATTTGCCTCTCGCCTGCCTCGTTATGTCGCTGAAAGCCGATGCACTAACTGACAGCAGCTTTCTCAACTGAAAGCAAGTCAATACCGCCTTACATCTTTGTCTGGTGGCTGGCACTACATTCCAAATTATTGTATATCAATGTGACATGCCTAAATGAGATGAGATTGCAGCTGCCTCCAAAGGTTTTAAAGGCTATGCAAACATTTTCAGTTAAGAACCCTGCCGTCAATTTCTGGCATAAGTGTGTGCATGCACTTGATACATTTTTTTTTAAAAGCTAAAATAAAGTCTTATATGGTAGCTTTTATAAACCAGATTTTATATTATATACAGGAGAGAGATGGGGAGCAGGGAGATAGCATGGCAAACAATGCTATTAAGCCATCCAAAAGCACATGATCCCCCCCCCCCATGCCAATTATGAGAAACTGGAAATATTGGAAAAATATTTTCATACTTGGTCCTGCACAGTATTTCTTCCACTAGCATTTTCTACCTCTTTTCCCTAGTAGAGAATTGCACGTCTCCTTTTCTACTCTCAGTTAATTTTGTTAGGTTAGGAAACAAAAGGTCTGTCAGAGCATACCAGTATTATTTGAAAATATTTGGACCCTTACACTTATTCCACAGGCCAATCTCCTCAGCAATTCCTTCTTCTTCACTGGTATAACTGATATAATCTCTCCACCACTGAGAAAATTTTCCTTTTGTTGTGGAGGGATTGCTTTGTTTGTTTGCCAAGCTATTGAATCTTAATAATACTAGCCAAGGAAAGAGAGAGCCCTAATGCAGAAAGAAGCCATTTACAGCAGCTCATTTCATACTTATGTTTGAATGAGTAGTATTTGTATTATACAATAAAATCTCTATCGTTATATGTGAGGTCAGAAGAAGGGGCCTATGCTGTTGGGAACCTGAAGAAGGAATACAAGCAAACAATAAGAAAAAGAAATGCAAGCAGACAGTAAGGGATGTGAAAAAGGATTTAGAAGAAGATATTGCTAACAACATTACTGTCAGACTTCTCTCCACCTCCTCCTTTTCCTTCCCTCCACCTCAGGGCCGGCGCTACCGCTAGGCAGACCCAGGCGGCTGCCTAGGGCGCGTGGCGGAACAGGGCGCAGCGTTTCTGCGCCCCTTCCTCGCCTCCGGCGCGCTCCTGCCCTGCCTGCCGCCTCCGCCGCGCCTCCCCACCCGCCTGCCAGCCGCCGCCGCCGCTGCTGCACCTCCCCCCCGTGCGCGCGCCCGCCCGCCCGCCACCTACCTACCTTCCCGTCGTTTCTGGAGCCCCGCCGGCGTTGTTTTGGCGGGAGGAGGAACCAGGGCAACAGGGCTTAAACAGCCCTGTTGCCCTGGTTTCCCCGGAAAAAAAAAAGCGTGGGGGTCCCGTCGCGTCGGAGGAGGAGGAGGAGGCGGCAGCGGCAGCAGCAGCCAGCAGCGGGGGCGGGGGGAAGGTAGGTGGTGGTGGGGCGGCGGCGCGGGCGCGGGGGGGGTTGCAGAGCAGGGCTGCTTTGCTCCGGAGCCCCCCCCAGCACGAGAGGGGGGGCGCTAAATATAATTTGGCCTAGGGCGCCAAACAGCCCTGCACCGTTCCTGCTCCACCTCCTGTCAGCGCTTCCAAAATCAAACACTCTCTTAATCCACCACTGCCACCAACCCCTTCAGGGTAACTAATTCAGACCATTCATTTTAAGTTTTAAAAAGGAAACAAGTTTATTTAATTACAATTAAGGGTAGGGAAATGGATAATGTTAATAGATTCTAAACGTTGAAACCACCCCCCACCCCTCAGACTCCACTCAGACTTCTCAACCCTGATCTCTTATGTTCTCATAACAGATGTTCTCTTATGGACTGGTAACTGATTAAAGAACAGTAAGTAAAGAGTAGGAATAAATGGTCAGTTCATAGCTTATCCGGCATTAGGGGTGAGTAGTCAGCTGGCCAAGTTTTCTAATGCCTCCAAATTATTTAGGGTGTTAAAAAGAGAGAGAGAGAGATTGCAAAGAGCTCCAAAAGGATCTCTTCAAATTGGGCGGGTTGGGCATTGAAATGGCAAATGCAGTTCAATGTAAGCAAATGTAAAGTGATGCACATTGGGTCAAAAAATCCTAACTTCACATATATGATGATGGGATTTGAGCTGACAGTGATTGACCAAAAAAGAGATCTTGGGGCTGTGGTGGATAGCTCGGCTGCTGTGAAAAAAGGCAAATTCCACGTTTGGCATAATTAGAAAAGGAATCAAATACAAAACTGCCAATATCATATTGCCCTTTTCCAAACCTATAGTGTGACCACACTTGGAATACTGTGTACAGTTCTGGTTACCACACCTAAAAAAGGATATTGTAGAGCTGGAAAACGTGCAGAAAGGGGCAACCAAAATGATCTAGGGGCTGGAACAACTTCCTTATGAAGAAAGGTTATAATGTTTGGGGCTATTCAGCTGAGAAAAATGGTGAATAAGGGGAGACATGATAGAGGTGTATAAAATTATTCATGTTGTGTAGAAAGTTGGTAGGGAAAGCTTTTCTCCCTCTCTTATAGCACTCGAACTATCCCATGAGATTGAATGGTGGGAGATTCAGGACAGCTGATAAAAGGAAGTATTTCTTCACGCAGCACATTGTTAAACTATGGAATTCATTGCCACAAGATATAGTGCTGGCCAGCACCGTGGATGGCTTTAACAGAAGATTGGATAAATTCATGGAGGATAATGGCTACGAACCATGATGGCTATATAGCAGAATTCCTCTTTATGCCAGTTGCTGGAGATCATGAGGGTGTATGTGGGGCGGTGGGGAGAGAGGTGCTGTTGTACATATCCTACTGTGGGCTTCCCATTGAGGCATCTGTGCAAATAGAATGCTGGACTAGATAGGCCAGTGATGGCGAACCTATGGCACGGGTGCCACAGCTGGCACGCAGGGACCTCTCTGTGGGCACTCGAGCCATTGGTCACCAGATCGCGAAAAGACCGTCCCCTTCTGCAAAACACTAATGATCTTGTTCTTTCTCACAGTGTGGAACAGAATGATTTTATTCTAGAATTCCTGTTACAGAATTATTTGCTACATTGTTATCACATTTAAAAGATTTTGAAGAATGATGCACAGAGCATGGCTTGGATGTAAAGCCCTAACAGTTGACCTGAGTGCTGCATGTGTTGCTCTCAAACTAACGGAGTATGAGCCAAGGTTTGACAAATTATCAGCATGCGTGCAATAGCAAAAATCACATTAATTGTGCAAAAGCATGCCCAATGCAAACTTTTACCTAATGCAGTGTTTGCAGTCCAAGACATAAAGTGTTTAAAATGTGTTAAGCACGTTTCGTTTTCTTGTTTATCTTGCTCATCCTAGTACAGGCTGACTTTTACTTTGACTAATCCGACACCTGTAGAAGCAGGGAAAGGACCCGGAGTAAAGCTTGCCCCATACAATTTCAGTCTGGCATATAATCATATTACAAGTTGAGAATCCCTTATCCAAAAATACATGTGCCTAATTATTTAAAAAGTTTGTATAAATTCCCTTCAGGCTATGTGTACAATGTAGTACTATAATATTTTTTTGAGTTGATTTTTTTTTCCAACAAAAAACAGTTTGTATCATTGAAAGCTCTGTTATTGTGTTTTTCTTTTAAGACAAAAGATGTTAATTAGTTCGGACAACTGTATGAGTTGTTTTTCTAAAACTAAAACCTCGGTATTCAGGTTTAATTGCAGTGTTGGCACTTTGAAATAAATAAGTTAGTTTTGTGTTGCAGTTTGGGCACTCGGGCTCAAAAAGGTTCGCCATCACTGAGATAGGCCTTTGGTCTGATCCAGTTGGATCTTCTTATGTTCGTATGTCTCTGTGTCCCCTTCTCTGTGGAAGCCCTGTCCATGGAAGCTGGAGTTCACTGGGAAGGGAAAAGAGGCAGGTTTTGCCTCTGTCACAATGTGACAGAGTGCCTTTTCGTCTAATACTTTCGTTTACCCAATAGATGTGAATGGGTGAAACACTGGTGTGGACTTGTGCATACAGTTGGGCTCAGGGCTCAATTTGCCCCCTGCCATTTGTCACTCAGGTTTATGGGCCAGGTTGTGCAACTGCAGTTTGTTTCATTTCATAGTTCATAGAGTTGGAAGGAGCCTACAAGGCTATCGAGTCCAACCCCCTGCTCAATGCAGGAAACTAGAGGAGGGGTCTCCCATCCAAGTAATAACCAGGCTTGACCCTGCTTAGCTTTCCACGCTCAGACAAGCTGAGCCAGCGTAAGCCACAGGCCTTTGCCCCACATAAAACAATTGGGATGGCCACCCATGCATTGCAAAAAAAGGGGGGGGGAGAACATAGGTTTGCACAAAATGTTCATTTGCTAAATTATATATATAGAGAGAGCAAATTTAGAAATAATTACTAAATTGTCAATAGAAATGCAGTACATCTCACCATAGTGGGGAAGACTATGTGAACAGAAGCCCTGTGCACTGGCTCAGTCTGCTGTCCAGGTGCTAACGGTTGATGGGCAACTTCAAAGCCCCTTCTGCTCTCACTTCTTATGGTTTTTAAAAAAATATTTTAATGGGATCTGGACTGAGCAGCCTTTGAATCAGAGGATTGCCTCAAATAGATTATTGTCCTCTGTGAAGTACGACACGTGACTACCCTAGACAATAGAAACCAATCCTGCCTCCCAGACAGTTGGACAGTATCCAACAGGGCTGCTGTGCTTACGCAATTGACGTAGCGCTAGCATAAGCGAACTCTAGTGCAATGCCAATAGCATAAGCAGGTGCAACGGGTTTCCCTGGAAAACCCATCATGCCTGCTTATGCTGTTAGTGTTGTGCTTATGCTTGCACTATGTCAATTGCGTGAGCATAGCAGATACTTCCCATTGGTTAATAAGACTAGATCTATGTGGTGAGTCACTAGTCTCATGATGTGTATTTCATTCTACCCCACTTCCTGGTCAGATTACAATCTGGTCAGATTACAATCATAAGAAATCAAAGGCAAAGATAGAAGATCATTAATTACGATACAAATCCATTTTAATTGTCATTACTTGTCACTGATTTGCCTTGGAGTTTGGATCTGAAAATAAAAGACTTGACTTTACACCTAATGGTGTTTGTTTCTGAGTCCTGAATTTTAGGATTATGACACTCTTAAAGGACTTACTTACCTCTCATCTGAACATTTCCCGCACTCTATCTGTGACTGTCCAAGTGAGAATTAACAGAACTCACGAACACCGTAGAGAATACAAATGCACTTAAAATAGTCCCTGTTCCTTCCTTCAGTAAAACCATCTCTGAAGAACTAAGCAGCATATGAACTATTGTGGAATGCAGAACAGCTGCTGTGTTCACTACAGAGTCCCTGAGCTGATTGTATCTAAGCTTATTATTGCAAAGCGCTATGGGACATTGTGACTATCAAAGGAGCTACTTAAAAGAAAATTCTGCTCTAGTCCATAAATAAAATTGCCAAGTTAACAATGCAACTTGCTGTATAGTTCCCTGTAAAAGACTTCTTCACTTCAGTACTGTTGAGAGTTTACACTTCTGTTACAATCCACTAGGAATCTGTGCAGTTCAACAGACATTCTAATGAAATATTATATCATATTATTTTATTATATTATATACTACAGACAATTTTAGGGATGGGGGCAAAATTCATTCAGTTCACATTTTAATTAAAATGTGAACTTATCCAATTTCACACTTTTGAGCCAATACGTAAACTGAAACTCAGTTATTCTTCAAAATTTGCACTTCTTCAAATAATAATAATAATAATAATAATTATTATTATTATTATTATTATTATTATCATCATCTCCATGCCATCCAATAGCTGAAGCTCTCTCCAATCATAAAATGGGGTTCTCGCATCATAAAATGGGATTCTCCAATCATAGAATGCATACCAAAATGGACAGATTAGGGGAAAGTGCATGCAAAAATGCATATATTAGTGAAAATAATATTAAAATGCATTATATTTTAGGAAAATATATACAATTAGGAAAATTGCTTGCAAAAAGTGTATATTAGACAAAGTTGTGTAAAACACATGTTTCAGGAGAAATGCACACAAAAATGTGTACGAATTTTCATGCAAACTTTAAAAAAGAAAATTCTCAAAATTTGGGACAAACCAAACTTAAGATTGGAAAAACTGAGAGAAACTGAAATTGACATATTTGTCCATCCCCTACAATATGATTGACTTATATAACTTCATTTCATTTCTTTTACTGGGATTTGTTAGACAGGAGGTTTAGAAGACCACCTTCTCCAGAACCTATATCCACCAAGGAGTTTCTTCACATGGTCGATCGTTCAGCACATAGTCAGTGGCCTCCATATATTGTAAACCTAACAGCAAAAATCCAATCACAAGTTATGCTCACACTCAATGAGGGTGGGATTGCTACCAAATCCTTTTGTGCCAGCAGAACCCAAAGAGGGTTTTACCCTAAAAGGCGACCTACCAGTATTTTAAGTAAATAAATAGATATGCCAGAGTAGTGGATTTATGCCAATGTTACACCAGAGTTGTGCAAGTGTTACATTATGCCACCCTAACTGCTAATAGCTACCAATGGCTACAAGGGACAAAAAATGGGTGGAACTGGGCCATGGTAGGATAAGAGTGGTGCTTAGTTAGAATTCTGTGCTTGGTCGGAAGTCATTCCCACCTCCAATGCTCATGTAACATTAGACCTTCAACCCCTGGGAGAGCCCCAGATTAAAGCCCTGCTAGCTCCCTCCCTGCACCCACAGCCATGATGAAGGAAAACTGTCAGAGTATGTAATTGTGTCCTTGAGCAGAAAGGACTCTAGCAGAGCACCTGTGAACAGAAGTTCTGTTAGGGAGTGAAACTTGTTAAAGTCGGGCAGTGTGCCCAAGGTCATAAACAGAGTGTTCAGTGGGGAGGAGTTATATGCTGTAATATTCTCTCCCCACCAGTCTTTGACTCTATGCTTTTTGTGCCGTGCATGGGGAGCCTTGCACTGTGATGTACAGCTGTAAATTGGAATGATTCTATGCGTGAAAAACCTCAGTAAAAGTTTCTACTGATGAACTCACGTCTCCTCATTATTCTCTGTGATTGCACACAACTCATCCTAACTCTGCTACGTGGGGCAACAGCAACACTTCCGACAGGTCATGGGCCCAGATTCTTCAGCTGCGCAACGCTGTGTTTCCTGGTGAGGAGGTGTGCATTGCAACTGAGGATAGTCCTTTTTGCTTTGTGAGACAGTTGGAGGAGCAGTGGTTTAGCTGCATTCATATCTCCGGAAAGCTGGCTCACGGGAAAAAGCTGGAGGACGAGACAGACGGAATAAAGTCTGAGGAAGAGGAGGAAGAAGGTGAGGAACAGCTGATACAACCTGCTCCCAATATTGAAGACATGGCAGCACCTCAGCAACCTCTCGGTGTGTATGTTGAGCGACTTAACAACCGCAACTATCTCTCATGGGAGTTTAAAATGAGAATGTTGCTGAAAAGAGAGGATTTATGGGAGGTGGGAGTGAATGCTCCTCCGGCAGCGCCTAGTCCTGCGGAACGGAGACTGATGGACAGAGCCCACTCTTTAATTGTTTTGGGGCTTGAAGATTCGCAATTAATGCATGTTAGACGGCTTCAGACAGCTGCAGAATGCTGGACAACACTGAGGCGGATACATGTACGTACCACAGCTGGAACTAAAATAGCACTGGCACGGCAGCTGTATAACAAAAAGTTACAAGAGGGAGAAAAAGTATCTGAACACTTGCAAGTGATCACTGGATTACTGGCTCAGCTTGCTGAAAGGGGCCAGCAATTAGAAGAAATCCAGCAGGTCCAGATTGTTATTTCTTCTCTTGATTCTTCTTGGGACATTTTGGTGGCCAGTCTTGAGGCCATGCCAGAGGATCAGCTTACAATGGAGTACCTGTCAGGACGTCTGATTGAAGCTGAGGCAAAAAGGCTGTTAGAGCTGGAAGAAGCAGCTAAGAACAACCTTGCATCTGGCCGTATGGGAAAACGTGGAAATGGCACAACCAAAGGAAAAATAACACCTCAGAAGGCTGGAGAAGACGGAACAGAAAGAGCTATGGTTATCATGAGGAAATGCTATCGTTGTGGCAAACCGGGACATATTCGGAAACATTGTCGAGTCAGATTAACTTCAAAGCCTGACCGGGAGAAGAAGGAAATGCAGTCGGAACGGAGGGGGGAGAAATCTACTCTATTCTCGGCTGCTGTGGAGTTGGACAGAAAACTAGGCACGGACTCTTGGATTCTGGACAGTGGAAGTTCAAGAACTATTTGCAACTCATATGAACAGTTTGTCAAGTTTACTCCTGTCTCCAAGGACAAAAACAGTAAGACTATAGCGTTGGCAGATGGCCATAAATCGCCTATCTTGGGGGAGGGGACTTGTAAAATTAATTGTCTTAGCAATGTAATGCAGGGTGTGTTATTTGTACCTACGTTAGATTACTCACTGCTAAGTGTATCGTCCTTGATTGCAAATGGTTATAATGTCAGTTTTTCACAAGAAGGTGGTATTGTGTCAAAGGCAGGGAAAATAATTGCCTCAGGAGAGTTAATTAATGGTCTGTATGTGTTACAAAACCAAGATACTGAGGGAGGGAACATCCCTGCTGTAGCAAGCGTAAATACTCCCCCACATTTTCGCTGCGCGCACCTTTTCCATAGGCGGCTAGGGCACATAAATTTTGGCACTATTCAAAAGATGTCTAAGGAATGTGAAGGCTTACAACCAAGCAAATGTAACAAATATTTGAACTGTGGTGTGTGCAAAGCAGCAAAGTCCCGTATTCAGCCTATAAACCGTAAATCTGACAGGCAGACTGATACACTGTTTGGGTTAGTGCATGCAGATTTATGTGGCCCTTTCCCTCCGAGCTGGGGAGAGGCAAGATATGCTTTGTTGATCCTAGATGACAAAACTAGGTTTGGTTGGGTTTATTTACTTAAGAAAAAGGATCAAGTATATTCTGTTTTCAAAAGTTGGCTGACTTATGTCCAGAGACAGTTTAAGCAAAATGTGTTGCAATTGCAAACAGATTTGGGAACTGAGTTCATGAATCATCAGTTCCAGCAACTTCTAAGTAACCAAGGTATTGTGCACAGAAAATCCTGTGCATATTCTCCATGGCAGAACGGAACTATTGAAAGGCATATTGGCGAATTACAGAAAATTAAGGATTGTCTGTTAAAAGATGCTGGTTTGGAATCTAATTCAAGATTCTGGGGAGAGTCATTCTTAGCAGCAAATTACTTGTGTAATAGAACTTGGACAGTAGCTATAAATGACATCCCTTACACAAGGTTGTTTGGTAAACCTCCTAACTTAAAACATTTGAGAGTCTGGGGGAGTTTTGCATATGTACACATCCCCAAGGCACAAAGGAGAAAAGGAGAACCAAAAGCTCAACGACTGCGTTTTGTGGGTTACTCTGGTACAGAGGGTTCAAAGTCATGGAGGTTTTTCTGTAGAAATAACAGGGTTGTTATCTCACAAGATGCAACTTTTGTTGAGGAGGGATGGGAAAGAGTTCATGCCAATCCTGAAGTTCTTTTTCCTGTCCATGATAAGCCTGAGCAAGCAGCTCAGCAAGAGGCGGAAAGTGAAAGCAGCGGAGAAGGCAGCTCGAGAAGCCACACACACACACATTCCACACCCACTAGCTCAGATGAGGAGGGGCTAGGGGGGAGTGGGGGGGAAGACAGCCAAACTGAGAATGTTGAATCTGCCGTTCGCAGATCTCAACGAGCAACAAAAGGTGTACCACCAGAGAGATTTGTAGTGACTGGGATTCGAGTGTGTAATGTCACATTTAGTGAACCAGAAACTTATGCACAAGTACAAGAATTACCAGGTCCAGAAAAACAGAAATGGCAAGAAGCCATGCAGGCTGAAATGGCTTCATTTCAGCGCAATGAGGTTTATACACCATGTGCAGCACCACCTGGTGTAAAAGTGACGGGCAGTCGCTGGGTGTTTAAAAGGAAAATCTCTCTAAATGGGGAACAAAATTATAAAGCAAGACTTGTGGCTCAAGGTTTTCATCAAATTAAGGGTTTGAATTATGATGAGGTTTTTGCCCCAACTGCAAAAAGTGATAGTATGAGACTTGTTCTCTCATTGGCTGCACAGCAAGGTCTCATAATTCACCATTTTGATATTACCACTGCATATCTGAATGCAGATCTTACAGAGGAAATTTATATGCATCCTGCTCCTGGATTTGAAGAAAAAGCTGGGGTAGTATGGAAACTGCACAGGGCAGTGTATGGATTAAAACAATCTGCCCGTGCATGGAACAGGTGTCTCAATGACAAATTAATCCAGTTGCATTTTCAGCAGGGCATTGCTGATCCGTGTCTTTACACTAGAGGTTCAGGTTCCAGTTATATGGTGTTACTTGCTTTTGTTGATGATATACTTTGTTTATCTAGCAACATTGAACAAATTCATGAATTGGCCAGACAACTGGGAGAGAGTTTTCTCTTAAAGTCATTAGGTGAAGTGTCCCATTATCTGGGGGTTCAAGTGTTAAAAGATGACAAGGGTAACATATTGTTGAGCCAAAAGCATAAAATACTCCAATTGTTAGAATCTTATGGAATGGCTGATTGTAAAAGTGTACAAACACCAATGACAACTGATTTTTTGCATTCTTCTGAGTCAGAGGAACTTTTCTCTGACAAAGAATGTTATCAATCATTGGTTGGAAGTATACTTTATCTTGCACAGTGGTCTAGGCCAGATTTGGCCTTAAGCGCTGGAATTTTGGGTAGATATGCAGCACAGCCCACAGTAACAGCTTGGAATGCCGCAAAAAGAGTGTTACGGTATTTAAAAGGTTCTTTAGACGTGTGTCTTAAATTGGATTCAAAGAAGGCTGAAGTTCCAAAGGTATGGGTGGATTCTGACTGGGGAAGCTGTACACTCACACGGAAATCTGTTAGTGGTATAGTAATAAAGGTTGGTGATTCACTCATAAGTTGGAAATCAAAGAAGCAGTCCAGTGTGGCTGGCTCAAGTTGTGAGGCTGAATACACTGCATTATCACAAGCATGTGGTGAAATTACATGGTTCATTCAGGTTTTAAAAGATCTAGGCTTACAAGTAGCATTACCGGTTCACGTGTACTGTGATAATCAAGCCTGCTCTGCTTTGGCAAAATCTGAATATTTAAAGGGGCTCACAAAACATATAGCTGTGAAGTACTGCAATGTTCGTGACTATGTGCAGAAAAAGACAATTGAATTGATATATTGTCCAACAGAACAAAATGTAGCAGATATGTTTACTAAGCCACTGCCTGGGCCAAGATTCAAAGAACTATGTTCAGAACTAGGAATGGTGATCTTTAATAAAGGAAAATAAAAACCCTTTCTGTCTGCGGTCAAGGAGGGGTGTCAGAGTATGTAATTGTGTCCTTGAGCAGAAAGGACTCTAGCAGAGCACCTGTGAACAGAAGTTCTGTTAGGGAGTGAAACTTGTTAAAGTCGGGCAGTGTGCCCAAGGTCATAAACAGAGTGTTCAGTGGGGAGGAGTTATATGCTGTAATATTCTCTCCCCACCAGTCTTTGACTCTATGCTTTTTGTGCCGTGCATGGGGAGCCTTGCACTGTGATGTACAGCTGTAAATTGGAATGATTCTATGCGTGAAAAACCTCAGTAAAAGTTTCTACTGATGAACTCACGTCTCCTCATTATTCTCTGTGATTGCACACAACTCATCCTAACTCTGCTACGTGGGGCAACAGCAAACTTCCGACAAAAACTCTGCAGCCAATCATGGCACACCACAAGCAGTATATCTCAGGCCTAACTAGGGAACTCACTTCTCATATGACAAGGTGCACAGCATGGGGCTACATTGCTCTAGATGTGGAACTTTGATTATGGGAACTCTGGTGAAAGAGCACTTTTGGGGTGTTGCTGATTAGCAACGTTGTGAGTGGCGGAGTTGCTACAGATGTTATGAGAGTGGCTTTCAGTGCTGCTACATTGGCCCTTGAAACTTTCTATTGCTATTTTTCTGTTTTTGACTTTGCTGCATGAGAGCATGATGACTACATTATGAGAGTACTACTGGTGTAACTGCGGTGCAGTGGCTGGTGGCCTAGTGGGGCCAGAATGTCAGGCTTTAAGGCTCCAGTTGAATACACACTTACTTGGGAGTAAGCCCTACTGAACTCAGCAGGAGGACCTACCTACGTACTTCTTAGTAAACAATAGAGTTGGGCAGTAAGGCTCTTGGGACATATGACTTCAAGATGGAGAGTTTCATTACAAATGTAACCATCTGCCTGCAATCTGATTCTTGCGCCACATTCAGACATTGCAAAATCAGTACAAGTTAGCTACCCACTTTATGTCTGGTAGATTAACCAATTAAATATGCTTGATCAGGGGTGCCCAATTAAGGTGCTATTCTTCAGAACTATTGCTTTACTTGTATGCAAATGTATGCAAATGCACATTTAACTGATTAATTAATTGACTGATTACTTGACTAAAACTCACTCAGTTCCTTGACAATGATTTCTTTAATCGGGTGACAACCATACTTGATAACCATAAAATGCCTTGTTCAGATTTTTTAGGCAGCAAGCAAGCCTGTGTTTATATAGACCACCTCTCAACTGAGCAATGGATAATGCTACCTGGAACTGATTTCATGCGGCATAATACCTTGAAGTCCATGGTCCAAAACTGACTTGGGGTGGGGGAGGCTGAATGATGGGTGAATCTAGGTGGGGGAACAGATTCCTTATCCTTCTTCCCCTGTTTAATGGTATAATAGCTAAAACAGTGTCAATTGGTACTAGTAATTGGGATTCTTCCCCTCACCATCCCTCTTCATCACCCCATTACTCTTCATGGAATGATGGCAAAGATAACGGGCGATATCCAATGCTACCACTCTGCCTCTGCTGGTTCCCCTGTGCTTGCAGGACCCAATACTAGTGCAACAGAAAGCTAGTGTTTTCTAGAGCATTCCTGGAAATGAGCCAAAGCATTCATTTCTGGCATAGGCCAGGCCAGCTGAGCTCCCTTCTACTTCCTCTGCTGACCAGAAACAAGCATTGTGGCTCATTCCCAGTTGCTTTAGGAAGCACTAGCTTCTTGTTGCGGTAGTGGTGGATCCCACTGGCATGCAGGCAGCATTGGATACTGCCCAAAGTTCCCAAGAAGTCATGCTGTATTTTGAAGCAAGGTTATTGATGAAGTGCCTTTCATCTAAATTTCCCCCCCTGCTATCTGCGTCTGGGTAGAGTACAAAAGGAAAGATCACACAGCACATGTAAGTGAGGAAGAAATTGGGTGTAGATATTTCCTATTGGGAGTGTGTGAATAGGAGGCACTTCTGATGACATTAGCTTACCAGTTCTTCTGATCTTACCTTCCTGCCTCCAGCTGCAGGTGGTTCAAATCGGCTCCTCAGATCTTCCAATGGGATATCAAAGCGCTCTATCCTGCGGCGGGTGCCTGGTGGTTCTTCCTTGTACACTTCAACAGAGGGGTTGTTCTTTGGATGAGCTTTGTCCATGGTGCTGGCTGGTTCTACTGCAGTGTCTGTTCTCCGGAAGATAGCTCTGAATGCTCACTTCCTGCTTTCCTCCCACTGCTGCAGAAGTTCTGATCTCCACCCAACAAGGCTGTAGGGCCTCAGTAGTTCTTCTTTCAACATCAGCTCTCCTTCCACCTGGATATTGTGAATATCATTCAAATGCAGTGTAGCTGCACAACATCCGGGGAGTAGTTCTCTCAGTGCATCTCCCGTTCCCCAGTTTTGTCGGAGAGGCCTGCTGAATTAGCTTTTTGGCCAGCACCAGGTTGAACTGAAAAAGCAGTTGAAGGATGTAGTGAGAACACATGGAAGGCAGGAAGAACAAACCAACTCAAATAATAAGCTTTGTAGAAGCCCAGTGATATTTCTAAAGGTAATCTGCCTCTGCCAAAGTTTGTTTAGGGCCCTCAGAGGGAAAATGGGATTATAATCACTTGGATCTTTTATTCCATAAGAGAGGAAATGACTGAGGCCAGGGTTTCTTGCAGAGTTAGTCTGTCAATGACATAAGCAATTTCCCACAGGGAGAGATAAAAAAATCCCAGTTTCGAGGAAACACATACAGGGGGGGAAATAAATATATTTTATTTTGTTGTCATTATAGAATAAGAGCTTTACAGTGCAATTCTATTCACATTTACTCAGAAGTAAGTCCCCTTGTGTTCACTCCATAATATGTTTGTGTAGGATTGCAGTGTTAGAAAATAACTGGCAAGAGAAAGTTAGGGATTAAGACATTCATTGTTACAAACCTGAAATAGATTTCCTTCTCTCTATCTCACTTGGTAACAACAAACACACACAGTCTGGTCTACTTCCAATCATTCCTGCTTTGAAACAATTTGCTACTGTAACTGCATTTGCTGTAACTGCATTTGCTGAAAATTATGTACAGATATAATTGTCCATTAGTGTAGATAAAAATGGTAGGTAGCTGAGTTGATCCATTAAAGGGGTTGGTGGGGAAAATCCAAAAGTAACACCTAATCAAAGTACTCGACTACCTTGCCATTACTTTTTGGACTGTTTTATTAGCACCAACTAAAAAGTCACAAAGAAGTAAGCAAACATTCAATTTCTTCCACTATTCTCACTCAGTTTATAAAGATAAACCATTATTTTAGAGCAGTAGGTAAACATTCATACACATTCCCCTGACTTTTCTGGCACAATCTCCCTAAATAATCTGTAACTGATTCAGTTTGATATCATCGGTTCAAGATTTTCAGTATCCTGCAACTTATATTTGTCCAGTGGGAAATCATGGCTAAGAAGCAGCTGCCTTTAAAATCTTAAGGACTGCAGTTGTACTGCATGCGTTTTCATCAGAGAAAATCAAGATGCGCCTGTGTTTCAGGAAGTGTGTTGTTGCAGCCTAAGAAAGGATGTAGAAGGGAGGTGTTCTTATCAGGACTTATAAGTCCCAGACATTACTCCTTCCCTTGTGCCAACTTTTCATCTTGTCCACACTGCCTGCAGTTCTCCAGTGCCTCTTATGAGCAGGAAAGCTACGGCCAAATGGGAGAGCCCAACCCGGATGTTGCCATGCACTACTAAAAAACAAAATGGTAGTGTATCATGAATGGAACTGAGTAGAAAGACTCACGTTCCAGAGGGGTGAAGTTGTTCAGAGTGGGACAGGAAGTCTCAAGGAACATCCCTTCTCTTACTGCCACATGCTAAAGGCAGACTTATAGCTGTGAGAGCACAACATTAGAATATTATAAAATACATATTTCCTCCCACCTGATGTCTGCAAGCACTATGTCTTAATCAAGCAGGTGGGTGCTTTTCCGTTATCAGGAGAACTGCAGCCAAATTGCATCTTTAGGGGGATTTTAAGATGCCGATAGCTGAGTCAACAGGAGAGATAGAATGGACTCACAATGCAGTGGCACTTTCGAGGTGCTGACTTGGGCATGTTTGCAGAGACTAGCTGAGGTTTATGGGTATGCATGCAGGTGTGAAGGCTAGTAGTCCTCATTACTAGCATCTTCCTGCCACCTTGACAGTGTTCTACCGTTAAAGGTAGCCCTAAATCATTTAAAATATATAAGAAATAGGGCTTTGTTAGATGATTCAAAGGAGTTGAAGCTTCTAAGAGGATTGCTCCTCTTCAGGACTTCAGACAACTTGGAACAGGAGTTTTGTAGTGCTGCTCAGGCCTGATGGAAGGGTTCACGAGTAGGGAAAGGAAGAGGGATAGCTTTCTCTCTGTTCCACTCCCCTGAGTCCTTCTTCTGTTGTGCTATATAGCTTTAAACAGCTTAGGTGTAGGGCTGGTTGCCAGCCATGAAACTGAGCATGTTCAGGCTATATAGTGTGTGTGTGTATGTGTATGGGGGTCGGTTCTTAAGAGTGGGAAGGAACAAGGTGTCCTTTTCCTTTCCTTCTTCCTAAAATATCCCTGTATAGTGTAGTGGGGGAAGGTTAAACCTACCTCACAGCACACATTCCCCCCAACCAAAACCCCCTCCTCCAGCATACTTAGTATAAGCTGTTAGGGGCTCAAAGGGGCAAGTTTCTTCTTCTTCTCCCTGCCCCCACATCCAGTTTCCTTTTTTCCTGACACGTCAATATTTCATACATCTGAAAAGTCACAGGTCCTCATCATCAGACCTTTAGTGTATATGAGTGTGTGCGTACACGCAAAGCTATATACTTTTGCATACCCAGAGAGTCTCCTATGTAGAAACCTTTGTTTTTTTGGGTGGCCTCTTTTCACTTCCAAACAGGTAAGCAGCTGTTCACCCAAGTTCTCTATTAGGGGGAATGAGTGTAAACAAAGTCACTTCAATCCTGAATCCACAGAAGTCAGGGTGAGTGTCTCAACTGCCATAATTGATGCATTCATATAAATAGAGATGGGGGGGGGGGGTTGAGGCAGGCAGGGCTAAACACACACAGTGTAAATGCTCTTCTCAATTAGCTGTGTGTAAATATATTTCATTGCATGAAGGCAGGGCAAACTAAATTGAGCAAACACAGGCCAATTCTGCTTTGATAAGAGCTCTGCAAATTTCTTACCCTCCACTGTGCTGATCTTGTCTGGTCCCTGTGACAGCTGAATTCAGCATATTTAGCACATAGAAGAAGTTAGTGTGTCTGGGGGGGGGGGTTGCGGTTGCACGACTGCTCCAGATATCTCAGTACTGAACATTGTTTTTCTCATCCAAGGAAATATATATATATATATATATATATCTGAAAATGTTTGGTTTCTTTTAACTGGCTTATAAAAAGGGGGTGGGTGGAGATTAGGTGACCATTTCTGTTGCCATAAACCTTACTGGGCTGAACCTCTGCCTTTATTACTACATTATTTGGGCTACATAGAATCAGCTTAAATACTCAGAGATGAAGGAAAGATGAACCGCGTTCAGGTCATACGATTGTATGCTTATCCTCTTCCAGGAAGTACACCTATGGGTTTGTATCCAATGTACAGTTAATCCTACTCAGAGTAGATGTATGAAAATGAACTGGCATTGAGTTAATCATGACTAATTTCAGTCCCAGTCATTTCAATGGTTCTGCTCTAAGTAGGATTAACATTGGATACAAACCCATCGTTCCCCAGAGAAAAGGTGTCATTTACTGAACTGATCGAATGCTAGATAAAAATAGAAGGACTTAATGATCTTTCCTAAAAGGCCAAGAAGAAATACTGCAGGGTTTTTTCTTTTCTTTTTTCCAAAACTGAAAATAGAAGCCTTTGAATGCTACTTCCTTAGCATCCCCCAAGGGTTGAACTTTTAAGCCAGACCTATTATATTATAATTAATGGAGAGGCAATACATCAGGAATCACCAAAGGGGGAAATGTGCTGGTACAGTAGAGATCAGCTAATTGGCTTGCAAGTTAAGTATGTCACTCGGCTACTTCATATTTCTGAAGTTGCTGGCAGCAGTGTTCCTGTCTATCAGGAATGAAACAGCAACAATTTTATAATTACAGGGAAATTTCACTCCAGGTGGGGGTTAACTAATGAATGCTGGATAATGTATGTATTCTGCACTTGAAAACTATTATGACAGATGAATGCTGGGCTCTCTCAAATAAGGAACAGCAATCAGCAGGAGAAGTGGAAGCACTGCATGTTAATGTTCTGAGGAAATAAAGGAAAAAAATTGTTCTTTCTGCCCATTTAGTCAAATATTTAGTAGCAGCCCAAACCTTTTTGTGAAACGGAATATTCAGCTCTCAATGATGTAGTTCCACTAGCTCCAATGAAACTACTGAGCCACTGAGCCATTCAGTCATTATATGAAGTTCATTTGCCTTCACAAAAACCATCCCATTTTCGGAGCTTGTTGTTTACATGGTCATCCTATGATAATTGCCACTTAAGTAATTCTATGGCATTTCAGCCATAGCCACTTTGGGCGCTGCCCATGCCTCCTGCTGGCATGCAGCCCCTGGGAGGCTTCCTGGTAGGCAATCTAGCCTTCGGGTCAAGAAAGATTCCCAGTGTGGTGTAGTGGTTAGAGTGCTGGACTGGGACTTGGGAGATCCGGGTTCTAGTCCCCGCTTGGCCATGAAGCTCACTGGGTGACTTTGGGCCAGTCACTGACTCTCAGCCTAACCTACCTCACAGGTTTGTTGTGAGGATAAGATGGAGAGGAGGAGGAGGAGGATTATGTGAGGCGCCTTGGGTTTCTTGCAGGAAAAAAGGCGTGGTATAAATATAATAAATAAATAAATAAACCTTGCTTTATATAGTATTTTGAAATGGGAGTAGTTAGGCCCACCAAGGGGGATGTTGCCAAAACAAAAGCAGCATTTTCATAATGGGTTTAAACCCTCCCCCTGCTAACTTTAAAGTATGTTCCATCACACAGAATGCTACAATTTCCCCTGCCTACTACACCAGCATCAGTCAATTGTGCGGGGCAGGTGGGGAAACTGAGAACAAAATGACTTCACATGGCATGGTGAACATTACTAAATGCTGCTGGGAAAGAGGGAGGACTTGCTGTGGAGATGCCATTTTTTAGTGAGGTCTGTGTAGCAGGAATAACATATGCTCCCACTCTTATTCCATAATAGGAGGGGATGAATCAGTCAGGAGCCTTAGTTCTCACCAGGAATTGTTGATATTCTTTATAATTCACTCCAAACTCTGAATCACTCTTAAATGAAGGGAGACTCTGAAGTAATTTCAGGGCTAATCCTAAAGGAGGTTCACAGCCCTCCCCCCATGCAATGCAAGAATGTGTGAGGGGAATTGTGGAGCCACATGGGGTAACCCCATCCTTGATGCACACAGTGGCCAACCCCAACCCCACCATCTGTATGTCCAGCTGGCATATGAATGGGCTCTATGTGTGTGCCAATGCATGTGCATAGAGACCCTGGCCCAAAATGAGGGGGGTTGTCCTGAAGTAAATTATTATGTAATTTACTATGTAAACCCCTGAGGTCCATTGTCCATTATTCCCGGAGTGGGACCTGGGCATAGTGCCTTCATAAAATTATCCCATGACTGAGCTTGAATATGAATTCTAGTTAGTCTCATCTAAGATGAACAATTTTAGATAGGTTTATTATGCACCTGCTATAATGTGTTCCCCTATGTAAAATACTAAGACACTAATGGAGCTTTTTGCCTGTAAACTTATAATGATTTACCTCTGCTTTACTGAGGTAAATAAATAGATTTATTATAGGCCAAGAACATGCTCAATAATTTCATCTGGTTCTCATTGGCCTTGCACTGACTCAAGCTGGTTGATAGTTGTGTTAATAAGCTACCTATGCAGGCTTACCAAAAAACTGAGAAGCGAACTACTTATGTGCAAATGCGTGTAATGGAGCCCCGATAGTTATTTTTTAAAAACAAACACAAAAACAGACTTGGGACAATGCCATTTTGCGTAACTCTTTCCCCACTCATCCTGGCATTGCTGATGCTTTCCCCCTGCTGGTAAACACACATCTGGGATCCCATGGGATGAAAAACAGGTTGGGTGGGTGATTTTAGCAGAAATACTGTAACCAGAAAGGAAACAGAAACCTCTTCTATTCCACTGCCCCTGAGCTCAGAGTCTCCACTGCTTACAACCGCTCTTCATTAAAACAACAGAGCAGCAGGCTTTTGTTACATCTATTTGTGTGCGTAATGTGTCATTTGCCCCAACTGATGATGTAATGAACTGAAAACACTGTGCAAACCTTCACAGCCCATTCAGTGTTATTCTGCTCCAGCCCACAGAGTTTTGAGTAGACGTGGAAATAAGGCTGGGTGCGCTGCCCGAGCCTTATTTCGCCCCCCTCCCCCTCCCCCTCCCCACCTCATTTTTTCGAGCGGCGCTCTCCGCGTTGATTCAAACCCAGACTTTTAAGAGCTAAGCACTCCAAGCCCTCTACTTTGATGGATGCCTTTGTCAATTTCACTTTCTCCCACATTCAGTTTTTTAAAAAACAACAACAAAAAACACCTCAAGTTCTTTCTGTGCTGTTTATGAAGAAATCTGCTAAATTTGGTAAGTTCTTATCTAAAAAAATGAACCAGACAAAATTCCTACGCATCTCTATTATCTATCACTCATTTACTTTGATCACACTGCACAATGTAATGCCATCACCACCCATTGAGGGATCCACAGCCATACTGCCATAGTGCAGTTTTGGCTAAGGGCTTTGTGGCGGAGTGACAGGCAGAAGCCCAGGGAGGGGCCAACCTGAACATTCCAGAGGCTCTGATTGGTTGAAGGAGAGCATAGAACCCCAGGGAGTTGGCAGTTAAGGGTTGTTGGTTGTCAGTTGGGGAAGAGAGTGGGTTGGAGTGAGAGAGGGAGTGGAAGGTTAGTAGAGTAGGCAGGGAAAGGTGGTACTGAAGAGAAGAGTTCAGACAGGAAATCTAGTACTAAGTTGTGAGAAAGCAAACGTGAAGGTGTTAGTATAGAACAATTCACAGGAGTCTCCACTTAGGGAGTGAAGGACCTTCTGTCTGAGGAAGAAGGTGAAACTCTGGACTAGTGTGAGGGACAGTTAAGTTCCCTGGTCTGATACTGTGACTTTCAAGTAACCAAGCCAAATTGATACAAAGAGCACTGTATAACATCTGCCTGCCTTTAACCTGAATCTAAGCAAAGAACAAGTTTGAATTAACTGTTATCTGTGCCTGAGTTGAATATCAGTTTTGAGACTTTGTTAGAACAATAAATCAATATTTTTATTCAAAGTTCTAATTCTCCAGAGTCTGACTGGTGACAGGAAAGTAAGAAGTGAATTAACGGAGGGGCACCCTGCTTCAATCAGGGATGGGGACTCGGACTCGAGGACTCGACTCGTGAGTCGGACTGAGTCCCCCCTCTGACTCGAGTCTGACTCGAGTCCCAATATTTTTAATGGGACTCGAGACTCGACTCGGGACTCGAGACCAAGGACTCGTCAACATCCCTGGGCTGTGCCAGAAGGAGTGGAGAGGAGCGCGATCACTGGTGAAGAGTGCATGGAAGTGAGGCGCACCGCTGCTCGGCCACTATGGACAGCTACCAGGAGCACAGCCCCAACAATGTGTTGAGATTTATTTTGATTGATGTGTTGTTGTGGGGGGTTAGGGTTAGGGTCAGACATTTTGGTTTTGGCTGCCTCTGCCTGCCTGTTTGGGGTTCCCAGCCTCCTCTGCCTGCCTGGTCTCTTCTTGACCAGTTCAACAGTTGATTTGTCCAAGACAAAGGGCACTGCCTGTCTGCCTGTTTGGAGTTCCCTACCTCCTCTGCCTGCCTGGTCTCTTCTTAACCAGTTCCACAGTTTGAATTGTCCAAGACAAAGGCCTCTGCCTGCCTGCTTTGGGGTTCCCTGCCTCCTCTGCCTGCCTGGTTATTTTGGGTTTGTCTGCCTGGTCTGTTCTTGCCAAAATCAGTTGCAGAGTTCTGAAATAAAAAGGCACACTTGTTCCCAAACATCTAGAGATCTACTTTCTGCCCACCTGTGTCCTAGAAGACGATCTGCCACACAGACTTCCTGCTGTTGCTGCTGCTGCCACCAGGAGGCAGAGTGAAGCGTAGCATTTTTCTCAGAAAAACTAAGAATAGAGGAGAGGGAGGGGTAAGGAATGAAATAAAATGTTCTTTATATAAAGGATAGAATGGAATAAAATATATTAAAAGGGGAATAAAATAAATATATGAGAAAAAATGGATGGGTTGGAATGAAATGAGAGTTGGGGGGAAGCATGTGTGTGTATGTGGGGAAAGTGTGTGTGTGTGTGTGTGCACATGTGTGTGGCCCCTGGCCCTGCATTGGACACCGGATGCAGTATTGTGCAGCCCCTGGGCTACAATGGCATGGGAGGCTGTGGGTGGTATCAAAGTGGCTGGTATCTGAGGCAGGAGCAGTTGGGAAATGTGAGGCAGAGCATGTTGGAACATTCCAAGGCTCAAGACAGAAGATCAGAAGCCGGGACCGAGAGTCAAGCTACACATTCCATTAACTGTGTCGCATGTAGCTGAGCCTTTTTAAACTTGAGAGTAAGTGTGTGTGGCCCTAATTTGGATCAGGACCAGCACGCACTAGGAGGGGAGGATTAAACTCCCCCCCCATTTTCTTCTGAAATCCCCCCCACACACACACGGAAAAAGAAGGGGGGGAAATCTATTGGAGTCAATGGAGTCTTTTTTCTTTTTTTTTAACCCTCCCCCCTCAGGGGCGGAGAGTGGAATTTCAGGAAACAATGCGGGGGGGGGGGAATCTTCCCTCTAGGTGCATGCTGATCCCAATCCGAATTGGTGCTGTGCCTACTTACTCTAAATTTATTTATTTTTTTAAAGGGCTCAGCTACACACAGCATACATGTAGTTTGACCCTAAGTAGAATCACCAAGCAGGTGCAGAGATCAGAGTCAGTCCAAGGGTCAAGAGAGAAATCAAAATCAGAGAGGGAGAGTTGATCTGTATACAACAGAGGAGCAACAGAGGAAAACTGCTGTTGATGCAACAGTGTTCCCAGCTCCCAGGTGTCTTTAGGCCTCTCATGCTATTTCCTGCAACAGCTGGCCAGAATCAAACTCTGGAGGTGGGGCTTGTTTGGTAATGGGAAAGGCCCAATTCTGCCCTCCCAGTTAAGCCAAGCACTTGTGTTTCAGGCCCTTTGCTTTCCACTGAGGTCTGAAGCACCAAAGTCCAAAGCCCAGTGCTTTAAGACCAGTACTCCACAACAGCATAAGAGGAGCACTGGTGACCTTTGTGTCCCTACTACCATTGAAATTCACACACACACACCCCAAAGTAGCCACCCACCCAATTTTAGAACTTGTGAATGGGGACACCTGGTTTTCTAGTAATTACACAGGTTTCCAGTTTGTAAGCTTAACAGGAAGAAGGAAGAGTCTGTCAGGCATGGTGGGGAGTGAAGCTGGACCCAATAAGCAAACTCCTTCAATCCCATGCTTGGACTGGTGAAGGATTTCTAGTCAAGCCATACCAGCAGGACATATCCAGAGTTAATACTAAACAACTTTTCGCAAACCATTTGCCTGCCAACCACCAGTATATGATATTTATACACAAATTATATATGGTTCAGTGGTTTAATTATAAAGCAATTATAAATCTGACATTCAGCCATGGTTATCCATCAGGAGGACAAATTCACTATGACTCTAAGCCCTTACATGAGCAATAAATTTGATCATAGCACTTGACCTGATTTTAAAACAGCCTCAAAGATATGTATTGGATGTGAAGCTCTGCCAGTAAAATTCTCAGAGTTCTTTTTAAAACAATGTATGCAAAGCATCTTGAGTTTGTTTTTAACAAGGGTCACTGAAATTTTACCAGTTACTGTGCCTCTAATCCTCTAACTCCCATGATCTGTTCTTTGCTGTTTAAATCATTACACAACAGCAATAGGGATTTATTCTCAATTACATGATGAAGTTTTGACATTTGGGCATGACATTTATTTTCATTCTTTCCCAAAATTTGTAGGGGCTTAGCATCTGGAAGGGAAAATATGTTATAATGAGGGCAAGAAAGACTTGGACATTGGCCTAAATCTAAATCACAATTTTGGACTTCCTTGCCAACATTCACAACCCAGTTTTAAACACTCTTAAATGCAAGTAAGTCCCATGTTGCTTGATTTTAATTAAATATACATAGGAATAATTTCAATCTTTATTTGCATATTGAGATTGACTGTTTTCAAATGTAGGCTCTTGGTTAACCAAATTATTCTCTTTATGTCAGACTTCATTTGCTCTATTCTTCCTTTCAAGGAAGGGAGATAAGGCTGCAATCCTATGCACACTTACCTGGGAATAAGCCCCACTGAACACAGAAGGACTGAGGTCTGAGTAAATTATTATTGTTGTTGTTGTTACACCACCTTTCGAGGTGAAGCCTCCTCAAGGCAATTTACAAGATATAATTTTAAAACAATAAATTATAAAATATAATTAACTAAATCAGTAGCCTAAAATAGTGTTCTCCAACCTTGGGTCCCCAAATGTTTTTGGCCTACAACTCCCAGCATGCCCCAGCCAGCTATGCTACAGGAGTTATAGGCCAAAATCATCTGGGGACCCAAGGTTGGAGAACACTGGTCTAAAACATACAAAATAACAGCAACACCAATTTATAAAATAAAGATAGGTATCCGTTCATATAAAAAAAAGAAGTGCCACGTGATCTTTTGAAGATACACGATTACAGTTCAGTCAAGCTTCTCCATAATGTCCTATGGAAAAATTAATTTACATCGATCTTGGGCATTTTAACCTGTGCCAGCTCCAGGTTTCTGATGGCTCGTGGGCAAGACAGCCTCCATGAGCCCCCCTCCCTCACTGAGTCTACCTTCTCAGCACCATTGTCACCAGCTGCTCTTGCTCCTCATCCTCTTTCTCATCATTGCTACCACTTGCTTTCTTCCTTGACAGGCAGAGAGCCAGTGAGCAGGTAGGCAGTGCTTCTCCTTCTCACCACCACTGTTGTCCGGGCCAAAGGGAGAGGCAGGTGAGCAAGCAGATTGAAGTGGGGAAGAGGATTAATTCCAGGGGGTTCTTGCCAGGGGGCCCTTGCTGTGGTGTGGACCCTTGGCAGGTGCCTGACCAGCCTACCTTGACACCAGCCCTGATTTTCACTCCCTCAAACCCTCTCCCCTCATATTAATCTGGATAAGCAGTCAGGTAGAGCAAGCCCCACATAACAAATTATTTACACTTGGAACCAGCACTGGGGAACTTCACACAAACTCCCTCAGCTGTTCCAAGGAATATGTAAGGTGACTCCCACTGGCCAAGCACCCAAACACTGACATGCCTACTGGCTATGTTCTTAATGGCTGCATGTTTGGCCTTAGTGATGTTTCCCAATTGGGTGGAGGAGCTATACATGTGCAGGGCCCCTTTCTCACCAATGCTGAATGATCAGGAGCCATGGGTACATCATTGCTGGGGACAGCATACACAATTCCTCTCTGCCTTCTCATTTTCATTGAATATGCCAGTCTTGAGCTTTATTGCTCTAACTCAGGGATGGGGAACCTCTGGCCTACAAGCCTAACACAGCCCACAGGAGGCCCCATCCAGCCCACTAGCTTCTTGCCTTATCTCCAATCACGGATTGGATATAAAACAGCTTCCCTGCTGTGAAGAAGTGCCCTGTACAGTAATACCTTGGATTGCAAGTAACTTGGTTTGAGAGCGTTTTGCAAGACAAGCAAATTTTTAAATATTTATTTAATTATTTTTTACTTGATATACAAGCGACGTCTTGCAATACAAGTACTGTAGTATGGCTTAAATTAAAAATCTCTGTACAAATTTGCTTTGGGGGATTTCGTTTTGATATAAGGGTGTTTTGGATTACAAGCACGTTTCCGGAACGAATTATGCTCTCAATCCAAGGCATGACTGTATATATACAGTAATACCTTGGATTGCAAGTAACTTGGTCTGAGAGCGTTTTGCAAGACAAGCAAATTTTTAAAATAAATTTCGACTTGATAAACAAGCGACGTCTTGCAATAGAAGTAGTGTAGGGATGTAATCACTCACCTCGAGCGGGCGTAGCGGGCCAAAATCTGCCTGGTCTGTTCTTGCCAAAATCAGTTGCAGAGTTTTGAAATAAAAAGGCACACTTGTGCCTAGAATTTATTTAAACCACACATCTGAAGTTGCCTTATTTTGTTGGGAAAACCCCCCATTGATTTTAATAGGGACTCGTGGAGTCAGCTTTGGGAGTGACTCATGACTCGTCAGTCACCATTTTGGACCAAGGACTCGGACTCGAGACTCGGGTCCAAAGACTCGTGACTCGACTCGTGACTCGAGACCAAGGACTCTTCAACATCCCTGTGCCTAAGCCCCTTATACCAGCTACTAGGAGGTTTTAAAGTATTCTAACATAATTGGTGGCAGCAGGAAAGAGTCAGCTTGTGGAATGGAGGGAGAGGGTTCCTTAGGCCCAGTTGCTATAAATAAAAAACCCCATAGATGAGACTGCCCAGTGAGGGAGCAGTTTCCCCATAGGGGGTGGCAGTAGTGGGGAGAGGAAATCCCCAATACCTGCTCTCCCACCCATGCTTCATTAAGACTTTTTAAAAGCCTCCACTAGTGCCAATGGAATTGTTTTTTAAGCATAACTGCAGTGCAGGGGGCATTTGGGGGGGGGGTGGCTGCTGGGGAGGGAAGACATAACCCCTCCCCTCCCCAACACTGCAACCCCCTTCAAAAATCACCCCTCCCCCACTGCAACCAGGCTTTTAAAAATCTTCCATTGGAGCCAATGGAGCCTTTTAAAAAGCTTGATTGCAGTGGGGGAGACGTAGTATATGTATGAGTGTAGGGGGGTGCAACGACACTGTCCCTTCACACTAGGACCAGACACATAAACCCTCCTCAGGCTAAGCACCAACACTTAAAAACCTGAGGGGAGAGTCAAATGAAACCTTTCCCCTACCAATGAGGGAAAAGATTAATACAGGTTATTAAGGATCTATGGGTACAAAGGTGTGTGTGTGTGTGTGTGTAGATTTAACAGTAATGCAGGTTAATAACGCCAAGCTGACACGTAGGATTTGGGTAGCAAACAAAATAAAAATAAGTTTATTTTAATTCTCAAAATCTTAGTTCCAGAAAATAACTTTAAACCTGCCTACACCAAACACTTTGTAATTAACCTAAGTCCCTATAACTCTAAATACTTTCACTCTTCAGACAAGCACTGATTTCTCTCAAAATTCCTGACTGACAAGACACGAATAACTGTAAGAAGGAAAAGACAACGACCCAACTAACCTCACTCCCAACACACTAACTCTGACATCACTCAAACACTCCTTATATACTCCTCCCCCCACCCTTTCCAAGACATCACAAACCACACCCACTCAGTTCAACATTCTATACTCATTAAACATACTAATTCAGACATACACCAGGGAACTGAATTGTGGGGTTATGCCACAAGGGGCAATCATGTAATGGGACCACATGCCAGCAGTTGGGTGGCCCCACCCATTTTGTGATGTGGTCCTGTCTTCTGTGGGCATATCCTGACATGCTTGCCCTGTTGCCCAGAACCAATGCAGCCCTCGGGCAGAAAAAGTTTCCCCACCCCTGCTCTAACTGGTATGGGAACAGAATAAGAATCACCTCTTCCTATATGAGCCTGCCTGAGTTTTGAGATTTACATCTAAGACTCAACTCTCTGTCCAACCGCTATCAGATGCTGGGTGGGTAGATCCAAGAGCTAGAGCCTTTTCTGTACCCAAGCTGTGCCATGCTCTCCCAGGGGAGATTGCCTAGCACCACCATTGGTTGCTTTTCCCAGGTCAGTGAGAAATTTTATAGGGATGTATGAGAAATTCATTTCAGTTTATTTTTGATCACGCTTTACCCAGTTAGCACCTTCCGGACCAAGCATGGACTCGGACACAATCTGTGGTCAAAATCCGTACATTGACTCCGAGATTGCAAAGTGATTCGCAGACTGAAAGGATTATGTTCTATAGCATGCATACATTTGAAAAATGCACACAAATATGCTTTAATCAATGGGAGAAGAATCCGTACATTTCAAGGATGCACACAGTTGATGCATACATTTGAAAACATACACACAAAAATACTCATGGATTTTCATGCAAGAAAAGAAAAAAACAACACTTGCAATCTGATACCGATCCGAGTTGAAACAAGTTTTGAGATGGAATTCAGAGAACTTCCGCGAGTTTGAGTTTTTCTGATTCGCCCATCCCTAGGATTCACTTATTCCAAGAGGCATTTTACTATTTAGCAATTTATGATTTGTTTTGACACTCCTGAGGTGATTGTTTTATGCACTGCTCTTATCTTCTCATTGCATTTTAATGCAATTTATAAGCCAGTTATTGCCAATAGAAAATTGGGATAAAAACAAACAAATATTACTATAAATTCCTTGTAGATCAGGAAACCATGTCAGAAAAAAATACCATAACATAAAAATGAAAAATAATCATTCAGCCTTCTGGACTGCTCAAGGATTTTTAAAAAGAGTCGATTTATAATCCTCTAATGATCTGAGATCCTGACAGACTGCTTAACTACATTTTGGCAAGTCACATAATTTTCCACAAGCGCAAAAGAACAACATCACAACTTTTGGCATCACAGGATGATGCACGTATTAAGACAACAATACTACTGTGACTCAACTCAGCCAATTTGCATGAAGTAGGAAACCAAGGCAAATAGCCCGGATTTATTGGGAGAAGGGGCAGAATTTCTGGCAGGCTTCCTTCCATGGACAGGGTATGTTGTTTTGTTGTTTCTGGCTGTGGAGAAGGTCTGATCTCAATAGGCAGCCCCTGGAGCAGATCCAGCCTGCTGTGCATTTTCCACTGGACTGAGGAATATTTAGGTAGGGATTGTTGATTATCTGAGCCTGTCAGAAGCTCTTGACCATATCAGTCTTGGTGAAGACTTCACTGCCCTTGTCCTAATCATGTTTGCCAGTCCCGAGTCTTAGTGTTTTCTCCTTGAATCTGGCCCTGCTACAGAGTCCAAGATAGAGCTTGATCTTGGTCCTGAATTTAGGCCCTAGTTCCAAGTCTAGGCTGCTTCTCATCCTGACCCTGAAATGACTTTCCATTTGAAATTTCCAAAAGTGATTTTTCAGCCTGTGGTCTATGGACCTGAGGCTGCACACCAAGACCATCTTTGAAACATCACATGGCATGTGACTCTGCATCTCTCCTTAGCGCATGAGCCCAGCTCTGCTCTATGCACCCTAAAATAACTTTGCTGGATTTGGACAATGACGTTTTCCACCTCACACAGATCTTAAAGTGGTATTACATCACTTTGGCATTGCACGTGGTTTTTTTTGCAAGAAATATAGAGCAGTTTCAGACCCAATTAAAACATTTTTCTCATGGCCTTCCTCCACAGATCTTACCTGGTTGCCTTTCTCTCCAGTACGGCATTCCCCCCGCCCACTTTTCTTTTTTTTTGAAACAGGAAGCTGGGGGCAGCTGATCTCCTTCTTTAGTTACATGTGTAGATGCAAAGAAGGAATCGGCTATCTCTCTGTTACTGCGGCTTTTCCCTTGGACCCCAGCTGGATGATGATGATGATGATGATGATGATGATGATGACAATTTATATACCGCCCAACAGCCGAAGCTCTCTGGGCAGTTTACAACAATCAATGATGAGGTGTTCTTATATCCTCCCTAATGCATGTCCAATGCCAATGCATGTCCCGGCTATTTATTCCACTGATTTATCTGGGTCTATGTGGCTTGAAAAGCTACAGTCCTTCCATGATTAATTAGAGCCTCAAATGCTTACAGAAAACTGCCTGAAATTCCCCCCATCCTTTCCAGGAATTGCATCAAACAAGATCAAGAAGTGGCGGCAGGGGAGAGAAAACTTTTTTTTTTTTTAAGTAATGTAGACATAAGAAATTATTAAATTATTTCAATCCTGTTTTGAGAAAATAATAGATTCATTAGATTGGCATTTTTATATGCCATGCTTCAGCTTGATGCAAATCTAAGTGGCTAAATAATATACCTCTTAAGAAGCAGAATTAAAATGTGGAAAACAAGCGATACTCATTAACTCTCACTGTACAAAGCAGGTGCTGTAATTCTGAGGTACGTGTCACACACCAAGGCACTAATTCTCAATTAGCATTCGGCACACTTTGTGTGCAAAATTGACGCATTGCTTCGTGTAATAGGAAAGGACAAGAATGCATGCATTATTCATATTCATGAAGAGTAAACTAGAGCCTGTGCACTTGTTTATTTTACTTTCTTTTATCTCCTCATTCTCATTTATTAGGAGAACAGTGTCAGGCACCACACCAGATAACCTATTTCCAGAAATCCATTAAGCTGCACATTTATAATAGGCTTATCTTACCACTGTAAGTTCCTTTCAGCCAACGTTCCCTCTTGTGCCTCTGCTACAGCAGTCATGTACCTGTTGAAGGAAAACTGGAAAATTTGAAAAGTTTTTGACTCACCAGTTCGTTTAACTAATCAACAGCCAGCAGGAGAGATATACATTCGATAGCAGCTACAAGACACCAAATCTCCTATAGCTTCATCTTGCAAATCTATTATTTAATAAGGCCTGGAGGAAAGAAGCACCGTGGTTGCCATACCTCTGGGCTGTATTGATGTGCTCACCTTACACTTAATGGTGGTAAAAGCTGAAGGCAACAGCTTTTGTTTCAAAAGTCTGCAGGGGAAGGAACAAAGCACACATTTTAATAGAGGCTGAAGGCTGGAACACACACACACATGCATATATATCAGATACCAGCTTACTATGTCCTAGAATTCTTCCTCTTTTTTTTATATCCAGTGCTGAATAAGAGATAAATAAGTATTTTCTTCCAAGCACATTGCTCAAGAATCAAGATGTCCATTGGTGTGTAGGTACATGCCATTGTATGATCATGATAAATATATTTTTGTGTATGGACTGCTAACTAACACCCCCTACAAACTACTAATTATGCACTACATAGACACCTCCAGCCACTGGGCTCTAGGGTTTGCAGAAATCTGATTATCACTTGACATCACTTGGTGATGCTTAATACAAGCAACCATTCCACCATATGGAAAAACCTTGGATTGTATCCAATGTTAGTCTAACTTAAGTCCCATTCATTTCAGGGAGTCTTCTCTAAGTAAGACTGGAGACAACCCCTTATCACATGACAGACAATGGCAGATCCACCAATCAGGAGAATGTGTGGCAGTTAAATTTTACCCACATGGGCAGTGATGCAGATCAACAAGCAACTGCATGGTAGAAAATTGTCTTGGCTCCCTGACGTTGCTGGTAGAGGGTATGGTGGAAGTCCAGTTTGCAGGATGTTAACAGTCTTATGTTGGTGATTAGATTTTGCAGACTAACTAGATGGAGATCCAGTGCCCTCCACCCTCGATGCATGTAAGTCCAATGGAAGGTGCGAGGGGTGGCGGCGGCAATCTCCACTGCCCCACACCTCGCACCCTGTATTTCATTTAGACTGCCAAAAAGGCTGTCTAGATGAAGCGCTGTGGAGGGGGACGGAAAGAGGCTGGGGTGCTGTTTGGGTACGGCGTAAGCTGTCAGCCCCAGCCTTCTCCCCTCCCTGCCCCCCCGGCACACCCCCTAAGTTAGCCCTCCCCAAGGTCAATTTCCCACCTCAGAGATGCAGCCGGCACAGTTATTTCCACGACAGCTGTGAGGGGGGGCAGGGTAGGGGCTTCGCATTCGGAGTCCCAGCTCCACACTTGGAGGACCTCGGAGCTGGGACTCTAAATAATCATATCCCCCACCACCACCAGACAATGTCAGGAGGCCATAGGATTGTGCCCCCTAGGTTGTGTTCAGTGCAAAAGAGAAAAGGTTGCACTAAGATATAAAAGGACAAGAAATTAATGCTGTTCCTGCTTTGAAAACATAAAAGTCAACCGTTACTTGAATATCCCTCTGGCACTAATCAAAATACATAATTCCCTTTTAAGGCAGAGAAAAGGAGAAGAAGAAATGGCAGTCCTTACAATAGCAAAGCTGGAGAATAGGGCTGCAATCTTATACCTGGTATAAGTCTTCTTGAGCCCAGTGGGTCTTATTTCTGAGTAGACATGTATAGGATTGCATTGTAGTTTTAGCTTATGTTCCCCACCCTGTTCCACCAACTTCACAGGTGCATATTTCCAAAATAAAAAAGAATACAGCCGTTCACATAGCTGAAATAACAAAGAAAGTAAAATAAGTAAGTAAGTAAATAAATAAATAAATTACATTGAGCGAGTGGGGATCCATTTGCCCTGTTGGACATCCAAGCACTGAAATTGAATCCCAAGCTCCCTGGGTGGGAGCTTGAACCAGTTCAGTTAGCAGGCAGAAGGCAACTACTTGATGTCTAAAATCCCACCCTTTTTCATGCAACTCTGATATAAAGGCTATACTTATACATTCTTCACTATATATAGTAAGGAGAAAGCAGAAGAGAAGGAAAATGGGGATGATGAATGTGTAGTGGGAGCCAGAATTCATAATAGGGAGAACTCGATGCTGGATGTTTTGCTGCAATTAAAATAATAATTTCCTCACAAGAAAGATAATTCAGCTGCTGCTGATTCTAAATCAGAACTAACTTCTGAAGCATGACTTGAAATTATAGTCTAAGGAATGTACATTATTTAAACCAATTTCTCTCTTCCAATTTGTTCTCTCTTCTGTATTACCCAAGAATGAGATCCTGTTTATTGGCATTCTCTTTGTCATCAGCTGCAGTCAAAAGGTTTTAGAGTAGCCACTTGAAGACTATTTGATCTCCCTGACCCATTCTTTTGCCTGTCAAATGAGTCTCCAAGTGCCATTGTGTTAATGATGTATCACTCCATATGATGTTGCTTTGTTGCCTGTGACAAAAAATGAATGCAATGCCATTCCCCATTCTGCATCTTCAAATGTTAAATGCAATTTATGAAGCGCGAAAGGTATAGCGCTGTGAGTACTTAGAAAGCTCAGAGGGACTAGTCAATCTACTTACAAGGCTGTGATTTCCATAAATTTAGTTCTGCTTTGCAAAAGGGTGGTCAATTACTGACAATTTGAAAAACAGGCAGCAGCCTCCCTTCCCTGTGTTGGACATGCTTTGATGAACAAAGACTGGAAACTGGAAATGAAACAGCAAATGTGGAATGGGAGATGCTTTCATATTTGCATGAGCTCAACCCACAACCCCAGGCAGCCCTGTTTTAAAATTAGCTTAGTTTAGTGTTGGGTGAGTTCCACTGGGTTTGCTTAGGACTTGGCTTGGTATTTATGAGCCTTCTCATCTGTTTTCTGAGAGTTCTCTTCTAGTTCTCATAACAAGAGTATTTTCCACATGATCGTATTAGCCCCCTGGGAATTGTCCTCACCTGCCCTAGCTAGCGGCGAACCCCAAGCGGTGAGCGGGAGCTTATCTGTGTTGCAAAAACATGCTAGATCCTAATGTACCCAGTTCAAATCATGCACATTAGGAAGGAGAGAAACTCTGGCAGTGGTGCAACATTGTTTATTCTATAGAATAGGGAGATGTGGGAGTTTAGCACTGCAAAGCCGCATCTCAACATGGATGCTGAAATCTTATCAATTTATACAGGATCTTCTGACGCAATCCCACGCATGCGCCGTACTAACACAAATTTCTAGCGGTGAATGGAAAAATACAGTAGGATAAACAAAACCTTAAACATGCATTCTAAGCAACTGGAACAAAGGTTAGCCAGGGCAGGCTGCCTTCTCCACTCCTCTCTCACCCACTGTCCTTAGCTAGCTCAAGGAAAGGAGATAAGACAGCAGCATTCCTGACTCTGTCTCATATCAGCCTAAACACTACAGCAGAAAGTTACAGAGAGAAGTATTTCATTACTTCTAACTCATTAGTTACTGAATTTTTACAACACCTGCTCTCGGGGGTGCTCCGGAGCACCCCTCGCTCACTCTCGCCGCTTGAAAGTTCCGAAAACCAGAAGTGACGTGACGGGGAACCCGTTGCATCACTTCCGGTTCCCTGGCACTGCATTTTTAGTGTAAAAACCAGGGGAACCCAGCTTAAAACGGCCACAAATAGCAAATCACAGCCGTTTTAAGCTGGGTTGTCCTGGTATTTACGCTAAAAGTGCAGCGCCAGGGGAACCGGAAATAGACGCGCCGGGGACCTGAAGCTCCTTTCCCTGGCGCAGCATGGATCAAGCATCGGGAAGTGTCATGAGAGTCTCGGGGGGGGCGAGCGGGCCGCTTTCGGACTGCTTTCAGCCCCCCTGCCCTGAGACTCTCGGATACATCCCACCAGTAGCAGCAGCAGCCATGGAAAGCCAACACCCCTGACCCTCAGGCACTCCTTGCTCTCACCCAGGAGAGTCCTGCCTCCTGCTGGCTTCCCAGCTTGGATGAGAGCCGCAGGACGAGAGCCTTTGTGCTCTTGCCCTTCGGCTCTCACCTTTGTCCAAGCCCAAGCTTTATAGTACCTGAATGGAAGGGAAATGAAACAGCCTGAAACAGGAGCCCCGGAGGAAATCAGGTGGCCAAACACACCTCCAGCGTGCTCCTTCCTATTTGGGGCTCTCTTATTTTGGAGTAGAAAACCCAAGAGGGTCAGCTGCATGCTACTTAATTAACATAGCATGTAGGTTAAGCCTAACTGTTATCAGACAAAGGAAGAGAACTGCATTCATCCATGAGATGACTATGTCATAGGATGGCACAACAGGCATGTTCAGTAAACTACATCAATTCTGTGGGGAATGTAAGAACAATAGAATTTGATGTGGAAGTAAGCTACCATTGTTCCTCACTCTCTTTTGCTCCCTTTTGGGCTATTCTGTACATCCCTGCAGGTGAGGAAGGGAGCATGAAGAACTTTGAAAGAACACCTGAACTATTTCTGTGCAGGAAGGCCTGAATAAATTATTTTCTACTCTGGCACAGCCTGCACTGGCTGTTTATTGCTCACCATTCTCGAAGGTGTGAAGCTATGTTGGGATCTTTTAGTGATAACTGAACATGAAATATTGGTGACTGAGCACAAACTGTGTTTTGTAAGGGAAGCATAAAGTGGGAGTTTAAGCAGGTATACATTTTCTGGCATAATTCCATTGTATTTGCAATGTTGGGCTGCTATTGTATGCAATTACCCCGCAATACCTGACCACAATACCTGACTTGGGACTGCAATACCTGACAGAATGCCTCTCCTGACCTGAATCTACCCAGACACTATGATCTACTGTACATCTGAGGCCTTACTCCAGGTGCCACCTCCAAGGGAGGCTCGGTGGGCTGCAACAAGGGAGAGGGCCTTCTCAGTGGTGCCCTCCCAATTTGAACTCCCCACTGAGGCCCACCTGGTGTCAACAGGCCTGTGGCTTATGCTGGCTTAGCTTGTCTGAGTGTGGAAAGCTAAGCAGGGTCAGGCCTGGTTATTACTTGGATGGGAGACCCCTCCTCTAGTTTCCTTCATTGAGCAGGGGGTTGGACTCGATAGCCTTGTAGGCTCCTTCCAACTCTATGATCTATGAAATCTATGGTCCCAACATTGTCATCTTTTCGATGCCAGGTTAAGACTGCCCTCTACTCCCAGGCATTTAATAGCATATGATGGGACATGTCAGCTGTTTTAACAGGTCTAGTTTTTTAACTGGAAATTGTTTTCGCTGTTTAAACCATTTTAAATTTTGTTTATTGAAATTTTATGCTGTATTTTATTGTATCTATATTTTATGCTGTATTTTATTATTGTATCTGTGTTTTGTGAATTGCTGTGAACCGCTCAGAGAGCTTCAGCTATTGGGCAGTATAGAAATGAAATAAATGAAATGAAATGAAATGATTATTATTTTTCTTTTAAAAGCAAAAGCCCTGTTGGCTTCATTTCACTTTTGTCTTTTCCATCTTGTGCAGTTGGATCAGTGCTGGCCATCTCAAACACCTCATTCCAGAGTTGTTCTGAATTATTCTTTCATTTTTTTCTTTCAGCCTTCAAAAGGATGCCCAAGGTTGTTTACAGCATTAATAGTGCAATCCTCTCCATGTCTGCTCAAATGTAAGCCCCCTGAGTTCAATGTGACTTACTCTCAGGTAAGTGAGTATAGTATTGTATTTTTAAAAATAAATTTTATTTACTTATTATAAAGTACATACAAAACTATAAAACAAAAACGTACAACTAGAATAAATCATAAGGTGCACCCCCCACCCACCTAGGGACCACCTAATATACTTCTATCCCCTTGATCAATTAAATTCCACATTCCAAAAATATAACATATCCTGACAAGGCATACTCCCCTTCCTCTTTATTAATACATAGTCTAATAATTGATTCTATATATCCATAAAATTATTCTTCTTTAACTGTCCCTTTTTGCATTTGATACTACAAGTTAGTTTATCATTTAAGGCTATATCCCAAACTTCCTTATACCAATCAGTCATTAGAAAAACATGTTGTATTTTCCATTTCCTCGCTATCATTAACCTAGCCACAGTTAACAAGTTTACAATTAGTTCCTTCATATTTTGGGCACAAGTGACTTTATCGGTTATTGATAACAAAGCAAGTTTAGGACAGACCTCTAGATTAATACCAATAATTTCCGATATTTCTGTAAAAACCTCTCGCCAAAATTCCAGAACATTTTTACAACTCCACCATATATGAGCATATGTACCTATTCCTGTTCCAGCCCACCTTCGAGGTCACCTCTTCAAATTCATTATCCCATACTGTCTTTAGATAGTCATCTTGTTCTTCTGCTTTTTGAATCAATCTGTATTAATCCCTTGTTATACCTCTTGTTGACACGTTCCCTTCTAAACCATCTCCGAGTATAGTATTGTAGCTCCAATTAAGGCTCCAATCCAATACTCACCTAGGAGTAAGCCCCAATGAACACAGAAGGACTTACTTCCATGTAAACATGCGTAGGAGTGCGCTGCACACAAAGTCATAAAACCAGAGAGCATTAACGAGAGCCTCGGCTATTGGGCGGTTTAGAGATGATGATGATGATGATGATGATGATGATGATGATGATGATGATGATAATCCACATGTGGTAGGGATTAAAATAAACCCAAAGTTTGGCAGAATAAAAAGTCTTACCTACCTGCCTATACATCATTAATAAGGGGGGCAATTGAACCTATTTTGGGAAAGAGTTCCAAAATTGGGGTGTCATAACCAAGCAGGCCCCAACCCATGTCCCAACTGAACATACCTTTCCTGGTGCTGGAATGTGGATCAAGGCCTCTGAAGATGAATTCAGCTGGTAGACAGGTTCATGTGGGAAGACTCAATTCTTCAAACTATGGATCAGGCAGCTGAAAATACATACTGTAAGTACGTAAGGTAGTGAGAAACTATCTCAAAGCAAACACAGTACAGAATAAATTGCCCACTCTTTATGATGGAAACTGCAGGTATTTTTTTCAGATAATATAATCAACTTGAAGTTCAATATGAGAAGTGACAGAACAACAACAAAAGGTCCTGGGCTCTCTTAAAGACTAACATGTGTACTGTGGCATACACCTTTGTGGACTAGAGCACTCTTCATTGGTTCAGACATAATAAAACCATTACATGAAGAAGGAAGTGACAGAATGCTAAGGTAACAGAACGGAGAGATGGGTGAACCTGTCAGTTTCACTTTCTTTCTATCCTTTTGCTGTTTAAATCTCAAGTTCTTTCTCTCCCAAATATGAAGAACTTTGCGAGTTTTGGTATGTTCTTATCAAAACTGGACTGAAATGAACTTCTCACCAATCTGTACTGGCCAAATGCAATAGGTACAGCTATTCCCAGCATGGAGAGGTTCATGATGTACCTGCCTGCCATGCAGCTGTTAAGGATGAGGATCCTGTCAGAAAAAAAGAGATGGCAACCCTAATTTAGTGGTAGCATGGTTGAATACACAGAGATTACAACCAAGACTTTTAAGAGCAAAGCACTCAAAACCATGGACCAGGATGGATGGATCTGTCCATTTCAGTTTCTTACACATTTGAATATATAGTAGTAGGAGATCACTCGTGACCGAGTAAGATTGTCTTCCAGGATAAAATTACAAAAAGAAAATTATAAAAACAGGAAATTCTAAAAAATTGTGTAGACTCTAGCGATGGGTCCATAAGTGACTGTGGAGGCCAATTCTTGATCCACACAGCTTCCCACAGTGAGGACGCACAGGTTACCAGATGGAAGATGGTCCTGTAAAGGATTCGTTTGACGTGCTTTTCACTTAGCACATTTCTCCCTTTCACCTTGCACTCAGGCTTCTTCAAAGTCCATAGAACCTTTGTGAAAGGCCAACCTCCATTTAGATCGTTCATGGGCCAGAGCTTCCCAGTTTTCGATGTTTATATTGCATTTTTTTTAGATTAGCCTTAAGAACATCTTTAAACCTCTTATACTGACCACCGATATTCCGCTTTCCATCCTTGAGTTTGGAATAAAGTAACTGCTTTGGGAGATGGCAGTCAGACATTCGAACAACATGACCGGTCCATTGAAGTTGGCGTTGAAGGATCATTTTTTCAACGCTAGTAGTCTTTGCTTCTTCCAGTACACTGACATTTGTTTGCCTATCTTCCCAAGTAATTCACAGGATTTTCCAGAGGCAAGCTTTCCATCTGTTCGATATATAATTCCCACACCTGTGGGAAGTTTCCCCTCGACAAGATGTAAAATCATATATATATATATATATATATATATATATATTCATCCCAAGTATGGATAACTTTGTGAATTTTGGTAAATTCTTATCAAAACTGAACTGGAATGAAATTCTCCCTAGGAGATGACATTTTTAAACCTTCCCCTTTGTAAAAAATACAAAACAATACCCTTCTTATTCAGTAGGAAAACATTATGAACTAGTTTAGAACCAATCTCGCTGATGTGCTATTTCTACTTTTAATTTTAATTTTACATAGGGGACCATTCAAAGGTGATCTCCCTCCACCCCGCCCCACCTGCAGCCTAAAGTGGTATCATCCATTCTACCACCTTATTCTGCTGCACATGTAGACCAGGACTTAGTCTTTAAGGCGCCACATAACTTTGTTCTAGTTTGCTATAATATGGCTACCCCTTTGGAATATGAGAAGCATATCAAGCCCCGAAGAATGTCTCTAAGTACAAAATTTATAGATCAACATAAATCATTCCTTAATTTTAATGTTTGTCTCTGTGTGGTGTTACAAATGGTTTCCACTGAGCCTTTTAATTTTGCTATTTTTATAGCTGTCAAAATTCTAAAACCATTAGAAGGCATGAAAAACTGCCAGGACTTAGAATGAACAACTTTTGGATGAAAATACAAAATGATTAAGTAGGGGAAAGTAGCGAAACCATTTAAATCTTTATAGATGTTTTGTGAGCATATATACCACAGAGAATGAAGAAAGCTGACCATGTGTAACTGATGAGGAATTTCTTTCCTGACAACTGATACAAATAACTTACAGAAGCAGGTCATAGAAACTGTTTCATCAAAGGGGGGGAAAGCATTAACAGATGTGGAGTTATTTCAAAATGCTTGCATAAGGACTGCTCTGTATTCTGGTCTATACATAATGCTAGAACTCAGGGTCATCAAATGAAAGCAATTGGCAGGGCATTCTAGACAAGGAAGGGAAGAACAAAGGCAAATAGTAGTGATAAGATATGAAGTTTTAGGCCTTAGTGACAAATTAAATATTAAGAAATCAGCAGGTCCAGATGGTATCCACCCAAGAGTTCTTAAAGAACTCAACTGTGGAATTGCTCATCTAGTTTTCAGTAGGTGGTACATTACTCGTGCAAGGCTTCACCTAATACTTCCAAATCCAAACTATAGTCAATATTGTCAGAAGAGGTGGTATTGTTGGTCAGATTGGTTCATACTTTCATCTTCAGTGGGAATGTTCAACAGGGCAGGAATTTTGGAACATGTTTGCTGATTACTGCCAGGGATTTTTCCATGTTAGACCACTGGTAACTCCTAAAACTATGCTTCTTCATCTTTTTGAAACTAATGACCCTGAATTCCTGCATGAAGACCTTCTTAAGCAATTGTATACAGTTGCAAAGTCATGTATAGCACTTAACTGGAAGTCTCCAGAGCAACCAACTAAACCACAGTGGGTTGATAAAATTTGGGAGACTAGGATAAATTATAATGTATACATTTACTCAGCAAGTGCAACAAGCTAGGAATCCTAATTTTTAGGAAAGATATTATGGCACCATGGTTTCCATTTATGTCCTATGTTGAAGCCCTTCAGACTTTTGATCAAATTCCAACCAAGTTCAGTTGCCTATTTTTCCCACCAGTCAACATACATCCCATATATATGTTATATAACTTGTATTTTTATTCTTTCATTAGAGAGTTTCTGTTTAGGCTGTTTTACTCTAGCTGTTCCACAAACCTATCAGTGATAAGCCAAAGAATGATAATTAGTGAAATCCTTTAATTTTTTTTAGCAATCTTGTTATATTATTATTTATGCTGTTCTTTTGTTGCCTTTGTTGTTGTTGTTGTTGTTATTATTATAAATAAAATAAAATTTTCATGGAAAAAAGAAGAAAGAAAAGAAAAGCTGTAGTTGTGCTTACCTCAACTCTCTCTAGTGCACGCACGCACACACACGCACACCTCTGCTCCACACATATCGGTGATAGACTAAGAATTAATTTCTTTGTTTCTTTAGTGAAACGTCATTATTTATTATTCTTTAGTGAAACTTTATTTAACTGCATTTCAAAATAAAATACAATTTCATGGCAATAATAATAATAATAATAATAATAATAATAATAACAACAACAACAACAACAACAACAACAACTTGTCCCTAAGATCAGCCTATTTGTACGAGAGTATTGGAAAGGACATCAATTTTTTAAAATAGGGATCCACAAAATTGCAGGCCAGTTAGCTTAAGATCTGAGTGAGCTGGTGGATACAGTATTAAAGTTATCAAGAGTCAGTGTGGCTCCTGCAAAGCTAAGTCCTGTCTCACTAAACTTTCAGTGTTCTTTGGGTGAGGTTAAAGGTGATCCAGTATACTTTTATTGGGATGGGTGCTTTCACACTTGCTCATATTGACCTAGTTAGGAAAGCAGTGAGGTGGTCAAGTTTGCTGATGACACCAAATTATTCAGGCTGGTAAATACAAAAAGAGTTTCAAAGAGATGCCAAAGGAGCTTACATATTGGTATGAGGCAATAAAATGGCAAATGCAGTTTGAAATAAATAAGTGTAAAGTCATTTATACTGGGGGAAAATAAAAATACTACTACTAATTAAAAAATCCTAGCTTCACAGATACACTGAAGGTCTGAGCTGGCAGTGACTGACTAGGAAGGGACCTTGGGGTCATGTTGGATAGCTCAATGACAACATATACCCAGTGAGCAGCAGTGGTGGAAAAAGTGGATTCCATGCTAGGGATCATTAGGAAAGGGATCCAAAATAAAACTGCCAGTATCATAATGCTCGTATACAAATCTATGCTGCAACCAAACTTGGAATACTGTGAACAGTTCTGGTCACCTTTTTTACCTAAAAAAAAGAAAAGAAAAGAAAAAAGAATATTGTAGAGATGGAAAAGGTGCAGTAAAGGACAACCAAAGTGATCAAGGGGATGGAGTCATCTATGAGGAAAAGTTACAATGTCTGGGGCTTGTTAGCCTAGGAAAAAGGCAAGTAAGGAAGGAACAAGATAAAGATATATAAAATTATGCATGGTGTGGAGAAAGTGGATAGGGAGAAGCTTATTCTCCCTCTCATAATACTAGAACCCAGGGTCACCCAATGAAGCTGATTGGTGGGAGATTCAGGACAGATAAAAGGAAGTACGTCTTCACACAGTGCATAGTTAAACTATGGAATCTCTTCCACAAGATATAGTGATGGCCACAAATTTGGATAGCTTTAAAAGGGGATTAGAAAAATTCATTGAGGATGAGGCTATCAATAGCTATCAGAGCATGCTTTTGAACACTAGAAGCTGGGGAACAGCAGGAGATGACTGTTGCCTTCATGCCCTCCTTGTCTTCCCAGAGGTATCTGTTTGCCTCTGCAGGAAACAGTATGCTAGACACATGGCCTTTGCTCTGATCCAGCAGAGCTTTACCTATTATTTCATTGCAGGCATTTTCTTATGTTTTTATGTCCCATCATAAAAATGATCTGATCTTGCATGCAACATAGTTAACAAGGCCTTTACCATTAACCTCTCCAAAATTTAACCTACAGCTATATCAGAGGAATACTGACTTAAATTTTTTTCTCTTAGGCTTCAAATGAACTACTTGCCTTTCAATAATTTATTAAAACAGTGCCACATTTGTAAAATGTATAGAGCTGGTTGTTCACCTGTGAATTTAAGTGTAAAGCCCTCATAAGAAGACTTTGCCAATTTTGATGATAGCTTAGTTATTTCTTCCACTGCCAGTTTATTTAAGGGTTTTAGCATTTTATTTTGGAAGAACATAAGGCTTTAGAGCAACTAAGAAACCAAACACTGATGTGTGTGTGTTTTTAAAGGAGAAGCCCCTGTGTTCATTGAAGTAAATATAAAATAAACATGAAAAGAAACCCAAAACTCTTTTTTTTTAAAAAAAAAGTATAAGATATTCAATTCTTTGTGTCAAACCTTGGAAGGGAGAGGAGGGGGTTACATACTCTTTCTTCTTTTCAGGGATTGATTTATTTAAAATATGTGTTTAATACCACCTTTCATACTATTTAAAATTTCAGGGTGGTATAAAACCATATTAAGGGAGCAATCCTATGGCCCCTTGACATCATCTGGGAGGCCATAGGATACTGAGCTGAACTGGTTCCAGACAAGCATGTTGAGAGCCATGTGCCATCAGTGGGAGGGGCCTCACCCAAAGTGGGCAGGGCCACCCTACTGCTGGCATGCAGCCCCAACATAATTGCCTAAAGCCCATACACTCACTCATGCACACAATCACATGCTCACCCACTCACAATCACAAACACACCCATCATCATCATCATCATCATCATCATCATCATCATCATCATCATCATCAATTTTATTTCTATACTGCCCAATAGCTGAAACTCTCTGGGCGGTTTACAACAATCAATTAAAAATACAGTACAATATAAAAGATACAGAATAAAAACATTATACAAAAATTAAAACCAAATTTAAAATGACAGAAATAGTGAGACAAGTTAATGCAACATGACCAGTAAAAAACTTTAAAATGACTTTTTTTAACCCACCATGCACTATTTAGAGTTGTTAAAAGCCTCAATATAAAGTAGCCCCATCACTACTCCCCCTGCAATCAGGCTTTTAAAAAGCCTTCCTTGGTGCCAATGGAGACTTTTTAAAAGCCTGATTGCAGCAGGGGGGCAGTGATTTTTTGAGGGGGGGGAATAGCATTGGGGAGGGGGTTAACCCTTCCCTCCCCAGTAGCGAACCCCTCCCATTGCCTCCCCATACTGCAGTGCAATGTTTAAAAAGCCTCTCTTGGCACCAAGGGTCCATCTTAGCCCAGTACTGTTGACACTGATTAGTAGCAGCTCTCCAGGTTTCAGACAGGAGTTTTTCCAGCCCTACAGGTTGTTGTCTACAAAGGACAGGGACTTAATCATCACGAGCTTATGACCCGCACTTACTGGGAATTCCTCGTTCATGGGTAATAATTGCAATCCCGATCCCCATCATGAATGGGGTTCAACAGGTTACCCGCACCTGTCACCATAGGGTAGACACATGCTGAACCAGTCAGTGTAGTGCACATGCAGCCCTGGTTATCTAATGGTATCACACACCTATTATTGCTCAAACTGGTGGTTGAACCTGTACCAAGGTAAATGTCATCCTTTACTAGTAAAGAAACAAGGATGAAATTTGTCCTTTTACAAAAGGCATTTCGTTTTCACCAGTATTTACTTGACAGATCATGAGGTTTATTTTGGATATTTACAGCCAGCCCAAGATAAAACAAATCTTTTACCAATAAGCTAAAAATGTCAATGATTTGATCTTGAGTTTAACTGACATATGCCTAACTTTTCTAACTATTTTCTCTGGCTTCCTAAAATTGAAAGAATTACTGATAAACATCAACATTCACAAGGTTCCAACCTTTGGCATTACACATGATAGAGGAAGAGTAGAATGGAGCGAGAAGCCAGGCAGACAGGAGAGAAAGAGAAACGCAGACAGACAGGTAGACAGTTGCCATATTCCTGGTTGTAAAATAGCAAGTCGACCTACACATTGGTTAATTTTCATGTCCTTGAAAAACTGAATTCCTGGCTTCATATTAGCCTCACATAAAAATTACTCCAGTTCTAATAATGGCAGGGTTTGTGTTGCCCTTATTATTTCTGTCAATGCATCCTAATTAACTGTTATGTACAACAAGATTTGTGGTCCTTCATTCAGTGACCTACATTCTCATTAGAGCCAGATACAGTATTGTTTTATTAACACAGCAGTATTCAGTCATTTGCAGGTTCAGATAATAGGTTTGAGCCACCTCAAGGTCAGTGAGAGAATCCACTACTGCTAAATTTCTGTGAAGTTCTGCTCACAAAGAAATTTTCGTTCACTCCATTTGCTCCCTTTCCAGAAATGAATAGCAGCCAGGTGCTATTGAGCCAGTGTAGCGTAGTGGTTAGAGTGTTGGACTGGGACTCAGGAAATCCAGGTTCTAGTCCCCGCTTGGCCATGAAACTCACTGGGTGACTTTGGGCCAGTCACTGACTCTCAGCCTAACCTACCTCACAGGGTTGTTGTGAGGATAAAATGGAGAGGAGGAGGAGGATTATGTAAGCCGCCTTGGGTTCCTTGCAGGAAAAAAGGCGGGATATAAATATAATAAACAAACAAACAAACAAACAAACAAATAAATATAACATCCTTGATCTTCACTCATAGCATATTTCCTCAATCCCAGGTTTTTAAAATGAAAAACAAGGGCATTTAAATGTGGGGCAATCAGATAGATGTACCTAGACAATGTAGAGAGCAAGTTTTGGGGACTGGCTAGTGTGAAGGTGGAAAAGATATGGTAGGCAGTGATGAAGGAAGAAACATACATATTACCCTGACCAGTGCTTTTTTTCTGGAGAAAAAGGTACCGGAACTCTTGGATTATGTTTCCTCGGGAGTAGATGGCGATTAAATTGTAATGAAATTAATAGAATAAAAGGTGCTGGAACTTAGTTCTGGTGAGTTCCACCAGAAAAAAAGCCCTGACCCTGACAGTGCAGCCCTCTATACTCAGAAGTAAGTTGCATTGAATTCAATGGGCTTACTCCCAAGAAAATGTGTATAGGATTACAACCTTAATCCCATTTTACTCTGTAACAGCTGGGAGGCCCAGGCGGAAGGTGACAAAAAGGCAACTGGCTTGCAATTTATAAGGGTGTTTGATCCCCTGTTAGGAAGGAGATAAATGCAGATTAACCTATCAATCAAGTTGTTAAACATAGCTTTAGGTTACTTCCATCCAGTTTTTGTAGTAGGATGACCTACCAGTGAGAAAATCTTTTGATAGTAGGACATTAATTCTGTTCACTCCAAAATGACATTCGCTCATTGGGAAACCACGGGGATTAGACAATGTACAGCCATTGCAACATAATTACATGAGACTAAAGGTAGAGACAGGCAGCCATTAGAAAGCAGCGGAGGGCAACTAAAGTTCCCTCCCCTGCTTTCTAGTCAGCCAAATGATGTCAGGGAGTGAGGCTACACCCCCTGATGTCAAAGGGGCTTGGGCCACACACCCTGGCATCCTTTGGTTCCTGGCTGGCACATCAGCAGGATGATCCTTCCGATGTATCCACCGGGAACCAGCTTCACTGCACATGGGTCCCATTGAAGAATTGTGCTGTAATGCATTCTATTATTTAAAATATTTGTATTGTAATTTATATTTTTAACTCTTTATTGGGAGGAATACAAATATAATAAATAAATAAATAAATAAATAGGAGAAGACTCATGCACAGTGAAGCTGCTTTGTTTTCCACACACCTTCTCCCATTGGGAGAAGAGGATGTGGGGCAGGTGAACCAGCAGCTGGAGGAGTGCACCTCTGGATGCTGGCTTAGTTGAGGGGCATTATCCATATGGCTGCTTCCCCAAACCACTGTGGAAGCTGCCACATGGGTGGAGCATCCAGAACTGAGCCAGCCACTGGCGGAGTGCTCCTCCAGCCACTAGCTTAGTCCTGGACACTTCACCCATGTAGCCACATCCCCTGCAGTTATTTCCTATCCAGATCTCCAATCTGTTATTGGAGATAATAGTGGAGATTCCTCCAGGGGGTGGGGCTTTGAGACCAAGCCCTGCCCCTGGAGAAATCCTGAAAGGCTCTGTGGGTCAGATGGACAACTTCTGTGGGCCAGATTAAGTCTGTGGGCCGGAAGTCACCCTCCCCTGTTATAAAGCATGATGGAAGCACACATTTGCTGCATTCTATGGAATTTGTTTTTTGGCAGAGAATATGTGTTCAAAGCACTTCCATCACACATAAAAGTGCATGTGTCTGTTCACACTAATAGAATTAAGTACAATAAGCTTAAGTGTGGTGAAAAGATAAAGACTTGTGATTTCTATGTAAGATAATGTGAGATAACATAAGATTTATTATTATTATTATTATTATTATTATTATTATTATTATTATTATTATTATTATTTTGTGAATGTCATCTGGACTTCTGAAGCTGAGTTATCTTTCTTCATGGCCACCGTTTTGTTTGTGATAGATAAACCTCATAAGAAAAGCTTTCACCTGCTTTGCAGCATAGATCCAGCTGTTGTCAATAGTGATGATGATGATGATGATGATGATGATGATGATGATGAAGTTTGCCTATTGTAGGCTTGTAATAGGAATGTTCACTTCTCATAGTATTCGTCTTCAGGACATGTCAGGCACTCTTACTCTGCCGAGAGTGAATAACAAAATGTATTTCAATGCTGATGCCCCCTTTTGCATTTTCACAGTCAACACTTGTCAGACCAGACCACCAACACCAGTATCCATAAGCAGAATGTTTTTACTTTAACATGTTACTTCAGGAGTGGGCAATATGTGTCCCACCTATGTGTTCCATTGCTGGACTGCAACTTTCACCATCCTTCACCACTGGCTAATTGCCTGCCCCTGCTTTACGTGGTCTCGATGACAACATGTCCTTCCTTCCTTCCTTCCTTCCTTCCTTCATTCCTGATAACTGCCTTTTAGTCCAGTCTTAGTAAGCCCATTGCTGTGGGCTGAGCTTCCCAATTCCAATCTTAATCTCACAAAATCCATCTGCCCACCTCTTGCTTGCTTCTGTCATGTATCCCTGCTGTTGTGTATTGGCATCAAGCTCCATTTCCACATAAGGGTGTGGAGAGCTGTGGGAGTGGAGGATGTGCACAGCTGGAACAGGCAGCTGTAGAAGGGCAACTGCCTGCCATCTGGTGGTCACCAGCTGCTACCAGAACAGATGGTTCCTCTTCTTCCACCTTCCCAGCAACTAATCAGAGGGCACCCAGTCATATGCATGAGGAGCAGGCAGGGCCGGTGCTACCATTAGGCCAACTAGGCGGCCGCCTAGGGCGCCGGGCTAAATGGGGCACCAGAAAGCCTTGAAAAAAACACTTCACATATATCGACGGAAGAAAAGCTTTTTTTTTTTTTTTTTAAGAGTCTTTCTGGGTTGTTTGAACTGCGTGTTGCTGGCTGCTCTCCTCCTCTTCCTCTCCCCCCTGCGCAACTCTCTCGCTCTGCCTTCACTTCCAAGGAACACACAAACTGACTCTCCCAAAGATTTCTTTTGTGATCACTTGAACTGAGGAGCGGCGGCGGCAGCAGCAGCAGGAAGAGACGAAGGTGTGGGGGGGTGTCGGTGGGTTTGTCGTTGGTTTGTTAGTTACAAAGATGAAGAAATAAGAGGGGAGGGTGGAGGGAAGTTTCTTTTTTAAAAAAGAAAATGGAGTACCAAGCCAGCCTTCCCCCCCCACACACCCCATTTTCAAAATCCCGCCAAAAGACACATACTTATATTAAAGTGACTCCTTTCATGGACAATTCACTCCCGCAGCCCCTGATAATGCCTACTGTTTGGGGAAGTTCCCCCCCCCCTTCTAGTCCCCTTTGGTACCTTCATATGAAAGTGAAAATCTGTATAATGGATCTTCGCTTTATCCAACGGGATAACTGAGGATACCTTGATAGAAGATTTCAAGAAATGTAGCAAATTGGTACTACATCAACATGCATTTTTTGTATGTTTGTCAATGTTTATGATAATATTTTTTTTAGGTTTTGCCAATTGACTTTTAATGGGCATAGGGCTGAGGGAGGGAGGGCTCAAGTGGGAAGGGGGGTGCGCTAAATATCTGATCTTGCCTAGGGCACCAAACTGCCTTGCACCTGCCCTGTGAGCAGGAGCATTATACAGTTATTAGGTGACCTGCTGAGCCTGCCTGCAAGAATGTGCATGTGCCCAGATATTATGAGCTAATTTAGAACTCTTAGAACAAAGCCCCCCCCCCCCTTCTACTCCTCCTTCTTTGAGAAATTAGTGTAATTCTGGCTGGAATATAATGTCCGTGGGGTGTAATTGTGTGGGCTTCACATGTCAGTAAATGATTGCATCCCATTGCTAATAGGGGAGCAAGATGGGGAATTTAAGAGATCCATCAGGTCACATCATAAGTCTAGAGCACAGGCTTCATGTCCTGCACATCTGGAGCACACCAGTTTGAAGAAGGCTGCTATAACAGATCTCTCAACTACAGTTGAATGGGTGGCTGGTATTTTCAGAGCTTAATTCAAAATCCAGTTGAATGGAACTGATCCTATAGTGCCTTTCTACAATGTACTGAAGGTGGCTTGCAGTTTAGAACAATTGCTAAGAATGTAATAGACAAGATACAAAAGGAATAAAGGATGGGGAAAGAAAAACTGGAGTTACTGGTTTTGGCTATGGGGTTTGGGATTTGGTTGTACATGTGTAATTTTAAATCCTCTAAATAAAATTTTAATGCTAAATAAATATGGCTAAATATTCTAAGATTCAGTAACCCAGGGGAGATGTAGTGGATGATCTCATTTAATGTGAAGAAAAATGAATTCCATAGACTGCACAGCTGAAATTAAGTGATTTGCTTCATTGAATGAGCCCACAACTCTCTGAGGATGGATTTAAGTCCTTGTACAAAAGGAAAACACTGTTTCCAATTCATTTATATTCTTTGAGTTCCCAAATTAGCAGAAGGTCTACTGAGGCACAGTGTAATGGGTTTTGTATTTCAAGAGGCTGGATGCTGGGAAGAAGATGTCAGTGGTGCCACTTGTGACAGTTAGCAGACAGATTCACATCAAAGAACTCTTATATGATACAAGGCTTGTTTCAACAGTCATGTGCTTTTTCATGTACTGAAAACAGACTTTTACATCTGTATGATCTGCTGCAATAGAATTTCATAGATTTCATAGATCATAGAGTTGGAAGGAGCCTACAAGGCTATCGAGTCCAACCCCCTGCTTAATGCAGGAAACTAGAGGAGGGGTCTCCCATCCAAGTAATAACCAGGCCTGACCCTGCTTAGCTTTCCACGCTCAGACAAGCTGAGCCAGCGTGAGCGACAGACGAAAGGAAGTACACACAGCATGTATTTAAATATGTTACCCCAAGTTGTGGCAATGGACACCAACTGAAGACCAAAACAGACATTACTTTAAATCTATATGTAGCACTTCTTTTTTAAATTATTTTTTACTCTAGAGTAGGCACAACCCACCCACCCCATCAGGACACAAGCATGGGAGGTAATGACTTTTAAGATCCAGATTAGGAGCCCTGCTCCAACTCAGTAAATGTACCCCCTCAAATACATAGCTACTAGATCTGGATGTAAACTAAAGTGTGTTTTGGCCCTTAGATGGCTTTAAGAAGGTTAGATGAATTCATGGAGGATAAGCCTATCAATGGCTCCTAGTCCTGATGGCTATATGCCACCTCCAGTGTCAGAGGCAGTATGACTATGTACACCAGACTGTCACCAGTTGCTGGGGAACTTGGGTGGGAGGGTGCTGTTGCACTCATGTCCTGCTTGTGGGATCCCATGGGCAGCTAGTTGCCCGCTATGTGAACAGAAGATGGGCCCTTGCTCTGATCCACCATGGCTCTTCTTATGTTCGTATGTTGTCAATGAATGACCTTAAATGTTGCTCCTGTTTCTTTGATGGTTGCATCAAATTCAAAGCAGCTCCATCAGTAGCTGCACAATGGATGTATTCCCCTGCCCCACCCATAACCAAAGTATTATGATGGGAGAAAGCTGACAAATTTCCCCTACTTCACAGCAATTTAGGCAGAAAAAAGTACTACAACTCCTAGCATTCCCCAGCTAACATGGCTACCTGTTCTAGGTGCCTGCTGAACACTGGCCATGTATGCTTAGAGCGCCATGTAATATTCCAAGCTGGAGAAGAGAATTTCCAAGACACAATGATGTTCGATTCATAATGCAGCCAAGCATTACAAGCTGGAAAAAATCTATATACTGAACCAGAGAAGTACAGCATCAGCAACTGTCCTCTTCCCATCAGTGCTGCAGTTTGGCTGAGCTTCCTATCTTACTGGCAAGGCTGGGGGGGGGTGCTGTCCAGGAGGTCAGGAAAACAACGTGTTTATGATCGCAGGGAAGAGACATCCAGCAAAAGGGCCACTGAGATCTAAGCAGGGTAAGGTGTTCCATCAGCAGTTGCGCTAGGCACTAAATGTGCAGCTTTATAGCTGCCTGGCCCTACTGCCTCATCCCTTCCTGGAGAGTCAGTAGGACCTTGATCCGCCACTTGTGTGGTAAGTGGTAAGTCTGGGCTCCTTGTCTTAAGCAGGTCCCAAGAGTGGGAGGCCTCATGCTGCCAGACACGGAGTCCTTTATCCTAAGCTTCTGCTTAGATACGCTGCCACCTCTACTCCTGGGGTCCCAGATGTAATGTTCAGTGTTCTGGTGCTGGGGGGTGGGGGTGGCACCAGACAGAGTATGTTGGTTTTCCTGAATCTGTGTGGTGCCTCCATTTGGGATTGAGGAGGAAGACATATAGGGCAACCGAGCCGGAGTGTGTTTGGGGAGGGCCCAGGCACGTGTCATCTGCAGCCTGGCCCAGCTGTGCTGCCTTGCCAATCAGCGCTGGCTTAAAAGATAGGCCCCAAACACATTCCAGACGCTGGAAGCAATTGTTGCAAGTCAGCCATAGCCAGACGCTCCTGCCAGCTCCCGGACTGAGACTTGTGCATTTTGACTCAGGGGAACAACCTTGACTACTCTTCAGCTTGCTCCTGAACTGGTTCGTGTTATCTTGATTTCGGACACATATTTTGGCTTCTCACCTTGGACTGTGTAAACGACTACGGCTTATCTCTGGACCAGACTAATTTATGACAATCTGCAGTATCCCCAAGTGGGGCCTTTCCCCCAGTGGTGTTCTTTAGGAGCAGATTGATTTCTCTTGAACCTCAAGGGTGCTAGAGCAGCAATGTTGCCCTCCTCCTTTGACAAGGTATAATTCTATTTTTGTCTGGTTCTGATGGGAAAGTGGTAGGATACGACAGCAGCTAGGGCCACCCTCAAAGGTTGGCATGGTTGGGCACCTACCAAAGTCCCACACCTTAATGGGGGTGGGGGGCTCGATCTGCTCCTCCTCTTCAGCACTGCAACCTGCTTGGTCACCCACCTCTCGCTCTGGCCCAGAAGGAGTGAGCAAGCAAGCAAACCAACCAAAGTGGTGAAAAGAAGCAGTGGTAGTTCCCATTGCCTGCTTGCTCACTGTCTCTCTGCTTGGCAAGCAAGCAGAAATCATGAGGAAGAGGAACAGCAAGCACTGGTGACAGTGAGGAAGTAGGCTGAGTGAGTGAGGGTGTCTTGCCCAAGGGCCCCCCAAAACCTGGAGCGGCCACTAACAGCGACATTTATACTTTGATCTTTTCTCGAAGCTCAGACTGCGAAGAGACCCTTTCACAGGCTTAAGTATGTTTACAAGGATTTCTCTGCAAGAACTGGATAATTAGGCTGACATTCCTTGCATTAGTAAAAACACTCCATGCTGTGGGTTATTTTGGAACTAGATTCATCATCCCTCATCCACATTAAGGGCCCATCTGCTGGGTATATGCAGGTAACTGATACTGAACGATGGTCTCTAGGGCATATATGTTGCAGGAAGATATGACCAAATATGCACAGAATTGCAGGCAAGCTATCAAGATCCTCAGATCTCTTAAATCAGGCAACATGTTGCAAAATGTGGATGGAAGAGAGGAGACGGGGAAAGGCTGACTTGACCTTGGTGTCATGAAGTCTGCATGGTCAGAGTCTTAAGATGGAATTGAGGAAGAGTCTCAGACTTAAATGGAAACTCTACTAGGTGTCATGCAGGTTTCAGGTTACACCTAGGACTGTTGGAACAAATAGACCAATAGAGGTGGATGATTCCCCCCATTTTTGAAAATATGAAATCCAAATGTTGTTCCTATTGGTACCGTAATCAATATGCATGGCTTCCTTGGGAGGCAGAGAGCAAAAGGAAAGTGAAACATAGCAGTTGTTAGCAAAGGTGGAGGTTAGTTTTGGGTGGTGCACCTGCTTTCCGTAAAGCCTTGCCTGATTAAGAGATCTGGAGAGCTCAAAAGCCTGCTAATTTTGTCCATTGTCTGGTTTCTTTTCCTTTCTTTTCCTTTCCTTTCCTTTTCTTATGGGCCAGCGGGGCTTTCTTTGTTTTATGTTTTACAGGAAGAATTAGGCCCCCCTAAGTGTTTTGTTTTGTGACTGATGCAAACTAATCATTACTGTCAGTGAGAGCCATTCCAAGGGGAAGGGTGAAAGGTTCACTCACCCAGGGATCAAGCAACTGAAAGAGTGGGGGAATCTTCCCAAATAAATCTGAAACCTGGACCTTCTGTGTCATGAAAGGCACATTCTTTATAAATAGAGGGAGCCTTACATTGGCAGCAATGCTGGATGTTCCTTTCTTACAACCTGCTATTTTATGCCCAGATTAAAACTGGGCAGCACTGTTTGTTCATTTTTTTTAAAGTTGCAAGTTCTTGTCTCCCATCACTGTGTGAACTAGGAGTAGGCAACTTATTTGCCTAAAGCACAAATTATTTCCTGAAAAGAAAAAAAAATAATAGGCATGTGTGAACACCAGGGAGTGAAAGGCTGCTTGTTATGAATACAAAACTAAGTAGGATCAGATTTCTTTGCTCTGAATAATTTTAGGTGCAAATGAAACAGAAAATGGAATTTCATAATATTGCCACCTTTACTCTAGCTATGAACGACAACCATTTAGAGTTCATCATACCATAAGCATATTCATTGGAACAGCAGATAGTATCATTGGTAATGTGTAAACAGTAGGTGATCATCAATATCATGCCATAAATACTTGGGAGACAACTTCAGAATTAGGGCATAATTCAAGTTGATTGAAATCCCCTCTTTCAGTGTCCAATTACTCTGCAAATGAAAAACAACAACATGCAGTTGGATAGCTTATTGGTAAGAACATGTTATAACTCTGTTAATAATAGTTTTACAATTACAGCACTTCATTCTCACTTAAAATAACACACATTTGATTTCATAGGACCAATTTCATTTCATGGGACAGTGGCTGTCCATTAAAATGTAGCTGATGATAGCAGATAGTCACTTCCAAAGTCCATAAAGCAATGGTGATGACATTTAAAACTGCAACATTTGGGATGCTATGTTCTTCCTTATCTATTTCCAAAATGACTCGTCTTTTTTAATGATAACTGCATTGATTTTTCATTTTAAAAACACGTACGTTCCAAACAGAGAGGGAACATAATGGCCACACTAATATCAGTAATGACAATGATTGCATTTCTTGGTCCCAGCTTGAAAGGCTTACAGATATGGGGCCAGATCCAGATTTATGCTGGATCAACTGTGCTGCTGAAAGTGGATTTCCCCGCCCTTTCCTTCCCATGGCAGCCCCTCCAGCCCCCTGAAAATGCTACGCAGTGAGTCAGGAAAACCTGCTGAATGGACAGAGCTGTGCCATGTGTGTGGGGGAGGGGGGATCCCCCAAAATTGGGCAGTGGGACCTTTTGCGAGTGGTGCCCTTCCTCTCAAAGTAGATCCTGGATCCAACTAATAGTTGGGTGGCATAAAATGTGTGTTGGCCACCAAGTAACATCTTAGGCAGGCTACTAATACAAAGATAGGCATAATTCTTGGTGGTCATCATCTTCCTGGAGGCTTGCAGAGATCTTCTGGGTAAGAGTGTTCTATAAATGTTACTGAATCAAACAAAACAAAATTAGGCATGGCTGGCAAAGGAGCATGTACAGAACAAATTCCCTCCATCTCCAGCGCCAAGTGTATAGCTAAGTAGTGTCAGAAGAAGTAGGCAGGCCCAGATCTGTGGGTTTCCAAAAACATTTGGAGGGCACCAGGTTAGGGAAGGCTGAGCTAATGTAAGATCTGCCATTGCAGTGGCCATCTTAGGATTGCCATGTCTGTTGTTCTTCAGCCATGTTGATACTAACTTATCAGCTGTTACTCAGCTATACTAACTTATTATTCACATATATCTGATCTTGTTTCCAGACTCTGCTCAGCAGGTACATTAAATTTCATGGAAGGATGCCTATTAAATTATTCTTGTTAATTTCCTTACAGCTGACAGTGACTAGGGCATTCAATTAGATATCAAGGTACAAAGAGCCCAGCAGGAAACATTTATTAGTAACAAAGGAAGAGCTACATTCCCCTGAAATTTCCCCCAAGGAGTTTAATAGCTATTGTGTTCTCTTCTTCATTATGATACAATGGAGCACATCTGCCCTCTTTGTAGAAAATAATTTCTTCTACATGTTTGTACTCTCTCAACAAGCAGTTATTATTCAAGCTCCTCCTTACTTTAAAGCAATCCCTGTAGCTCGCTTTGCCTGTGCCATTGTATATGTGCGAGACACATACGCTAGGGATGCTTGTGTGCCAGGAAAATGTGTAGAAATGTCAGAGTAGCTGGTGATGACACAGATGTAGACCAACAAAGAGAGCAAGATATAGGAAAGAACAATATGCTAATTCTAAGAAGTACATGGGAAAGGCACGCACACACAATGGAAGATATAACCACAGAGAGCCTTCCACATAGCACACGCTTCTAGAGGGCACAATGCACACCAGCGTGACCAGGAGATGCACTGCCTCCACCTGAGGCTAGCTTTCAGCGGGTCTCCTGTCGTGGGCAACTTCTGCTTATCGGTACAAGGGAAATGACAACGCCTCATCCCTAGGCATGGGTGAGGAATGTTCATTTTTTAATACGAATTTGCCAAAATCCACAAATTTCTTCATATGGGGGATGGAAAGAACTTGTGATTTTAAAAATTTGAATGTGGGAGAAACTGAAACGGACAGATTTGTCCATCCAGGCCCTGGGCTTGGATGGACTTCGCTTGTTTTAAAAGTCTGGGAGCTTTTCTACACAAGGCTGTTAATCCTCTGTATCTACTTTTGGTTTCATTGCAGAATTGAGATCTGTTGAATTTGGTTAGTGCAGATGAGGAGCATTTCCTTTCCTGCTTTTCTGCTACATAATCTCTAGGTGGCACTGTAGTTTAGCAGAAAAGTGCAAATATACAAGTGGGGAAAGCATTTTCTTTCACTTTTACAAAATACAGCATTTTCCCTGCTCTAAAAAAAACTCACTGAAAGTGTTATTTAGACACCAAAGCGAAACTGGAGGGTCATGATGTCGTCTAAGTAACCCATAAACAACCGTGGGTAGGGAATGATGAGCGCACGATAAATGCCTCATGTAGAAAAGCTCTGGGTTTGAATCAGTGTATTCAACCATGCTAGTACTTAAAAAGGGTTGCCCCACCTCTTTTTTCTGATAGGCTGCTCATTAACAGCCACATGACAGGCAGATTCAACGTGGTCCTCTCCATACTGGGAACAGTTGTACCTGTTGAATTTGGTTAGTGCAGATGGGTGAGAATTTAGTTTTAGTTTTGTTTTGGTAAGAATGTACCAACATTCATAAAGTCCTTCACGTTTGGGATGAAAAGAACTTGAGATTTTAAAAACCTGAATTTGTGAGCAAACAAAAGTGACAGATTTGGCCATCCCTACGTCCCCAATGCAGCCTGGTCTCTGCTGACAGAGAACCCACAGAGAGGAGGAAGCAGAGATTCACTGACTACTTACTGCAGGAGGCCGGGCAAAACCCGACCTTGGCTTGTAAATATCACTCTCACCCTGCAGAAACAGGCAGGTGCTTGAATGACTGCAAGCAGAGTCCAGGCGAGCAAAGGTCTCCATGCTCCATTGATTTCAATAAGCAAGTTTAAACCCTCAAGCTTCTGTGAGTACTCAAAGGAAATGCTTGCAAAAGCCTGATAATTTTTATTGTCGAATGAGGGCATATATTCATGCATCTCTGGAAGAAATTCTTATCAGTTACAGTATCTCTTGGGTTAACAAACCAAGTCTTCCCTACATCTAATCACAGCAGTGTGACAAGGAAACAGATTTTCTTGTGTATAAGCTCAAAATAAACAGTTGATTAGAGCTGTGAAAAAAACATTGCATTTTCTCCAAGTAACGTTGAAAAAGACTGACAATATATGAGGTGTGGAAACAGATTTCTGGAGCTGCTGGCAACGTGTGAGAGAGGGAGTGATATCAGAAGAGGTTTGTAAGAATGAAAGGTATGGCTTTCAGCCAAAACCTACCTAACATTTAAAAGCATCATTCTCATTGCAATCAATAGCATGAAGGGTTGTCTATTGGGGTATGAAGTTCCAGGATTTATATATTGTTCTTTTAAGATAATAATGAGCATTGGGAAATTTCTTACAGGATTTTTAACTTCAGCATGTAGTTGAAGTTACACAGGTGCTGCTTTCTTCATATTGACTTCAGTGAAAGCAGGAAGAAACCCCAAGTGTCTTTAGTATCAGGTTTCATATTGTTGTTGTCTAAAAAGAATAGTGTTCCTGCAGCTTCACAGAGAGAGTGATTCAGCCATGTGTGGCAAGTGTCTGAAAATAGAGAGAAACATGTTAGAAATAAGAACAAGAGAAACATTTTACTTCTCTTTCCCCCTTAACATTTCTTAACAGGCAAGGGGCCTTTGGAAGAAGGCACCATATGTTGACAAACAAGGAATAGCAGCTGAACTTCTGCTGGAGGAAAGAAACCATCCCCCCCCTGCCCCGAGCTAGAAGGGTTCTTTAATCAACCAACAAGTCTAGAAAATATACACAAATGTGTTTGGGGGTCATGTTAGTACTCTAAGGGCGCAATCCAATGTCCTCCACACTTGATGCATGTAAGCCATTGAACACGGAGGCTTATGTGCACCCCATGCAGGGCGTGAGGTGCGGCAGCGGTGATCTCCACTGCCCCGCACCTTACACCCTGCATTTCATCTAAGTTAGCCATTTTCAGCCATCTAAATGAGGTGCCACGGGGGGGAAGGGGGGGCTGTTTGGATACAGCATACGCTGTCAGCCCAGGGCTCCTCCTCCCATCCCCCCGGCACGCCCCTTTAGTCCTCTCCCAGGCCAATTTTCCGACCTCGGAGAGGCAGCCGGCATGGTTCTTCCTGTGCCAGTTGCAAGGGGGGGCGGGGCAGGGGGGGCTCCATGTTTGGACTCCCAGCTCTGCAGTCAGAGGACCTTGGTTGGAGCTAGGACTCTGAATAATCCTATGGTCCCCCAAACAATGTCGGGAGGCCATAGGATTGTGCCCTAAGTCATTTTCCAATGGATCCCAAGGTGGTAAAATGCCCCACAACCTCAAATGTGTGTGTGGTGTCATCAGAAGTGCTTTAAACTCAAAATATGATAGATATTAGAAAAGTATCATAAATTGTCAAGCTAAAAAAAATGACAAAACTTTATTATTAGTAAAATCAACTGGTTGTTGTTGTTGTTGTTGTTGTTGTTGTGTGGGGCATTTTTCTAACCCCATAAGAAATCTGTCTCTGGGGAGGTAAGTGTTCCCCCAATGAAACCCCACCCATTGCTTGTGCCAACCTACTGACACCTAGGGCTTGTTCGCACAACACGGGAACTGCAAGTCCCCTGCGGTTCCCGTGTCATGTGCACGCCGACCGGGGGTGCCCCTGTGGGACAGCCGTGGGTGGGACGCATGGAAAGTGACCATGGTCGGTAGAGGGGTAAGCCCCTACCGCGTGTGGTCACCGTGCCGTCCGAACAGCAGGCGGCTGTCCCGCGGGGTCCCCACAGAGACAGGAGCCCAGAGCAGCCGGAGCCGCCGCCGCTCCAGCCTGTAGGGGCAAACGGCCCCTCTGGGTATCCCGGGGCCCCACCCCCTAGCGCTGGGAGGCCCGCACTGCGGTGTCGGGACTACAGGGTCTGCCCACGCACGTGGGGCACCGGTCATGTGCAGCACCCCTCCGGACCCCACAGGACGGCCCCGTGGTTCCTCCCCCACCGTCAGCCTGGGTCGTGTGAACTGGCCCAGAGAGTACTTAAGCATGCTTCCCTAGCTCACGCTGGCTCAGCTTGTCTGAGCGTGGAAAGCTAAGCAGGGTCAGGCCTGGTTATTACTTGGATGGGAGACCCCTCCTCTAGTTTCCTGCCCTGAGCAGGGGGTTGGTCTCTATGGTCTTGTAGGCCCCTTCCAACTCTATGATCTATGAATCTATAAGCTTTCTTTGGGAAAAGCCTGGGGACATTTTATACCCCAATACATTGCTTGTGTTTGGGGCATAAAGACACCCCAATGGGAACATCAACAGATTCTTGAGTTATTTTGTGCCCTGGGTGTGGTTTTGTTTCCTTAATTTTGCATGAATAATTAAGAACTGATAGCATACAGGAAATAGCATTTCCCCCTTATCTCTTCCCCTAATCAAAAATCATAGACATTAGAAGGGCCAGGTATGTACTGCAATAACGAGAAAATCCATCACCAAAAAAAAGAGGACAAAAGAGGGCACAGATTTGCCTAAAATTTGCATATGGTAATATAGATGTATAGATGGACATTTAGAAATAGCGACTGTGATTTACGTAAATAGAAATGCAATGCATTGCACCATAGTGGAGAAGACTGTGACCAGGTCACCTGTATGCCTGCTCAACTGGAGCGGCCCTTCAAACAAAGGATGCTTTCAAACAGAGGACTGTCCTCTGACAGCTCGTCAAACAGGGGACTGTTGTCTGTAAAGCAAGACACGGTGCGGGGGTGGTTTAGTATTGTATTGTGCCCGTGCACTCGTGAGACCCAGTGGTTGTGCGCTACAGGGCTTTTGCAGTTCTAAAAATAACCCTGTAACTGAGTGTAAACACTCATCTCTGGAACAGGGCAGGTCCACAGAGCTGACAGAAGGGAGCCCTGCTGCCCTATCCCAATCTGGAAATGAGCATTTCTGCTTTGTTTCCAGGGTTATTTTTAGAAGCACAAAAGTCCCATTGTGCATGCAGTGGGTCCGATGAGAACAACAGCCCCAGTGGAGGCAGAGCTTTGACAAAGGGCTGGCCGACACACTCAGAAGGCCAACGGTGACAATTCCATAGTAGAGTGGGCCCCAATGCATGCATCAAGCACTGATTGAGCCAGGAGCTCCACAGCCACGACCAGCTTGATTCATGTCATCTTGCCCACATTGAGAGGTATGACCAAGGAAAGTGGTGAATGAGAGACACTGGTCATAGGGATGGATTACAAGCAGCCCATAGATCTCATAGATCATAGAGCTGGAAGGCGCCTACAAGGCTATCGAGTGCAGGAAACTAGAGGAGGGGTCTCCCATCCAAGTAATAACCAGGCCTGACCCTGCTTAGCTTTCCACGCTCAGACAAGCTGAGCCAGTGTAAGCCACAGGCCTGCCCAGTATTAGATCATTTTGTGAGGCCCTGCATGTACAGCCCAAGGGGCCTTTTCTTCTGCCTGTGTAATCACTGATTCATTCCGACTGATTTGCAATGACTATCGCTATGATCTAATTAAACACGCGCACACACACACACACACACACACACACACACACAAAGATAATCAACATTTGCTCCTGGTTATCTTCAGAACAGATGGGTAATGCTCCACAGCTTGGAATAGTAGGCAGAAGACAAACTGTTTTGGAGTGGCACTGTTGATATTCCAAGAAGGAGAACTCACAAGGTAAAGACTCAGGTGGTAGTTTACAGGTAGATGTGATTTTTTAAAATGTGCATGTGAACCAATACTTACAGTTAAGATTGTATCTGAATAAACCACAGGCGATTAGGATTTGCTTCCAGGCACAAAGTCCCCTTAAAAATCTTTCAAAGTAACAGTTTATGCATGTTATCTAAGACTCCAGCTGCTGGTTCCATGAGGCAAAACAGTTGGTGTACTCTCTGTAGGCACCAGAAAGGATGAAATCACAGTAGCTAGGTTTGGAGATGTCTGTAGGCTGCATTTCTTTCATGTAGAAACCTTCCTTACTCCACCAGGAATATTACGGTAACTATCCAGGCAAGACACTAGGCCAGAGGTGGGCAACTTGTGGCCTCCAGATGTTTTGGCCAGAAGTCCCATGATCCCTCACCATTTGCTATGCTGGCTAGGGCTGATTTATCATTATCATTATCATTTCTATACTGCCCAATAACTAAAGCTGTCTGATAGGAATTGTAGACCAACAAGACACACACACACCCCGCGCACTAGGCCATAGCTCCACCAGAAATAAACCATGTAATGACAGCATATACCACAACAGATTCTGTTTTACTATTCTCATATGAAAAAGTAGGCTACTAGTCATCAATATAACACCTTGCTTACATTTCCCCCTCTCCTGAATCTCCCTCGTCCCAAATTGAGGGCGTGCACGCTTACCCAGAGGTAAGTCAATCACACATACATGCATAGCTGTGCTAGGAAGAGGAACGGGCTGTGAAGAGCATCCACAGAGGCTTCTTTTTAAAGTCTTAAAGAAAGAAAATAAAGAAAACCCTCCGCCACCTCATCCCAAAAAGTAAGGTAACCCCCCACCCACCCACACACACTCTGGAGATATGGCATATGTATGTCAGTGCAGGTGCTTCGTGTGACAAGGAAGGGGTGTGTATGAGTGTGTTGGGGGGAGAATCTCATCGCAGCAGGAGCATGGAGGAGTTGTGCTGCAGAGGCCCCTGGGATACATGCAGGGAGTGGGCGGGAGGAAAAAGTTGGAAACAAGCCACGGCAAGCCTCAGAGAGGCTTGTCGTCAGCACCATCGTGGGTTAGTGCTCGAATAACCAACCCACGGTGGCACGTTCTCAGGGTGGCTTATCGTGATATGTGAACCAGTCCAACAGCTATTTTTCCTTTCATTATCAAACAAAATTACTGTCCTGTCACAAATCAGGGCTGGGACAGATAGTCTATCCTAGATGACCCCAGCTGAGAGCCAGTGTGGCGTAGTGGTGAGAGTGTTGGACTGGGACTTGGGAGATCCGGGTTCTAGTCCCCACTCAGCCACGAAACTCAACTGGGAGACTTTGGGCCAGTCTCTGACTCTCAGCCCAATCTACGTTACAGGGTTGTTGTGAAGATAAAATGGAGAGGAGGATGATTATGTAAGCCACCTTGGTTTCCTTACAGGAAAAAAAGGTGGGATATAAATAAAAATAAATACATATCAGATTTTTTGTTAAACAGGCTTCAGACTCCATAATGCTTCCCACAAAGTTCTTTCACCTCGGCTCAAAAACCTACTAACAGAAGGGTGAACTCTGTGCCAGACCGCATGGGGGATTAGCAGTGCAATCTTCTACATGTTTACTCAGGAGTGAGTCCCATTATGTTTGATGGAGCTTGCTCCCTAGTAAGTGTGTTTAGCATTGCAGCCTAAATCTGTAGTTTGGCATTGATTGGTTGTTGTTTTTTTACTTTTTTTTCCTTTCAAACTTTTAAATTTTATTTCTATATGAAACAAACGCATAATATCAAACATATAACAATTAACAAAACAAAATAGACCTCCGATTTTCTTCTACAGCAAATATAGGTAACAATAATTTTTCTTACTTGATAATCAGAATGAGAAATCTCTTTCTTCCCGTTGTCCCAAATTCACTTATTACTCCATAAACCCACAAACAAACAAATCATTATTTTCCAGTCTCTGCAAAAAGTCAATTAGAGGTTTCCACTCAATAATAAATGTGGATGTTGTCCTTTCTCTGATTAATGATGTGAGTTTGGCCATCTCTGCCAGCTCCAGCATCTTGACCAACCATTCTACTGTCATAGGCACTGCTGGACCTTTCCATTTCTGTGCATATAGTAGTCTCGCTGCCATTGTCATGTATAAAAATAAAGTTCCACACCTTCCTTCTAGCTGACTATCCATTATTCCCAATAGAAAAGCCTCTGGTTTCAATTGAAAAGTAATCTTTAAATTCTTTTGCATTAATAAATGAATTTCAACCCAAATTTGTTTTAGCTTTCTGACATGTCCACCACATATGATAAAAGGTTCCTTCCTGTTGTTCACATTTCCAACATATATCTGATGCACCGTTATACCTGATGTTTTTTTTACTTTAAATAGCTGGGTAGCAGGATCATTACCATGGTGCTGTGAGAGCTGGACTGACCCGGGTTCAAAAGCTTCCCTAGCCAATGACCCTCAGTCCCAGTCACGCAGGCGGAAGGAGGAGATAACAGCAGTTAATGAAGATTAAAGAGTTTATTTGTAAAACCCAATTACATGGGATTAAGGCAATCAATGCATCTCCTACTCACTACATCATTGCAGATACAAATCCAATACCCCAGTGGTAAGGCTAGATGAAGTGAAGTCCAGAACAATAGACATGTCGAGACGAGATGAGAGGAGAAGAGAAGGAGTGAAGCTATCAGCAAGTGTGTTAGCTTTATACCATCTATAAATAGGATATTACTCACCCCAGTTGTATAACCTATTCATCAACATGTTTACTGCTAAACCTGTCCAAGGTTGCTGAGTCATATCATCTTGAGACTATGTCTCGTGACCAGAGACCTTGTGTACTTGAACTCAAGAGACACCCACCATGTCAGGTGATAATCTCGATGTCAGGTGGTAATCTCGTTCTGCCTATGCAAAACCTAACATCCCCCTGCTTTTGCATTTGCGCAGAACGTGGTTATTTACTTCATACAACAGCAACAGCTTTGTTGACATCTGATGCTGTTCCTTCATCTATGGACTTTGATAAAAAAAAAACTTCTGCAGGAATGACTTTACCTGCCAGAAATTTGAACCACTATCAAATCACTTCTGATGTATCCCTCCTTATGACACAGTTTTATTTGCAAACCCAAAACGTTGTGTATTGCTATCTGCCTGCAGCATAGCAATCCTGGCTTTGGTTTCCTGAAAATAACTGTAATAGGTTTTTCACATCAATCCCAGCATCATTTAAACATTTTTTACAATTTAAACTATTTAAACAAATGCATTAACTATTCAAGCTTTACAATAGCATAATAGCACAATACATAATACAATGCATTCAGTTCAGCTTCAGTTGAACTCTAACTTTTAGATGATTGTTTCTACAAAATCAATCAAACAAAGTATGGTTATAAAAATAACAAACTTCAGGTGTGTTCTTGTTGTTCTTACTATCACAACCACAACTGGCATTTCTGTGAATCTGTAAGCCACCTGTGCTCTGACTTGTAACTCTTAGTCTGAAGTGTGATGTTCCCTCCAGATAATACTCAACTCCTTTTTCAGAGCTCTCCAAGCATGTCCTGTTGATCTAACAGTCTGCCTATTACACTGACAGCAATATCTGGCCTTGTTGCTTATACAATGAAGCTCAACAGCCCAATGCTCCTGTGTAGCATTCAAACTGCTTTTCCATCAGCATGTGCTTGAAAATTATTTGGAGTCTCGCACTGAGTTAACTATCTCCAAATTCTCAATCACATCCATGATATTTCTCTGGTTTGTTGCAGTAAGATACTGCCCTCTTGGTTTTCTTTCCCTCAACCTCTATTTACAAATAAACAGTTGATCCACCACCAAGCAGTTTCATTTTCAAATGAAATTCCAAACCCTGGATCAATTATATCATATTGCTTTTATCTGTCCAGAAAAAACAATAGATCATCCAACTAAACAAAGTACATACAGTTTATGTCCCTGTTCCTCCTGTTTAACAAACAAACATTGATCTGCCTCTCTGTGCAAATCTCAATTCAGCAATGTTTGAGTTCAAAACAGAATTCCAGCCTCCAGCTGATTCTAGCTTTTCCTAAAGAAAATCTCACAGACAGTTTTCCATTTAAAGACTTCCTCTCATTTAAAATGCTTATGTTCCAATATTTCTAACTGTGAAATATTCATATATCTCTCCACATTCTTAAACATCAGTCTAACTGTTTCCAAAGCAAATTGTTGTTGCACCCATCTTATGATTATCCTGCCCCTTTTAACTAGAGCAAAAATCACAAGCAACCAATCTTGCTATTTGTCATATAACCTTTTCCAATCTGGTTAGTTTTCACCTAAAAAATCTATCTGGTAACAATGAGTTCCATGGACTGCTGTTTGTTTCCCCAGCTTCCATGTTTTGTTCTTTATCCAAAGAATTCAACTCAGCTTGCATAGCCTGAAGCTATGGTTTAGCTTCCTTAACAGACAATTTTTCACCTCTTTGAAATTTTTGAGTTTCAAATGGCTTTTCCTTGCAAATTCATCCTGATATCTCACAGGTTGTTTGACTCACCTGTTCCTTACTTAATCAGTTATCAGGTTCTGTTCCAATTAATTTGTACCAATGATGAACAATCATTTGTTTAGTCTCCACTAAATCAAATGTGTATCAGAGTTTGTCAAATTTACCTGACTGTCTTTCAGCAAATGCTTTTCTATTCTGACTCTGAGCTTGATGCATCCCCTGCATTAACAGAATTAATTTTGAAAAATGATCTCACCTTTTCATTCAGCATTATACTTAACACTTCTAGATAATCTCATTATCCAAGTGTTGTTCATGTGAAACACAATATTCTCATTTCTAGAAAAATCTCATGTAAGCTCCCTTACAGATTTCTTCTAACTTTGAGGTGTATGTACCTACATATCAGATCCAAGATCCTGAAATGTTTCTCCAGAAGATTCTAACTCCTACACTACTTTCTATAAGGTGTACAGTTCAATACAGAACTAAAACTTCTATCATGTACATAATCAAAACATTTAAGAGCTTCTACCCAAACCTCATTAGCCAAATTAGTATCACCTCATCTGAGTGTTTGTTTACTCTTCCACACAATCCATGTGTTCAATACCACATCCTGTTAGAAAGTCATCTAAAATATGCACTGAATTGAACTTCCCCATATCTCAAAAGAAATAGGTAACATGGGTAATATGCTTGTTTCCCACCCAAGCACAAAACACCTTGACTCTGTTCAATACTCCAGCTTTCTATCTAACATGTACACAACCTGTACCTCGTGTATTGATCAATTAACATCATGAAATAACGTGCCTTTCCTCTAAAGACCATCAGAGTATCCACAAGATCACCAAGAACAAATTTAAATGAAATGAACTGGTTTTTCAGCTTGCCTTCCAGTTTACCTGTTGAAGCTAGCATCCCTTGTATATGTGCACAAAATTCTGAAGATGAGCATTACAATTTCCCAATGCTTTCCCCAACATAGTTTGCATTTTCTTTCACAGGCCTGTGAATCTAAATGACCAAACATCATGTGATATGCATGCATGTACATGTCAATTCAATTTTATTTGTATGTGCACTAGCATGTACATGTCATACATATAAGCATTTAACTTTTTTTATAGTTGCAACAGTACAACTTTCCATTTCTTTATTACATCATTACAGTATGAAAGAAATAATCCATCTCTTAGCTTTGCCATATAAACATACCTACTAATTCAGTAGTCTACATTTTGCTACAGAGAAATCCACAATATACTCAAGTCATATATACATTCAGTACATTTCCTGACATTTCAGAGCATATATTACACTTTCTTGAATCCAAGTTATCCAACTTTCAAGAAATACATTTCCAAAAACATGACTGTTAAACCTCTGACCATTTGCATAGTCCTCTTCCTGCTTATTCATGTCCAACACAGAAAGCTTCGTTTAAACAATCCACTGTTTCTGTTCAAACAAAATAATGTCCATTTTGTTATGTCCTGGGTTAAAACACAAAGTTTTTCCCATCAGCAGCACCCCTGCTGATTTCAAGCTCCTTTCTTCTGTGATCCCACATGAAGAAAATGAAGAACAGCTTCTCATTTTAAGCACAGCTTTCTCTGTTCAAAAACTGCCGCGCTGTTTTTCTCCTGCTGTTTTAAAACCACGCCTCCGCTGGTTTGATACAGCCTCCCGTGTAGTATCAAGTTTCCCAAGATACGTTCCTGTCACACGTGACTTTGCTGCGACATGACGCTCCAGACGCTTTACCCACGTCAGACGTAATCCACGCATTTGTAATCCAAGCCACTTGTTGATACAATGCAAAAGATAGCTGATCCGCTGCTGAGCGAAGAAGCAAACTGTAAAAGAAATATGATCCTCCTGCTGTAGCCTTGACTCAAATGAGTAGACACAGAGCCTCCTGGAGATATTTCTTTGCCCGATACAGCTCCTTGACAATCACTCCAGCAAGCTGTGGAAAACGAAATCCTTGTGTCCAGCGTTGTTCACTTTTCAGCCTAGTAGCTGCCCGAACCGGCACCTCCGTTCCAGCTTCTTTTCACAGTCAGTAGCCTTGGATTTTGCCAAACCTGGCACCTCCGTTCCAGCTGCTTCCAAAACGAAAAATCCTCCGTCTCTCTGTCTCTGCATTCTTCAGTTGTGCTGCATTCCAAGCCGCTGTTATCAGCATTCAGCTTTAGCAACATACATTGCCTTCCCCGGTTTATTTACAAACCGTTCTTACAAATAGTAAACAATTCCTTTAACTTTATAACTGCCGAATTTTTCCGTACTGCGTCCCTGTGGGCTTATCTGCCCATCTGAGATAACCATCAGGCTTATCTCTTGTGATCTGGGCCCATAACCAGATGTGAGAGCTGGACTGACCCGGGTTCAAAAGCTTCCCTAGCCAATGACCCTCAGTCCCAGTCACGCAGGCGGAAGGAGGAGATAACAGCAGTTAATGAAGATTAAAGAGTTTATTTGTAAAACCCAATTACATGGGATTAAGGCAATCAATGCATCTCCTACTCACTACATCATTGCAGATACAAATCCAATACCCCAGTGGTAAGGCTAGATGAAGTGAAGTCCAGAACAATAGACATGTCGAGACGAGATGAGAGGAGAAGAGAAGGAGTGAAGCTATCAGCAAGTGTGTTAGCTTTATACCACCTATAAATAGGATATTACTCACCCCAGTTGTATAACCTATTCATCAACATGTTTACTGCTAAACCTGTCCAAGGTTGCTGAGTCATATCATCTTGAGACTATGTCTCGTGACCAGAGACCTTGTGTACTTGAACTCAAGAGACACCCACCATGTCAGGTGATAATCTCGATGTCAGGTGGTAATCTCGTTCTGCCTATGCAAATCCTAACAGGTGCATTGGTGCAGGAGTCCCAGTGGTCCCAACCACACTGAAAATAACATGCAGTCTGGTCTTATCGCATCCACTTTTCCCCCCTCTTAAAGCTATACTGCAAATACGTGGGTTACACGTGGTTACTCCAACGTGGTGCCTGTGTGCTCCAATATGCCTGAAGAACCTCTCCTGGCACCCACAAGGCTCCCTGCCCCATCTGATTTTTATTTTATTTCTTAAGGGCGGGGTTTAATTGGGAGGCTGGCATGCTGTGAAGTGAAGTGCTGCCCTCCAGCACCATCTTTATTTGGCTTCCAAGAACTGGCTTTGTGTTTCGAAGCTCAGGCCTCTGCCTTATACTTAGGTTCTCAGGCAAATTACTTTTCTTTTAGTCTTACCATCTGCCTTCCGGAAGATGAGCATTGTGTGATTGGCCATGCCCACCATGGTAGCCATTTTATGCATCGGCAAGCTCCGCCCCCATGGGGTATCCATTTTGTAGGAACACTCACGGCATTCTCTCAAAATTCCAAATGTGCCCACTGACCCAAAATGTTGGGGACCCCTGGGTTACGTCAATGGTCCTTGACAAAGAAGGTGTATGTGTTTGTATGCCACACAGTCTTCCAAATCCCTTGCTGTCTCATACCACCCTAATGCTACCAGGCAAACAATATTTAAGAACAAATCTGCATGATCAATGGTAAATATAAGGCAGGGAACTCCAGCCACTGAAAAGCAGCAGCAGGAAGTGTGATTTCCAGGGGGCAGGGGTTGCTTACCTCTTTCCCACTGTCGTCTCCGATCTAGAATCTTTTCCCACTTGAAATATTATTTCTTATATTCATACTCCACTTTTCAGCCAAGATCAGTTCCAAAGTGGCTTGCAACTACAAACACACACACACACACACACACACACAGTGTATTATATATGAGGAGTTGTCATTGGTTTTGGTGGGAGTGGCTCCTCAAATCCCAATCCCTCCACCTCTAGCCCCCAAATAGCTTGGACTCAAATGTTGCAGAACCAGCCATGGTTTATTCATGACTGGAAAAGATGGAAAGAAACACAGAATGGTAGCAGCTCCAGGTCTCTTGCAACATCTAATTTAGTTGACCCTTAGAAACTAGCCTTCACTTCAGTCTGTGCAATCCTTCTGCTGTTATTGTATCTTTATACATTATTTACACATGAGCAGCAGAAACATAAAACAAAGTCGATAAGGAAAAATGGTTTAAATAAAAGAATTCCACATGATGTTGTCCTCTGTCTACAGTGACAGATAGGAATGTAGGTATGAAAACATACTTCCCTTGCGATCATTTTTTTTCAGAAGCTTTTTTAAAATGAAGGAGTATGCATTCAGACCAAACTCCATGTGAAATACGATTGTAGTCCCATGGTTATTTTTTCTCTTGAAAACCCAATTTGGGAGGAAGCAAGGCGAAACAGAGAAGAGGGAATGGAGCTGTCCACCATTTCCCTACTCCAAATAGCCCCTTCTAAGTAGGTTCTCCTCTGCCCACCACCACCATTGGAGGAGGCTTCTGAAATTCTCATCTAAATTTCTCCCTGGATTGTGAAATAGGTAATTTGGAAATTCACAGTAGGGACATGTGAATCAGCAAAACTCAAGCTCGCTGAAGTTCTCTGAAGTTCTCCAAATTCCATCTCAAAGATTGTTCCAACTCAAGTCTGTATCAGATTGTGAACTTTGGTGTTTTTGCGGGGGGGGGGGTGTTGCATGAAAATATGTGCATATTTCCATGCATATTTTCCCAAATGTACACATCAATTGCATGCATCTTTGAAATGTAGATTTTTCTCAGATTGATTAAAGCACATTTGTGCGCATTTGTCAAAAGTATGCATTTTTCATGTGTATTTTTCAAATGAATGCATGCTGTCGAATGCAATTTTTGGGAGTGAATCACATTGCAAGCTTGGAAATATACAGTCATGCCTTGGATTGAGAGCATAATTCGTTCCGGAAACGTGCTTGTAATTCAAAACACTCTTATATCAAAATGAAATCCCCCCCAAAAAAAATTTGTATAGAGATTTTTTTATTTAAGCTGTACTACAATACTTGTATTGCAAGACGTTGCTTGTATATCAAGTAATAAATAAATAAATAAATATTTAAAAATTTGCTTGTCTTGCCAAACGCTCTCAAACCAAGTTACTTGCAATCCAAGGTATTACTGTACGGACGTCGACCGCAGATTGCATCCGAGTCCGTGTTCAGTCAGGAAGGTGCGAACTGGTTAAATCCTGATCTGAAATGAACTGAAACAATTTTTTCATACATCCCTACTGTGGCTTTCCAAATTACCTTGCCCTGTTCCTAAATGGAACTGAATTATTAGGCTGGATTGGCAGATGGATGATGGATGTGTGTGAATGGGACATGTGTCCATCGGTGCATATGTATGAATGTGTGTCAATGGGGGTACAGGTGTGTGTGTGTGTGTGTATGTAGAGATGGATGGATGTGTGTGGATGGGGTGTGTGAGAGAGGGGGAGGGAGAGAAAGTGGGATGTTTCTGGCTCTGTGTGTGTGTGAGAGAGAAAAAGTGTGGGGTGGTGAAGATCTTAAGAGAGAAAATGGGGGGGCTGGCTGACTCTGGAGCTGCCCACTACCAGCATGTGGCCCCCAAAACATTACAGGGAATGAGGCTTTGTGGGAAAAAGGACTCCTCGCCCTCTTGTAGAAGGTTCCCAAGATATGTTTAGTAGCGATGGCTTGGTTTGGGAGCTGTGCATGTCTACAGTCAGAAGTGAGCTGCACTGAATTCAATTTGGCTTCCTCCCAGGTTTTGTGTAATAGTGTTGCAGTCTTCATGGCACTTTACTAGAAATATAAAGCTATAGAGAAGAAGTGCCTTCATGATCGAATACTTGTTGCTATAAAATTTCATTACATGTTTTGTACTGTCAAAAATTTGGTCCTAGTAGGCCAGTTCAATTTTTCTGCCTCCTATGCCAATAAGAATTGTTAGCAGCCAGAGAACTGTTACATCTCTAGGCCCTCCGACCTGCTATGGCTTTCAGTTCTCCCCTTTCACACAGGAACCCAGATAGGAGGCAGAAGTACCTCAGCCACCACCTCCAATTTCTCAGAGATGTCAATCTTATGCTTTTTATACAGCTGCACAAATTAATCTGTGTGTCTGAAATTTCCCCCTTTTTCAGTGTAGAAGTCCATTGCTCTTGACTACAGCAGAGTCGCCCAGACACCTAATTTATGCCCAACCAAATTGGAATAGGAAGCAATTTTGCCATTCAAGCCATGTGAAACCATTTAAAGTATTACCGTTTCTAGTTCTTTCCTCAGAAAAAGATACTTTGAGTGTGTTTCAAAGTTCATTTAAAGAATGTACGACTCTGAAAAGTGAGCGGCCTCCCTGCAGGCAATAGACTTGTAAAGCAGATTTCCTGCAGAGCATCTCATTTTTGCAAGGGCAGCAGAACACTTCAGATGTCTATGATATCTATAAGGGTGTGTGGGTGTGTGGGTGTGGGTGTGCGCGAGGTCTCAGAATGTCAGCCCTTTGGGGATCCCAAATGCACCAAACTTACTTGACCTTATTAATGGTGTTGCTTTGGTCTGAGGTGCCCCTACAGGAACCACAATCCTGAGGCAACCCCCACTGTCTTTTTAATTTGGTGCGTCTGGGCTGAGATATACCTTCTTGCACAATTGCAGCAGCTGTTTGTGGGGAGGGGGGAAGTTTCATGCTGGAGGACATTATCATTTCAACTTGATTAAAAATGTTGAAAATACTTACTTGTGGAAGAGCTCCAAAAATTTTGCTGACTCTGTTCTGCAGAAGAACTAAATGCCCTGTAGCATAGATTTGAATCGTATTTGACTGTCATGGTAAAGAAAAGCCACCTGGAGACTTTTTTTTCCCTTCTGGGCTGCATGACAACTTTTATGCCCATCTGCATTTTAATCCTTTAAGAGCATAAATATTGAGTTATATTAGGTAACAGAACCAGATTACTACGGTTATGGGCCCCGGATGGGGTGGGGGAAACACACTTGAACCCTGCACCATATCCAGTGTCACATTATTCCAACCCTGTCAACCTAAAAAGTTTTTAATCAGTCACCTCAATGTATAAAAAATACAATATAAAAGGAGTTCACCCATATGTATATACGGCATTCAAAAATAGATTAAATTTAGTAGTTGCACAGGCCAACTGGAGCGTTGGTTTTTGTTTTCTGTCTGATTGAAACAATGAATAAGAATTTAATTTTTGTGTAAGACAGAAATAGTATGTGACTTATTCAGCACATAATACATTATCATAAAGGCACTGTTGGTTTGTTGAAGGTCTCTAGCAATATATACTGTTAAAGTTAAATGAAAACAATTTTAATTGGTTGAGCCCTGAGATCGTCATCAGAGGCCCTGCTCTGAGTGCACTTGCATACTGAGGTATGGTGGGTGGCTACACAAGAGTAGGCCTTTTCAGTAGAAGCCCCCCAGTTATGGGATGCACTCCACAGAGAGGTCCACCTGACACTTTGTGACCTTTTCGACACCAGGCAAACATCTTTTTATCCTCTCAGGCTTTTAATCCTCTGTATGTCTACTGTTATGCTGCTTTAAGTAGTTTTACCTTTATAATTTTAGTTCTTCTGATTCCTATATTACAGGCCAAAACATGTGTAAAATAGGGGTGGGCAATGTGTGGCCCTTGCTGACTCCCTGAAATTTTATTTTAAAAACTTTTACAGAAAAAAATGGCATCCATAACCACTGTGGAGCACCAAAATGGTTAAATTTAGCTTGGAAACAAGTTAAATGTAATCCTTGCACTGCTCTGTAGCACTACAGAGTGGTTTGCTGCCAAATTTGGCAGCAAACCAACATTTTTATCTCTCTTTTTTTTAAAATAAAACTATTTTTGGGGGGGCAGTGCAGCGCCCCACAGAGTGTGCCCTGTGGGTAGGGCAGATGGTGAAAATGGCCCCGGACCGTCTGCAGTTGCCCACGTCTGGTGTAAGCTCACCCATCTCTACTAAAAGGTAACATTTTGGAATGCAATGAGATTACAGGAGATGGTTTGAGGCAAAAGGCTTAAAATGTCATGAGAATGCAGTTCTTATGATAACGAGATTGCATATGCTTCTTGATGTAAAGAGAACTTGGAGGATGAACACACATGACATCTTTGACAAAAGTATGGTAGCTTTTAACATGGCAGAATTTTCAGAGCAAGATTCTGAAAGTCTGGGTCTCCAAAGTGAATTCTGCTTTTGATGAATTTTCCTAGCAACTCAGGGGGACGGGGACCGTGCGATGTTAAGCAGTTAGCAATGGAACTTCATCTCTGATCTATCCCCGTTCCCCCAGACACTGAAGGGGATGTCCTGTATTGCTTGGAATCTAGCATAACCATTTTGTAATGCTATCCCTCCTAATAGTAGATATAATAATAAATAGTCACTCTTTAGTGGGCTGAGAGGAGGCCTAGAATAATTAGTCTAACCATACAGTTCAGCACTACAGGGAGTCCTGTAGCCAGCCATTAATCTGCCCGCTTTCCAGTAGGAAGCCTACAGTGGAAGAAATTAAATAGTGCCGTGTCTCTGCAAGAGAATACAAATCAAATGCATTTTTAATAAAGTTATAAACTAATAATAATCACCCTTTGGTTGTCCTTTCTAAGCTGCTCTAAACCACTTCTGTGCCTGTTTTTATTGAGAGTTGTTTTCAACAGAGGCTCTCACGAGATATATTTTGTGTAAAAATACCAGATGAATGCAGATCAATGCTTTCCATTACACACACACACACACACACACACACACACACACACACACACCATTTACATGGTTTTGTGGCCCTCAGCTCCAGTTTTCTACAAAAATAAACACAACAATACAATTGCCTTTAAAGGTATCTATAGATCCACATGTCCTCTTAGTGATGCATTTCTAATCCACGTTTGCGGAGCTCTTGAAAACAAGATGAGTAATGCAAAAAAATATGTAATGAGATGACATAAATAGTTGTGTCCAAAGCCTTCCCCACACCGCACCCCCACCCCTGCATGTTCAACTCAACATTTCTGTCTAATCTAAAGTAGAGGGTGACTGAACTGGGACTGGGCTGGATTTTTGTTAATTTGAAAGTTCAGCCCCAAACTGTGGAGTGGGGGGGGAGGGGAGAGTTCAGGAGTAGAAAGGGTGCATGAAATCATCACCCTTCTTTTGCATTTTCAGAGAGGCACACAATTTGGGGGTGGGGGGACATGTCTGAGTTCCTTGCAGCTTCAGTCAGCTGGTAGCTGCCATTTCCACCCAGAACGCCCCTCAGAACGGGACCACAAAATGGGAGGGGCAGTTCAACTCCGCTCTAGATTGAATATGGAGCAACTTTTACCAGTATAAGCTACCAAATGCTGAAGAGGACAATTGGAAGACCTTAATCCTAAGCATTTATGTCAGTGTGTCTGTCTGCAATGCCATGACTACAAATGCTGCTGAATCATCATGGTTTGCACATGTTGTGCTAGTATCACTGTTGGCAAACACCATTCTAAAACAGTTACAAGCTGGCCTACAAGATCTGGGGGTTCTCACAGACAAACACTGTGGAAGTGATCATTCCCAATCATCCCCAAGAAGAAGGATCACATGGGAAAGTGTAGTGTACTGAGACACCTTGATTACAATTCTGATAGCTGTGGTTATCAAAACAAAGAAACAAACAAACAAAAAAGATGGACCAATTTGACCATTTGAGTTTCTCTCTCTCTTTTTTCCAATCTTAAGTTTTGTTTGTCCCAAATGCTGAGAATCCTTTTTTTAAAAAGTTTATATGAAAATTCCTATGAATGTTTTGCATGTTTCTCCTGATAGATGCATTTTTGTCTAATATACACATTTTTGCAAGCAATTTCCTAATATAACACTATTTAAATTTTATTTTCACTAATGTTGCATAATTTTTTGCATATTATTTATTTATTTATTTATTTCTTATATTTATTAATCGCCCATCTGGCATATTGCATAATTCTAGTGCACATTCTCTTAATATATTTTTGTATGCAGTTTTTACTTCCATTGCAAAATTTAGAGATGTGTGAATTTCAAAAGATAGCTGAGTTTCAGTTCGCATATTGGTCCAAAAGTGCAAAATTAGGTAAGCTTGCATTACACTGTGAACCGAACAAACTTCTCCCTCCCCCCCAGCCCTAGCTGTGGCTCCAAAAATTCCACTGTGATCATGGAACTTGTAGCAGGAGTTTTTCCATGGGGTGCCAGTTCAAACAGTACCTTGAGATGGTCAAGAGGAATCCCATAGAGGTTCTTCAGCTGTGTGAACTGCCCCCAATTTTGTGCCTTTGGCCATTTCTGCATGACTCAGCACTTATATTTTAATAGTTGTGTGCAGGAATACCACACCATCAGAACTGGTCTTTAAGCAAAGAAAGAGTATTGTCCCCTTCGCAGCCGAAGTATTATGATGTTCCTGGAAAGTGCACTAGAAACAAAATGGAGGATTCCTATGGAATCTGAATCTTTGAGGCAGGAGTAAGGACGGGGGAGAAATTAGTCTGGCTTTCCTTTTTATAAGCAACAGTACCCCAAGGGCTGTGGGCTGCATGCGGCCCTCCATGGTTGCTTGTGCAGCCTCCGCATGCTCAGACACAGTCTAGGGGCCACAGGATTGCTCCCTAAAGCTCTTACTGCCAGTAACTAAGCCTTAGGAGTGGGATTTCATTCTTTTAAAATGAGGGAGAAATGCACAGAAGCTGAGAAACCACCCAATGAGGGAAAATCAGCCAGGAGGTGAAAGGGGCGCATGGCCATCTGGTGAACACCAGGTGGGCCGGATTTGGCCCCCGGGCCTAAGGCTCTGCACCCCTGCTCTAAAGCTTCAAATATACATAACAAATAGCTTTCAAGTCATTTCATATTTCATTGCACAAGAGGGAATTGTATCAACAGAGGCCGAGACTACAGTTAAAAGTAAAATGAAGTTGAGGAGGGAAAGTAGTCAAAGCTAAGGAGATCTCCAAATACTATGGGAAGATGCTGAACAAAAGTCTTTGCTAGGTTTGGTTACTGCTATAGCTGAGCAAGTCTGAAATTAATGAAGAAAGGTAATTACATCCCACCTCCTCTTTCAAGCACATGTTCTGTGATTAACAGTAATTTCACAGACTATCCCAGCGACAGAGGCATGCTTTATTAACCCCAATATTAAGTAAGCTATTTTGCAAACCTAATGGTTTTGGCTCGTAAGCTGATGCCATGAAGTAACGTTCCATGCCTCTAAAATAAAGATGAGTAAAGCATTAAGTATAAATGAGTCATGGGCTATAATGATTAAAGAAAACTGGGAACTTTTAGGCAAAATTCAAGCTCAAGAAGAAACTCTCACCTCCTATAACACAATGGATTGAGGACCTAATAACGCTTTCAACATTTGAGCGGGTGGTATTTGACACCACCTGCGGATGGATAAATATATGGCTATTTGGTCTGCTTTTTCTGATGTTTATGCATAACTATTTTTATTGATAATTTTGTATTACGATATACTTTTTGAAACTTGTGGATATATATTTCATACATATTTACTGTAATGGATCCATTTAAATCACTGCAAGAACTTTTTTTCTTTCATTCATTTTTTCCCCATTCTATGGAGTTTCTTTGTTTTGGTGTATTTCACTTTTTAAAAACTAATAAAAAATATAGAAGAAGAAGAAGAAGAAGAAGAAGAAGAAGAAGAAGAAGAAGAAGAAGAAGAAGAAGAAGAAAGGCCTAAATACACAAACTAGGGGAAGAGCAGGAGGCTGATGACTGCTTTAAATTTATTTATATGGTGGATCTCCTCTTGGGCTTAAACCATTCATGTTGTGGTGGTGTGCGAAACATTTGGGTTCAGCATGTGACAAGCACCCATTTCATGCTATAGGAGGAAAATGGCCACCACACATCCCAGAATTGGTCCACAAAGCCAGGAATGTCTGATACAGCTAGCTTCACACTAGGGATGGCCAAAACCTTCTTTCAGTTTTTTATTTTTCAAATCTTATGTTCACTCCATCCTGATTCCACATCAGTTTGCAATTTTAAAATAAATATTCCACATGAAAATTTGTATGCATTTTCATCTGCATTTCTCCTAACACACATAACTTTGTATACAATTTTGCCTAATATACACATTTTTTTGAAGCAGTTTCCCTTGCATGATACTGTTTTGGGTCCCCCCCCCCATTAATATACATGGTTTTGGTTTACACTTCCTTAATTTTTTGTTTGGAAAATTACACTGCAAAATTCTGAGAAGTGCAAATACCAAACAATAACTGTTTCTGGCTCAGATATGGATTTGGGAAGTTCACATTTGGTAATTCTTATCAAAATGCAAACCAAATGAAATTCTCACCCATCCATACTAGTCCAGGGCTGGGCAATGTTGGATTGGGTCTAAGGGCCAATTTTCACCCCCACTGGACCCTATCAGGGTCAGCACACACACACACACACACACACAGCCAAAATCACCACTGCATTGTCAAATTGCCACCAAATTTCAACAGTTTGGTGGTGGCAGCAGCAAAAAGCCCACACTTTTGCTTTATAACCAGGTGTGTTTTCTGGAAAACCTGGAAGAGCACAATTTGCCATTAAAAAAAGGTACGCATGCAGAGAGGCGAAATGCACCTGTTTGCAGCTGCACCCAGGGCCGGTGCTACCATTAGGCCAACTAGGCGGCCGCCTAGGGCGCCGGGCTAAAGGGGGCACCAGGAGCATAGGGCTGGAGGGAGGGAGGGCTCAAGTGGGAAGAGGGGGGCGCTAAATATCTGATCTTGCCTAGGGCACCAAACTGCCTTGCACCAGCCCTGGCTGCACCACCAATATTTGACAGTAGTACCTTAAGGACACATTAGGGTGTGATAGGAGGCACATGTGCCCCCCCTCCAGCCCGTTGCCCATCCGTGCACTAGCCCCATAACCCTCAAATGTGAACTGGGTCTGGGCTTTCCTGAGGAGTGATGCAAGCAGTCTGCTAAGGAAGACAATGTCTCCTACTTGAACCTTCTCTCTATTTAGTATTAGTCTGCATGTCACATTGCTGGGAGGCAGGGTGCTGACTCGCCTCTGGGGTGCATGCATTCATTCATTTCATAATGAATGAGGCCTATTCATTGCATTTTTTTAAAAAGATTTGTAACGCAAAGAAAGATCGAGTAAAATAAATCTGTTCTGAATAGTGATGTATTCATTTGTTATTTGTTTGGGGTTTTTTTCCTTTGGAACTCATTCATTTTAATTTTCCACTAGCAGCTAGAGTAAACCGGATGAAAGTTAGGTTACTGGGATGAGGAGAGAGCACTTTTTAGATAAGTCTGTTTTTAGTCCAACCCTGGACACTACTTGCTGCTCATACAGATGGGGGGAGGGGGGAGACCAAGTTTCTTAAAAAATGTTCTAGGGACTGGTGGGCTGCCCCAGTGATGCTCCTAAACTTCAGGGGAAAGAAGCCACACAGCCCCAGAGATTGCCTAACCAAGCCTTGTGATTCAAAGTGCTTTGGTATACCTCTGCCCTTATCCCAAGGCAAAGGAACGTTTTGTGGTTTTTCAGCAATGTGTATGTGGATGATACTGCTGAGAGTATTATGGATTCATTATTACAAAACCACTTACAAAATACAAAGACGTGATTGGTCTTCGATTCCCTTCGATTTTGTGGTTGAATTCCATAAGAGCTTGGTATTATAGCAATGGCTTTATGATGACAGAAGAGCAGAATGAAAGCAGAACTTACAAGAGGTGTCAGAATGGGGTATGTTGTAGATTAAAAAACCCCAGTATGAATGTAAGTTTAAAGGAAAGCCTACAATAAGGTGATAAACAACACTGGATAGGGGGAAATGCATTATTTATATAAGTCACATAGCTTAGGTCCAAAACTATAAAGCAATCATGAATTTCAAGTTGTAAGTTATAATGCATTCCTTTCAGGTAAACTTTTCAGATCTGCTGATTTATTAAAATATCTGCTACAATGGATTATGTGAACAATAGTCTGTGCCCCTCAACAACACATTAGTAATTTTCTTAACTTCCACAAATCAAAGCCAAGGAAGAATCCTTTTTTCATTAGGAAGGAAGGATGAGTGAATGCAGCCATCTGGCTCTACATTTTCATCTATTTATTTTGCTTGTACACCAACTTCCCTTCTGGTTGTAGGAAAAAGGAAGGAACATATTTTCATTCTCCTGCCTTCAAGACAGCCCAGGCAATTCTGTTCTCACTTTAATCATTTATCCTCAGGGTGGCTACTTCTCACAGAAGGAAAAATGGACCGTTGCACACTTGCTTATGTTAATAATTTAAATATATGCAGGGACAACAAGGTAAAACAAACTGCAGAGAAAGCAAACAAACAACCCAATCAAGCTACTTTAAGTCCAGCCAGGTGGAAACTTGCAGTTTGTCCTACATTTTGATGTTTTATTTAAATGTGTGTCCTCCTTGCATGGAAGCTCAAGATAAAAAGCATGCTTAAGACAGACAGAGAGTTTCAATTAAAATATATAATTTGAAAAAGAAAACATAAGCATATCAAATAGCCTCCTAACAGGTTGTTCCTGGATCAGCAGGCTGATCTTAAGAAAGATCTTAAGCTGTTTCTGGAAAACACTTGAGTCTGCACCTTGGTGAAACTTCAAGGGGAGTTTTATATTAGTTGTGTGAGCCAGTACCCAAGAGAACACCTCCATAGCATTGCAATATTGCTATGGCGAGTGTTCTCAACTGATTTTCGTAACCAGTATGAGGTTGCCCGAGCCATTTAAGAACATGACATACAAAGGACCAGAGTTCATTCCTTTTCAAATGTTCATTGTTCATCACATTTTAATTAGCAAAAGCGATCACTGAAGAACCTGAGGATGAGGAACCCTGGGTTTGTGCACCAAAACAGATCCCATTCCTGCTTCCATTTGTTTGGTTTGCACATAACCCTTAGCGATCAGTTAGTGAGCTGGAATGATCCTGGGAGAAAGACTTCTCTAGCGTTTAGTATTTTATTTTATTTTATTTTTTTATTTTGCACTTTTCTATGGTAAAATCAAACACAAGGTGGTTTCCAATTTTTTTAAAAAATCACAAGAAAGGTACAGGAACACAAATAGCAATAAAACAACATCATAAAATATCATCATTTGCAACTCTCACATGGTTTTAATCAGTTTGGCCTCAGACTGATTTTTGCCTGGCTGCAATTTCATCTGCATTGGTTGATGACCAATGTGTGCTGAGTGAAAAGAGTTTCCTGGAAGCTATAGAAAAAACATACTACAGCTGCATAGGTTCCTATGGAAGAAGGGCAACAAAGGAAGTTGGAAGCACATTTGTCTCCAGATATAGGGCAGTGGAGAAACTGCCACCGTGACTGATCTCAAAAAGTAGTTCTCCATTTTGGATTAAACCTTTCATTTCTGAAGAGCAATAACTAGAGTTGCCATGTGTCCTATTTTTCAGAGGTCAGTCCCCTATTTAAAGGTGTTCTGTTTTTGAAGGGCTGTCTGGTCCAAATCTGGTTTAAAGATAAAGACCCATAAGAAGGGGAAGCAGAGGCCTTCAAGGTGCCCCTCACCTGGACAGCAGGCAGAGCAGGTACACAGTTCATCTAGTCAGTCTTCCCCACTTCAAAAGTCTTGTCTCTCCGTTGAAATTATACTCGTTATTTCTTATTTTGTATCTATGCATATAAATTAGCATATGTAAATGTTATGCAGTGTTCTCTTTTGCCTCTTTTGGTGTGGTGCATTTCCTCTCTTTTTTGCAATGTGTAAATGGCCACCCTAGCGTCAACTCTCCAACCAGTATCGTGTTGTACTACCGCTTTAGCAGTACTGCTTTCATAGATTTCATAGGATCATAGAGTTGGAAGGGGCCTACAAGGCCATCGAGTCCAACCCCCTGCTCAGGGCAGGAAACTAGAGGGAGGGTCTCCCATCCAAGTAATAACCAGGCCTGACCCTGCTTAGCTTTCCACACTCAGACAAGCTGAGCCAGTGTGAGCCACAGGCCTGTATCTGTTTGTTTTGTATTACATAGTGAGCCATTTTGCAAGGCAAAGAAACAGACATAGATAGCCCCATCATTTATAGATTATAATCAGTGTATAAGCTTATTATAAATTTATGAGCCAGCTATTTCAATGCATACACTAGAGGACAGCTTCATGGGTGTATATAAAGACTGAGTAAGGAAGTTCCTGTTGACTCTATAAATTCTTACTCTCTACAGAATGTAGATTACAGATATTGATCAATATGTCTTAATACAGTATCCTTCCCATAAGTACGCTTCAGTCTTAATATAGTATCCTTCCTGTAAGTACTCTCTCACTTTAGTGAAGTGTTTGTTTGTCCATTTCTCACACTGGATTAGGGACTGCCCTCTTGAGTGGGAGCAAACAACAGGCTGGCTTTAGTTCATATGTTTTGCACATACAAGTCCCAGATTCAATCCATGGCACCTCTGGTGTAAGGATTTCCAGAGTAAAGGCCAGTGGCTAGATAAATCAATGGTCTAACATGAAGACATCTCCTTGTAGCTTTATAATGAGTATCATGGCCAGAAACTTACAGGGTGCAGTGAATGTAATGAATGCAGTATATCTTGAATCCAGCATGGTTAGAATATTGTACTAGGACAGGAATTCCTTGCCCCATCAATAAACTGGTTCTGCAGTGACATGAAAAAAAAAGAGTACTGCCTTGGTGAAGTTCTGATCATGGGGATCAGGTCAGGAATGGCCGATAATGGTCAGGCCATCTGCATCCTAGTGCAATGTAGGGATAAGGAGCTCAAGAGAGAGGTGTGTTAATGTGGCTGCTGGAGTTACTGCGCTTAGAGGCTCAGGGCCTCTATGATGTTACATCCTGCATAAACAGTTGGCATCCAGGGAGCATAGCTCAGTGGTAGAGCATATGCTTTGCATGTAGAAGTTCCCATGTTCAATCCCAGGCATCCCAGTTTTAAAAGATCAGGTCATAGGTAATTCAAAATACCTCTGCCTGAGTCAGAGTAGATGATAATCATGGTCCAAGCATTGGGGTGGGAGGGTAAACTTTACTGGAAATCCAGGGGAGGTCCCAGGCTGCAATTCTGTTACCATGAAGGGGGAAACTGTAGCTAAACTGTAGATACTGCACATCTATGGGAACTTATTTCCCTTTGTCTATGTACCAGTTGTCCAGATCTTGTGAGATTTGCTTGAGCCAATAAGAAACAGTGTAAGAGCAGAACAAGTAACATTCTGAACAGTGTGCCACTGGCCCAAGCCCTTCTCTAGCATAGACCGAGTGTGCTTGTGTAGTTGAACTAGGACTTGTATGCCTCCTAAGCTAGCCTGCTGCCCTCAGGTGCAATGAACGACACTGTCCCCTGGCCAGTCTTGAAAGGAGGCCACGTGTGTGTCCTACTTTACAGAGGACAGTCCTCTATTTGAGGGTGCTCTGTATTTGAAGGGCTGTCCGGTCCAAATCCAGTTTAAAGACAGAGACCCATCAGAAGGGATAGCAAGCAGAAACCTTTATGGGTGCAATCCTATGCATGTTTAGACAGGAAAAAGTCCTACAATTCTCAGCATGCCCTGGTGGCCAGACATGCTGGCTGGGGCATGCTGGGAGTTGTAGGGCTTTTTTTCTGTCTAAACATGCAAAGGATTGCACCCTAAGTTGCTCCTCACCTGGAGAGCAGACTGAACAGGCCATCTAGTCACAGTCTTCTACACTGCGGCAAAACATCTTGTCTTTCTGCTTAAATTATAGTAGTTATTTCTAAATGTGCAGCTATACATACAAATTGGCCTATGCAGACATTATGAAAATGAGTGTCCTCTTTTTGGACGATGCATTCCCCCCTTTTTGGCAATGTGTAAATGGTCACTCTACTGAGCTGCTGCTAGTCTGGTGGGTTTTTGTAGATGGAATGGGTGGAGGCACCATCTTGTTCTTCACCTCAGGCAGCAAACTGTCTTGGGCCAGATGATGATCTGCATGCAAATCAGACATCAGCAGCCCACCCAAGGAGGTTGCCTCCTGAGCCCCCACAATGCATCCCCCTCACCCCTTTTCCTTGCAATTGAACTTCAGCAATTAGAAGAATAGTATGCATGGCACTCCAAAGCAGGGGTGTAGAATCATTCAAGGTTATTCTGAGAGCAGAGTACTGTGAAAGTACAGAGAACAGAACTGATTTCATTTCAGTGTTAAAAATGCAAGCCTGTCTTAACCGAGGCCCCTTATCTGAACTGCATAAATAATTTATATACAAAAGAATGCATCTTTAGATGAAAAAGAATCAACATGGCTTCTGCAAAGGTAAGTTATGTCTCATTCACCTTTTAGAGTTCTTGGAGAGTGTCAATAAATATGTGGACTAGGGTGATCCGGTAGACATACGTAGTTTATATCTTGGATTTCCAAAAGGCCTTTGACAAAGTCCAGTGAGGAACTTAACCCACGGTGGCTTCACATTATGTGCTAACAGCCCCTCTTACCTGGAACATTTTCAGATGTGGGGGAAACAGGGGGGAACACTCTATGGTCCCTGCCATAGGAACAGGCTCTTCCTAGAGCATCGTAAGAAGCAGGCATGAGTTTTCAAGAACTGCTTCCAAGATGCTCTGTGGACAATCTAAAAACAAGGATTCTATGAACCATAGAAGCATTTTTTCTACAGCATTTTTCTTTCCTTTTTTTCCTGGTTTTTTTCTAGGGTCCAGCAGTCAGGGCTTTGGGGACTGCCTGCAATCTGTAGACCATACTTTTTGCACCCCTGGTAAACACGCATACCTGGGAGTAAGTCCCATTGAGCTCAATAGGGATTACATCTGAGTAGACATCTAGAGAATTGTATTCTGAATTATGCCTTGTTTTCCTACCCTTCAGTACACATTCACCTGGGAATAACTCTCACTGAGCTTACGTGGGACTTACATCTGAGATGACATGTATAGGATTGCCCTGTAAAGGCACAAGAGGAATCTATGCTAGGATCATAGAAACATAAGAAAGAAAAAATGTTCTGAAGGGTGATGACTAAGAGAATAAATGAGATTTTTCAATTGAAAGTTTGAGCCCATGCCATTGCTATGTCTACTGAATCATGTAAAAGTTGCTGTTCCTTTGGATAAGCAGGAACCAATCCTATGTATAATGACAATTGGAAGAATGTTATTTGCAAAATGATGGAAGTGTAACCATAAATCTAGCAGAACTTAATTAAGAAAATTTGGAACCAATTTCAAATGGTTAAACTGCCTGCTCTGCGTAATACTGATTTTTTTAAAAAACACAAAGTAGCAATAGAAACGGGTATTTCAAGATATTAAAAGTGTAACAGGCTTAAATGATGGTGACAACAGCCTCTAAAAGGATGACTCTAAAAAGATATGCCTTTTAAAATTCTAAAAAGATATGCCTTTAAAGGTGCATTTAACAGTTTAAATTTAGTTTGTTGATAGGAATAAGTGTATTGACTGCATAATTAATGAGTTATTTGTATATTTTAATGTATGCATTTATATATTTTAATGTTTTTATTTACTAGTATGTAGTTTATATGTTTATTACATTATAAATAAATATTATGCTATAAATTAAAATATTATACATTTTTAAATGAATTTATGCTAGGGGTATCATTCAGCACAAGGTTAAAACTGCTTAATACAGTGTCATATTTGTTTAACTCAATAAAAAGACATTCTCTCCACCTCCAGATGGCCTGCACTCTTTATGAAACAAGAAAATGATGCAAAAATACATCCCAGTGTGTGTGCTTTACTGTCTTTCCAGTCATTAATCTGTGATCAAAATTATCACAGCGTTTCTACATTCAAGCAGCAAAGTAGGAATAATATTATTAAATATACAGCAAGAATTAAAGCCAATTTGAGGGAAATTTACAAACATATGTTCTCACTTTTAAGCCGAGGAGAGTACAATCACATTCACTTACATGCAGGACCTTAAATAAATTATAAATTCATATCCAGCTGTTGTTGATGTTCATGGAAATAGGCTCTCAGAAAAACTAATACCCAGCTAATTAAGAATAGATTCACCTTCTGCTTCCCAAAATGTTGTAGCAAATACACCAAGGAAAATGTACCAAAATCAAGGAAGTATTTCTTTTGAAAAAGTGGAATTCATTATTATTACTAGATCTGGTCTACTGACAGAGGAACCAAGTCAGAGGAGGAAGCCTTAATTGGAGCAGGAATAAATCTTTTGGCACTACCAACTCCAGGTTTTGGAGGGCCCTTGGGCAGGACACACTCAATGGCCCCTTCCCTCAGTGAGTCTGTCTTCTTACCACCATTGTCACCAGCTACTCTTGCTTCTCATTCTCGCTCTCATCATGGCTACCGCTTGCTTGATTGCTTGACAGGCAGAAAGCCAATGAGCAAGTAGGCAGGGGCATCTGCTCCTTCTCACCACCGTTATCTGAACTAGAACAAGAAAAGCAAGAGAAAAACCAGCCTGCAAGTCCACAGAATCCATGTCATGTTGAAAAGGCTGGTCTGCTGCAGAACCCACAGGTTGGATTCATAGCAATCCGAACTCATTTGAATCCATTGTGGGTTTCTCTGACATCCGTACTCTTGTCAGTGGGTCCCTGTTTGGGTGGGCCCATGACAGGTTTCCAATCATGCCTACCCTTGAAACTGGCCTTACTTATTGGCCCCTTCAGTCACCTGAATCGTGCTGTTGGTAACTGTGATAGGACCCTTAGGCAGTTAGGCTATCCCCAGTAGTACCAGAAAAACAACAGGCTAAGAGCAACCTTCTGTGGTAAGTTACCACACTGGTACAAATAAGAAGGTGCTTAGCTCCTGCTGCTGGAGCTCCTGACTCAAGAACTTTCCAAATATATGTTTGTAATGAGAGTCGCGGAAGATGGCAAGGAGTGTAGTGTGTTGCACAGCAGTGCTGCCTCGATGCTCTGTATACTTTGTATCTTGCTCTGCAGTAGCAAGGCACAATGTTGCTTTAATTGCTAGCCTGTGAGTTGGCTGCTGGCCAACAGAATGACTGCAAAAAAGCACAGCTGTAATTATTCAAGTGCACGATCTGCTGCTCACGTAGCTGCCTGCTCTCATGATATATAATGTGGTGAGTTGTGTGAATGGGTGTGGTGATGTGAGTAGTGGTGGATGGGTGTTGTGCTGTTGCTGGTGGTGTGCTGAAGTTGGAAGGAGCGAAAAGGAGCAGAAAAAGCTGTTTGAAGAGCCCTGCTGAAGCCCAGTGCTGGAAGCTGACACCCAGGTGGAGAACTGCTGGATCTTGCATTTCGGTTGGTTAGAAAGAGCTCAGTGACTGTGTTGCTAAGCGGTGTGGCTTCCACCAAGGATCTTGGGGGAAGGCTTATAGCATTGTGGTATCTCATGCTCAGTTTTACAATAAAAATGTTTGGCTTTGACCTCCCAGAAGAGTATTTGTGGCATGAAAATTCCTTAAAGAACCTTTGCCAATCCCTCTTGGGGAACCTGTGGCAAAACAATGTTAAAAGAGTTTTTTTTTTTAAACTCAGGCTGTAATTCTAAACATGCTTAATAAGGAGTAGCACATTAGACACAATGGAACTGAGTTCTCAATAAACATGCATAGGATTGCACTGCTATGTATTTTTTCAATAAATACAAAATGAAGCAATCAGCTACTCAAAAAACTTCCTGTTACTCTCCTAGCCACAAACCCACTGCATGAATAAAGATTGCCAAACTCCAGGAGGGCAGACTTCAGTCTTGTGGCACCTACTTCGTTTTTCACTAGAACCTCAAGATCCATCAAACCAGAGTCAGCTGCAGAAGACTTATCATTAAAGGCTTAGAATTAAAGGATTCATAGACCAGAAATTTGTTTCAAGTACCACAACTGAACTGAGCTCACACAGTTACCCTGAGATATTTTCATTTCAGCAGTATAATATGGAGAGGAGGGGGGCATTTTGTTGTTGCTATTAATTAATTGGAAGCCAGAAATCCTTGCTGATCTACTGCAGATAATCCAGGGCAGCCCAATCTACCTTCTCCCCACCCCTGGACTAAACAATTCGCATGCAGAACTGCACTACCACTCATGCAGGAACTCCAGGTCCCCATTGGAGCTAATGCAAGGAAAGGGGCTATAATCGAAATGTGGGCAAGTTTAGATCATCATTTCCCAAAATCATATCTTTTCTCCTCATATATATATATATATACCTTCCCTTCAGTCAAACTATTTCAACACAGAAGAAAAGAAACTGGGCCTGTGATCTCAAAACCAGTGTGTCAGCTACTTTACCTTTGAGCGCAGGCCTTTTGCAGTCTAAAGGATATAGAGCTATTTGTTTCCACATAGGAAAGCGCTAAGGCCAATTACAATGCCACTGACATGATCAGTGGGTAAAAAAAAACGTATACTGTATAAAATCTTAAGGGTGTATTTTTAGCACTTGTATGTGTTTTGCACACCCGTAGAGCACAAAATCTGACACCTTGTACAAATTGCAGGCATGTGAGAATAATGGATTCTATTTTTAAAATGTTACGTTTCCGATTCTTATGTTCACGATGAAAAGCTTTTTAAAATGTAGGCATTGCCAGCTCTCATAAAGGTTCAAAAATGCTCTTTCACACACACACACACACACACACACACACACACACACACTTCCCTGACCCAAATTTTGTTAACTAATGGAAAAGCGCAATAAAATGAAGAAAGGTATTCATAGAAACCTTGTTCAGAAATCCCCTCTATGCATAGGGAAATGTGTGGAAAATGGAGTATTCAAGTTACTATTAGGCTGGCCACTTAAGGATTGCCAAAACAAAACAGCATGAAAAACAATACAGGACTGGCCCTGCCATTTGGCAGAGTGGGGTGGCTGCCTGAGGCGGTAGATACTGGGGGATGGGGGATGGTGGTAACGTATTGGAGGATACAGATGTTGGCCGCCTAGGATGGACACTAACACATTGCCAACAAAAGGAAATGCATCACCCAAAACAGAGGACGAAAGAGGACACTGATTTGCATAAAATGTGCATAGGCGAATTTATATGTGCAGATGCAAATTTAGAAATAATTTCAATGATTTAAACAGAAAGAGAAGATGTTTCACCACAGTGGGGAAGACGGTGACCAGATGGCCTGCCTGTGTACCTGCTCAGTCTGCTCTCCAGGGGAGGAGCAACTTCAAGACTCACGCTTGCTCTCCCTTCTGATGTTCCTTTATCTTTAAATTGGATTTGGACCAGACAGCCCCTTCAGATTCAGGACACCTTCAAACAGAGGGCTGCTCTCTATCAGGTAGGACATGCAGCCACCCTAGTTCCCATTGGGAGTGTGCCTCCCAGTGCCATTCAATGCATGAACATTGGGGGTGGGGGCAGAGCCAGCATGGTCTTGCTCTGTCTTCATTGCATTTCTCATTTGGGCTAGAGTCCTGTGGGGTGTATGGGAAGCTGGGTTCATTTCCATCCTTACCTAGATTTAAATTTGGTGCTTTTGTTTTATTTCACACCCAGGTTATATGTGTAAAACGTCACTGACAAAACAGATATAAAGCTAAGCTTAAAATCATGCGTGTATGTTTTGGCTTCTGCTTTCATCAAGAAGACTGAGCTGTTGGATTTCAAAACAGGCATTTGGAGCCAAGGTAATAGTTCTAAGAATGCCTGGGATGAAGCAAATTGTCAGCAAGGTGACAGGTGCCATATAAGGGGTATAAGTACAAGTAAAAGAAAAGTAGCACAGATAAATGTGTGCCAGTCTGTGCATGTTAGAGAGTTTTCATTGCATATATCCAGAAGTTCTTTCCTGCTTCTAGGTCATTTTGTTTTGTTTTGTTTTAATTGGAAATAATTCGAAGCCTGAAAAATTGAGGTCATCTAAGCGGAAATATCTGGCAACAAGTTACTCAGAATTTTTGTGCTTTATATTGTGTGATTTCTTACCTTGATCGACTGTTTCTCATGCATTTGTACGCGTACCACCACCACCATCCATATTACATTTTAGTCCTCTGCAAGCTTAGGGAAGTGATAACAACTTCACTTCCCATCTCTGTGAAGTTGCACAGCAGCCAGTAGAGCAACCTTCCCCAACATGGTGCCCTCCAGATGTCTTGGACTACAACTCCCATCAGCCACAGCCAACAGTCAGGAAGTCCAAAACATTTAGAGGGCACCAGGTTGAGGAAGGCTGTCATAGAGGTTGTGCATCATTTCAGCTTATTTGTATCCATTTGGGTTACATATCTGGAACTGGGCTGCAATCCTAGGGACACTTAACTTGGGAGTACGCCTCATGCAACTCAGTGGGACTTGCTTCCAAGGAAATATATATTTAATTAAGAACTAGAGGCACCGCTAGTTAATATAACTTACATTCATAAGAAGAGCCCTGCTAGATCATATCTATGGCCTATTTAGTTCAGCAACCTGTTTCCCACAGTGGCCAACCATATACCTCTTGGGAAGCCTACAGGTAGGATCTGAAGGTAATAGCCCTCCTATACTGTTCTTCCCAACAATTGGCATTTAGAGGGGAAATGATACAAGCTGATGCAAAACATGGAAGGACCAGCAAGGGAACTGAGTTGGGCAGGGGAGCCTTAAAAACCAATAGAATACTACTTGCCACCAATTTGTGGAGGCACTGGTGGCCACCACAGATGAGGGATGAGGTGTTATTTTAATATTTCACTCCACATACCAAACTGCCTAAAGTCAGCATGCCCTAATGGCTCATCCAGCAAGAAGAATGAACCCGAAGTACTAGCTGCTTTAAATTAGGTATGAGTTGCCAAGTGTTAAAAAGTTCCTTTGGTGTGTGATGATTCTGGTCTCGAAGGCACTATTTCAATAGTTTGCAGCTGCAAATGTTAACAGGAGGACTGTACAATGTTGCAGTGGCACCAGAGAGAAGTGGGTTTAAATCCCAGCTTGCTCATGATTTCTCTTGGTGACCTTGAGCTATTCCATAGCTGTAAATTAGAAATAATAAAGATTGCAGGGAAATTGTGAAGATGAACAAGACAGAGGCCATGAAGCACTTTGAACACTTTCAAAAAGCACTATAAATAATAATAATAGGCAGTGAGATCTCTATTGGCCCCTTTCTATTGCCCAAGAATTGCAAAATTGACTGGATCCAATGTAAAGGAAATACACAAACCCTACTTTTACTGTCCAGCACTCTTTTTTTTAATGACTGTGACTTCTAGATTGGGCTAATGTTATTTATACTGGATGCCACAGTTAATCAGTTAGTAAAGTCTTTATTTACACTTGTTAAAAAAATTCTGCTTCCAGCAGGGATGTGTTATTGGATGGCCGGGGTTGTTTTATTTCTTTTCTGACTTAAGTTTATTTCTTTCAGGACTATGCTTTTCTTTTATTTCATGGGAGGGAGTGTGTTGAAGTTCCCGAAATTTCAATAATGAGGTGAAGAATTGCCTTTTGCTTTTAAAATTATAGTTTGTTTCTTAGGGTTGGTTGTAATGACAGTGACTTTGTTTTGAGCACAGCATGCTGCTGTTATTATTCTCACCCCAAGTGCTTCCATTAAGTAACGTTACTCTGCTCAACGTTCGTTCGCTATCATGTACCTGGCTGCTGCCCTTCTTTGGCATTGAGAATCCCAGCATAAGTAAGTACCTTGTCCCTAAGATTAAGTTTAAGGAATAAGGTGGCCATGTGTCCTACTTTACACAGGGCAGTCAATCCTCCACTTGAAGACTTGAAGGGCTGCCCAGCCCAAGTTCAATTTAAAGATGAAGAACCACGGGAAGGAGGAGCAGCTGGGCCTTGAAGTTACCCTTCAACAGTGGGCACCTGGATAACAAACTGAGCAGGCACAATGGCCACAGTCTTCCCCACCATGGTGAGATGTATTTTATTTCTATTGAAATTATAGTAAATCTTTCTAAATTTGCATCTGTGCATACCAATTAGCATATGCAAATGATATGCAAATTGGTGTCCCTTTCATCCTCTTTTGGGGGGGGGAATGTGTAAGTGGCCACCCTATTAAGAAATGGTGCCAAAGGCATGAAGCTATCGAAGTAAGTTCACTTAACTAAGCTTTACCAAACATATAATGTAGTTGAACTAAGGAGTTGTGCCTTTAGAAAATCCGGGAGCTGGCTTGTGTTACCCGTGAGACTTGAACAGAAGGCTGCAAGTACATTTCCACAGATGGACCTTCCAGAAATTGCAAAGTGCCCAAAGCTGCCCTCTGCTGATGGAAAGAGACAAGCTACACATGTGGCAGAAGGCTCAGGTGGCAGAGCGCAGCCTTCAGGTTGCAGGTATGTTGGGGGTCGCAGTTTTAAATGCTCCCCTATGTTGCAGTTGCTGCTGCTGCTGTTTTCAAAAAATGTATATCCCTCCCTATAAATAGAAAACCAGAGTACCTGGCAAAGATCTGGGCTAGGACCTTTTCCCTACTCTTTCTATTTTCTGGGAATTCAGGGTTTGTTTCTTTTAATGTGAAGGCACATTCAGAATTGGAATCTTTCACAGTCTAGGGCAGCCTTCCCCAACCTGGTGCCTTCCAGATATCTTGGACTACAAATCTGAGCATTCCTGACTATTGGCCATGCTGACTGGGGCTGATGGGAGCTGAAGTCCAAAACATTTCGAGGGCAGCGGGGGAGGCTGGTGACTCCTGCGCCAGTGGGGCTCCTTATCCATTGCCATTATCTTTTTGTTAGAGCTTTATAGGAGCTATCCGCAGTGCTGAACCCCATCCCCAAAATAGGTTCACCACCATGGAGAGCCATGGATTGCTCTGATAAAGCTCTAACAAAGAGATGCAATGGAGAAGGAGCCCGACTGGCACGGGAGTCACCAGCCTCCCCTGGACAACAGGTTGGGGAAGGCTGGTCTAAGTGATGCAATCCATTCTACCACTTCAGCATTCTGTCACCTCATTCTCCTGCAGGAAGACCAGGTCAAGTAAGGTCATTTAATCAACACAGTTGGATGGGACTCATTTACACATCTTGCTGCAGGAATTCAGGAGAACTTGTGTTGATGGGGCCAGGTCCTTTATTTCCTCACTAGAGCATAAGGTCACCAGTACAGCCACTCATAATTACTGCTGCAGTTGCTTGCCAGGAACCTGGGAGCCCATGGATTGAAAGCAGCTGGGAGCAGTAACAGAATATCACTTGCACTTTCCTCTCCTTGTATGGAGAAGGGATGCAGGAGTGAGCCCCTTCCTACCTCAGTGGATATTGGTGGTGGCCAGGGCAGCATTCTGAATCAACACTGGTCAACACTGGTTAAATTTCCCACAGTGCCCTGGAGTGACACTGTGGGTGGAGCATTGTGGGAGTTGAAACTGGTGCCACCTGGTGCTTATTGGAGCACCAACTGCTGGGATATTTGGGGGGCAGTGCAAGCATCAACAGTGGGGCCCCATCAGAGCCCTGGAACCTTCCCAAGAATGCCATGTGCTAACACGGTAACACCAGGCCTAACTGTCAGCCTGGTAGACCCTGAGTCAACAACAGGTAGTGACAGTAGCAGGGAATAACTTTCTGTCCTGCATAGGGAATAATCTCTTCAACCACCTGACTAGAATTACCCTCCCCCCCCCAAAAAAAATGAGACAGGTGGTGACAGAAATGACTTTGGTAAGAGATACTGAGCAACAAGGGACAGTGTTTGTGCCACATGGCCTCTCCACACAGTGATTATCAGTGCCACATGGACTCACCTACCCACTTCACAGCCATAGATTCATAGAGCTGATTAGAACTATGAGAGTTAAACAGAGCTATATGGAGCATGGGGGCTAATGGGATGGGTTATAGAGAGAAAAGTAGTGAGGAATATTAAGGGGAAATGTTTTAATGCACATGTAACTCAACTTTGCAGGCTCTACCACTCACAACAGATGAAGCAAAGGGGGGCAATGCTTTCCCACCTGGAAGGACTATGGTTAGCTCAGCTTTCCCCAATCTGGTGCCCTCCAGTTGTTTTGGACTACAACTCCCAGCATCCCCACACTGTCTGGGGATGATAAGAGTTGAAGCCCCAAACATCTGGAGGTCACCAAGTTGGGGAAGGCTAGCTTAGCTACTGTCTGTAGCGGGTCTCAAGATCTCATGGGTCCAGTACAATTTCCCATTCAGTAGGTACAGGAATGATCATTAAGAATAAGAAAATTCAATAAAATTTAAATAATTACAAAAAAACAATATGGGATTTACCATGTCCAGCCGTGAACTAGGGAACAAGTACTGTTAATTAAGGCCTCCACATCTGCTATTTCATATCTTAAGGCCAGGGTTTCAGTCACTGGAAGATGCACAAGAAATTAAAGATGGTGACCTTTGTATTTCGCTTCAGCCCTTTTATCAGTATAGACAAAAGTTGTGTACCTTGCTGAACACATTTCTCTCCAAAGATTGCAACTATGAAGCCAGGACCCAAGTCCATTTTCCTCCAATGTGATCAGAAAATGTATTTTATTTAAATTCATGTTGCTTTAGTGGTTGTTAAACCCACTATGCCTCATTTTTCTGCCATGATTGAGCACTAATAGTGCAATCCTGTGCATGTTGTCTCAGAAATAAGGCCCACTGAATTCAGTATCCGACATTGCCCATGCGCCAGCAGGGCCCACCACTGGCACAACAGCAAGCTAGTGTTTCTTAACACAACTGAAAATGAACCAAAACACTCATTTCAGGAATGGAACAGGTTAGCAGAGCTCACAGAAGGGAGTCCCACTGAGCTGCTCCATTCCAGAAATGAGCGTTTCAGCCCACTTCTGGGGTTGCGCTAGGAAGCACTTAGCTTCCTGTCACACTGGCAGGGGGTTCCGCTGGCACAACACAATCAGGGACAGCGTTGCTTATTGCCTTAAGGCTGCAACTCTTTGCACACTTACCTGGGAGTAAGTCCATTTAACTCAATGGGGTTTACTTCTGTGTAGACATGCATAGGATTGCACTGCATGTCATATGTGTTCCAATGGGAGAGTTGAGCATATGTTTAACATTCTCAAAGACACCTAAATTGGTTGAATCACACCCACAGTGAGTTACTAAACTGTCTGCAGTAGCTTCTGTTTATACTTCCCAGTAATCCTGAATATAGTTTTGAAAATGCTTCTATTATATTGATACTGCATACCCCATGCAGCCCAATCCTAGGCATGTTTACCCTGGAACACTGGAATGAGTTCAGTGGAGCTTGTTGCCAAGTAAGTGGGCACAAGTATTATAGTCTAATCGTGCAACCAGGTGACGACAGATTTTTAGGTTTAGTGATCTAAGCAACAGTTGCCAGCCTATGGTTGCAATGCTTTTGTTCCTTTTTGTCCCTGTATAATGTGAAACTCAGTTGAATACTACATTCCTGAAATGAATGAGAATGAAATATATGGGTGGTGTTTGCTTGCAGTGTAGCTTTCTTATTAAAATGAATGTGCCCTTTAATAAGACATTACAGTTTATTTCTCCAGTTGTTCTTTCAAATTTTCCTACATAAGCTATAGAGACATGATTTATCAAAAAGCCACAGGGATTGTCAGAACCTATTTAAAATTTATATGTACAGACTTGCACAATGATGTTTAGAAATAGCAAAACTATGCAACTGTTGTACACAATAATTATGCAGTGTCAGTCTCAGCACAAGAAGCATACTCTGAGAGTTCCTCTCTGGAGCACTGTTAAATTTATTTATTTATTGTATTTATTTTCCTACCATGCTGCACGAAACTTCAGGAGGTCTTCATGGAATATAACCTACTTTGACCTCGCAGCAACTCTGTGAGGTGGGCCAGGCTGGAAAATAGAGGCTTGCTCAAGGCCACCTACTGAGTTCCATGGATGAGGAGACACTTGAACCCAAGTCTTTCCAGTTCAAGTCTATTAAACCACACAGCAGGATGCACAAACTTTCATATTGAGCTGCCTCAAGTCAAGAGACTTTCAAGATATATCTAAAACAAAATAGGTCACTGTGTCTAGTGGTTTTGCCCTCAGCCCAGAGTGAAGGAAAAGGAGCTAACAAGGCCACATATGAAAATTGTGTACTTCAGGGATTGGCAACTTGCAGCCCTCCAGATGTTTAGCTTCTAACTCCCAGCAGCCCTACCCAGCATAGCCAATGGTGAGGTATGATGGAAGTTGCCAGCCAAAACATGTAGAGGGCCATAAGATACCCACCCCAGGTGTACCTCTTCATGAGAAGATGCTTAGCATAACAAAGCCAACAACAAAACAGCATATTTCGGTTTCAGCTATGAAAATCCACACAAGTGAGGAAGGAAGCAGCTATGTTGTTTGAAAGTCCAATATAATACATAATAATATTTATTTATTTATTATATTTATATCCCATCTTTTTCCTGCAAGGAACCCAAGGCAGCTTACATAATAATCCTCCTCCTCTCTATTTTACAACAACAATCCTGTGAAGTAGGTTAGGCTGAGAGTCAGCGACTGGCCCAAAGTCACCCAGTGAGCTTCATGGCCGAGTGGGGACTGGAACCCGGATCTCCTGAGTCCCAGTCCAACACTCTAATCACTACACCACACTGGCTGTCTGGGAACCATCAAAGAATTCGGAGCTTTTGAAGCAAATACTTGCACTGCTTTGATGGAGTGACCATTCCCTCAAGAAAGCATTAGTTATATAAGAACAGACTTTTTGAATCCTACCTAATAAGATGCTGTAACTGAGAATGAAGGGGACAAAAACCAAACATCCTGAGCATAGCCAAGCCACTTACCTAAAGTTAAGGCAATAGAGATTTAGTAATTCTAAGAGCAAAACACTTAGGGTGGCCATTTAGGCATCGCCAAAAAGGAGGAAATGTGTCCCACACAAAAAGTGGACAATGAGGACGCCAATTTCCTTAAAATTTGCAGATGCTAATTTAGATGTATAGATGCAAACTTAGAAATAATTACTGTAATTTAAACAGAAATGCAATACATCTGTGACCAGATGACCTGTGTGCCTGTTCAGTCTGCTGTCTGGGCACTCAGTGTTGAATTGATGGGCAACTTCAGGGCCCATTCAAGGCTCTCCCTTCTGATGGTTCTTTATCTTTAAGTTAGAGTTGGGCTGGACAGCCCTTCAAATAGAGGACACCTTCAAAGAAAGGACCATTTGCTGATAGCCCTCAAATAGAAGACCTTGTGTCCTACCTCTGCAAAGTAGGACACAAGGCCACCCTAGCAAACATGGCCAACTTGAACTTTCTGGTGCTGGGTGGGAGTCTGTGTGGCACCAGCTGCCAGCATATGACTATTATAAATAGGCCTGCTTGTAAACATCGTCTGAGAAGAACTACTCACAGAAGCTTGTTACAAATAAATCCGTGTCTTGAGTTCCAGATTTATTTAGAGACCTGTTTTTTTCCTGACCTGGAATCAGTATCAAAACATGTTGATATTAATTCTGAAATACCCAGACTGTTGAGTCACTGCAGCAGTCAACCTATGCAGCCTTGGAGATCTCATGCCCGACTTTTCAAATAAAGCTTAAATCTTGACAGGAAATTAAATTAGCCAAAACTTGGAAGCACCCCTCATCAGCACTACAGCACACAGCTGATTTTAAATCCTGCTGTATATTCCTCCTCTCACATTCTTTTCCATTTTTTCAAAGCAAATGTGTAAAGCTGGTCACAGACACCCGCCCCCAAATCACTTATCTCATATCTCATAGTGCTCACAAACAATGAACCTTTTAAGAGGTGGGTTGTTTTGTTTTTGGTAGCAAAAATGTAGTTTTACAGCATGCAGATAAAAGTGTGTCTAAATAAAATGGTTTATATCGCTTAGCGGGGGTCGGAAGGAAACTACAGAAAGAGGAGCTGGTTGAATTGTGGAGTTCAGGAAATGTAAAACACCTTCTAAATATGTTTCAGTGCTGCTAATAAAACTGAACAGGATTGAATGTGTGAACTCCAGCAGTCTAATGGGAAAAGATGATGTGCCATTTAGAGAGGCAAGGAGGTGCGGCTTCTAAATGGGGGAGCTGGGAGGTGCCGCTTCTTTCCTTCTCCTCACTGCATTTATTATTCCTCAGGATCAGGTCTATCTCTGTTTAGTGTGAGGGATAAAAAGGAACCACAGCAAATGCTCTTAAAATTCACTGCTTTTTATTTTTATTTTGGCAATTAAGGATGCAATCCTATGCTCACGTTACTGCTGAAGGACCTAAGGAAGCGGCACTGGGGGGAGGGATAGAGCTATGCCAGCAGAATAACAAACCGGCGGAGCTCCCCCCAGTACTCTGCTAGGAATGTACGAATCAGCAAAACTTGAGCTCGCCAAAGTTCTCCAGATTCCATCTCGAAGCTCGTTCTGACTTGAGTCCATATCAGATTGCAAGCTTTGTAAAAAAAATTCTTTTCACATGAAAATCTGTGCGTATTTCCGTGCATATTTTTCCAAATATATGCATCTGTTGTTCACATCTTTGAAATGTATGCATTCTCCTCCCATCGATTAGAGCATATTTGTGAGCATTTTCCAAAAGCACCCGTTTTTTCATGTGCATTTTTCAAATATACACATGCTGCCGAACACATTTGGGGGGGAGGGTGTCCACGAATCACATTGCAAGCTCGGAAGTGTACAGACTTTGTCTGGGTCCAGGAGGAACTGATCGAACACAGACTGAAGCAAATTTTTCATACATCCCTAATTTACCAGCATATGTGTGGTGTGTCTGCAACCCAGCATAAATGTGAGCATACGATTGCTCAGACTGCAATCCTGTGTCCTCTTACCTGAGAGTCAGCTACATTCAGTTCAGTGGGGCTTCAGAATAAACATGCACAGATATATTGAAGATATCCTTGAGAAGGCATGCAAGGGTTGCTATGTATAGCTATTTTTTCAGAAAATGCAAGAAAGCAATAAGTGTAAACAGAGCTTTCCAGAGTTTAGATTTTGCTCAAAGGTTGAAGCATTTTATGATGACTGCTTTCAAGGAAGGGAGCATTCCAGTCAGAAACCCAGGATATTGTCGATATTCTGCTATGAAACATTATGAAATGTTTGGCATCCATTATGCAGGGTTTGATATGCATATACAGTAATACCTTGGATTGCAAGTAACTTGGTTTGAGAGCGTTTTGCAAGACAAGCAAATTTTTAAATATTTATTTAATTTTTTTTAACTTGATATACAAGCAACGTCTTGCAATACAAGTACTGTAGTACGGCTTAAATTAAAAATCTCTGTACAAATTTTTTTGGGGGGATTTCGTTTTGATATAAGAGTGCTTTGGATTACAAGCACGTTTCCAGAACGAATTATGCTCTCAATCCAAGGCATGACTGTATAAATGTGGATCTAATGCCACTTATGGAGGGTAATGTGCAAACGCTTTTCAGCTCACCTCAAAAAGCATTTGTGTTTTTGAGATTTCCTTGAGAACATACACACACACACCCTTTCAAGGGCTTTTTCAAGTATTCTTGAAGGAAAAAAAAATACATGGCACTTTGTAGCTAAGCTAGTGTTGTGAGGGCAAAGATGACTGGGAGTGAAGGCAATACTTCCCAGACTGACCTCACTCTAGGACTGAATACTTCATATCCTTTCAAGGCGATCTGTGAAAAACCGCTGAAAGGATAGGGTGAATTTCAATGCGAATGAAGCCATTCACAAAAATTGCTACTCCCTTTGGCTCCCTGGAACTTGTTAAGGAGCAACTCCCTTTGTATCAGTCCACTCCTCCAAAACCATAGAAGACAATAGCCTCAAACCAGTGGGAACAATGAAGTCTATAGCCAAGGGGCAACCTCAGTGAGCGGGGCAGGTTCCTCCGCAGTAGTTCTGATTCTGCTCTTTCACCACCACCACAAATCCACAGCCTGTGTTGCGTTGCTTTACAAAGAAATCAGTAACCCCAAACTAAAAAAAAACCCAGTTGCTCATGCATTCTGATCTTTGCCAAGCTTCCTCAGGAGTAAGAGCCACTGAGTCCAATGATGCTTACACCACACTCCTAAGCATGTTTACTCAGAAGTAAGTTCCACTTAATTCGATGTGATTTACTCCCAAGCAAATGTGCATAGGACTGCAGACTACCCTCTAAGTAACCAGAGGCTCAGTTGTCCCTGTCCCCATTAAAAGTAACGTAGGAGTTTTGTGGATTCAATAACTTCAGCATGCACTAGCAGCTGCTGGTGACACCTGTGTTAAACACAATTAATTGACAACTTAGCTGAACATCACATGAGAAGCTCCACAGAAAGGCTTGCAGACTTACCAGTTCAGGCTGTCTGAGATTCAAAGCTAGTCTGGATTTACTTTGTTCTCCACCCTTTCTTCTCCAGTGAGGTCTCTACAAAGTTATCTGAGGGATAAACCAGCAGGATATTTTAAAATAAACCTTTAGGACAGGGGTCCTCAAACTTTTTAAACAGAGGGCCAGTTCATTGTCCCTCAGACTGTTGGGGGCCTGGACTATAGTTTGAAAAAAATATGAACGAATGGATCAAGGAAAAAAAAGGACCCGGGTCCTTTTTTTTTTACTTGATTAAATGGAAAGTTATTATTAATTAATAATAAATTAATTATAAATTAATTTGCTGTCTAAAATTGAAATACATTAAAATATTATATACAATATACAATTTTAAATATTGTATTTTCCTGTTTTTTTGCACTTCAAATAAGATATGTGCAGTGTGCAAATCAAGCCTTTCTGTACCTTTTTAAAATTTAATGATTAAATTTTAAAAAGGTATAGAAAGGCTTGATTTGCACACTGCACATATCCTATTTGTAGTGCAAAAAAACAGGAAAAAACAATACAATATTTAAAATGAAGAACAATTTTAATCAACATAAGCTTATTAGTATTTCAGTGGGAAGAATGAGCCTGCTTTTGGCTAATAAGATGGCCAATGTCCAGTTCCATAGTTGTCACTGCTAGTTGTATAACAAGTGATGCAAGTGTTGATGCAAGTGATCTGGTTGGAGATTTCAGATGTTTCATTCGGGAAAAAGTCTGTTCACAGACATAGGTGCTGCCAAAGATGGTTGCCATTGATGAGCAGTATTTAGTAGTAATGAGCAGTATTTACCAGCCACAGAGCTGGTGGTCCACATCCTGCAACTTTGTTCCACATAAATGTGCATAAGATTGCAGCCTTACAGCCTCATCTTATGCATGTCTACTTGGAAGTAAGTTTCACTGAATTCAAGGAGACTTTCTCCCCAGGTAAGTTTACAAAGGATCACAGCCTTAAAAGTACAAACCAATTCCCTGGGGTAGGTCAGGAAGACCTGGTACCCAGAGAATATAGTGAGAGCCAGTGTGGCATAGTGGTTAGTTAGAATGTTTGACTGGGACTCGGGAGATCCGGGTTCTAGTCCCTACTCAGCCATTAAGCTCACTGGCTGACTTCGGGCCAGTCACTGACTCTCAGTTTAACCTACCTCACAGGGTTATTGTGAGGATAAAATGGAGAGGAGGAAGATTATGTAAGCCACCTTTGGTTCCATGCAGGAAAAAAGGCAGGATATAAATATAACAAACAAGTGAATAAATAAATAGTGAGTACAACTAAAATGATTGTCATTTCATTTCCATCTATTATTTTTTTAATAAGGCATTTGTAACCAAGGTATTTCCCCCCTTGTGGACAGGAGGGAAGCAAGCATAGGATTTTCCCCAAGCTCCTCTGTAATCCTTTTCTGTGCTTCCAAAAGTGTGTCTGGCAATGAACTGTATTGGCAGCTGCACGTAGATGTGTGTAAGCGGTGCCTTCTGATGCTAAGACTCCAGACATTATTATATGGTTATTTTGCTTTTCTTTTCGGATTTTATACCAACTGTGTGAACTAAGAAGCAACAAAATAAAAGTCAGAATAACACAAAAAATTGATTGTTGTGAACCGCCCAGGGAGCTTCGGCTGTTGGGCGGTATATAAATAAAATTAATAATTATTATTATTTCATTTATTTCATTTCTATACCGCCCCACAGCCGAAGCTCTCTGGGCGGTTCACAATAGTTTAAATTTGGTTTACAAACAAGTGAAAACAATACCTTATTTTTTGTGTATACTGCGGGGGAAGGGGCGGTTGAGCCGGTGGGGGAGACGCGGCTGAGCCAGTGATGGCGGCGCCAGGTGCACCCGTGAGGGGGCGAGAAGTGCAATACCGCCAGCGCACCTGGCTGGAGTGGAGCCCCTGCAGGGCCAGCCGTGCATCCAGGCCTCGCTCAGCGCCTGCTCGCCAGCAGGCCGCGCGTTGCCAGGCAACCCTGCGGCAAGCGTGGGCGACGCGGCGCCCCAGCCGGCCAGTGACAGGCTGCGCGCCGAGGCTGTTGAGCCGCCGCTGCCGCTGCCGCTGGCCCGCCCATAGTCTCCGCATCAGTCTTCTCTTCTGGGAAGGGGCAGCAGAGCGCCCACCCACCGGGCCAGGAGGGGGCCGAAGGGCAGAGTTTGCTGCGGCCAGCGCACGTGTTCCTTCCCGGCCCCTGCTTCCAGTCCGTCTCCCAGCTGGCGCCGAACAGCTGTTCAATCCCCAGGGGAAACGGGCGCACCTCAGCGGCTTGGCGGGCGCGCTGCTCTGGGGTTTTCTCCCACGCCTTTCTTCCCAGCAGCTTACTCCAGCGGGGCGGATTCCCAGTGGGCAGGGAGCCTCTAGATCGGCCGCCGGGCCGGATGAAAAGACCCAGCGGGCCGGATGTGGCCCGCGGGCCTTAGTTTGAAGACCCCTGCTTTAGGACATGTTGCCCTCTAGATGTGTTGGACTACAACTCCCAACATCCCCACCCACTATAGTCAATGCTGCCTGGGTTGATGAGAGTTGTAGTCTAACACATCTAGAGGGCACCACACTGGGTAAGGCATCCTTAGGATATCATTTAATATTTATTCCTGAGCAGGAGTCTGCAGACTTGGTAAGACTCATCCTTGAATTAGTAGAGGGCCACCTTCCCAATTTGGAAGAACCCCCTGGAGAGATTATTGCCTGAGAAGCAATAAACTCCCACTGCCCTGAAATTGCTTATTAAATTATGTAATGCTATTGACGATTATTTAGATCCATGCCAGTCGGGCTTCAGGCCTGGACATGGAACGGAGACGGCCTTGGTCGCCTTGGTGGATGATATGAGGAGGGCTTTGGATAGGGGCAAATGCTCCTTTCTAGTCCTCCTCGATCTCTCAGCAGCTTTTGATACCGTTGACCATGGTATCCTCCTGGACCGCCTGGAGGGGTTGGGCGTGGGAGGCACTGTGTTGCAGTGGTTCCAGTCTTCCTCTCTGGAAGGTACCAGAGGGTAGTTCTTGGGGAGGAGGCTTCGGACCCTCAGTCGCTCACTTGTGGAGTGCCGCAGGGTTCCATCCTCTCCCCAATGTTATTCAACATCTGCCTAAAGCCGCTGGGAGCTATCATCAGGAGGTTTGGGGTGCGGTGTCATCAGTATGCGGATGACACGCAGCTCTACCTCTGTTTCAAGTCCTCACCGAGGTTGGCCGTTGAGACCCTGTCCAAGTGCCTGGAGTCAGTGGGTGGCTGGATGGGAAGGAACATGCTGAAGCTGAACCCCGACAAGACCAAGCTACTTCTGGTGGGGGAGAAGGGGAGGTTAGGGGATGTTGACCTGGTGCTGACCCAGCATAAATGTGAGCATATGATTGCTCAGACTGCAATCCTGTGTCCACTTACCTGAGAGTCAGCTACATTCAGTTCAGTGGGGCTTCTGAATAAATATGCACAGATATATTGAAGATATCCATGAGAAGGCATGCGAGGGTTGCTATCCATGTTGCCCTACTTCTCTTCCTGTGAACCCTGAAATGGTATCCCTGCTTTTCAGTTCTAGTTTGCTCTAGCTAGGACCATATTTGTACTAAATTTTAAAAAGATGAGATCTTAAAAACATAAATAAATACTATTTTTTTTTTAATATAGTCCATGTTTATCTTATGCCAGTTGTCAATTTTTGGTTGAAATTGTGATCACCACTCTTTGAGAAAGGAGCCGCTTATCCTTAAAATATGCAGTAAGATCTACTGCCCTAATGAGGCCCGCACAGTGTGGAACCTGAAGGACCAGGTCCGCAGCTTGGGAGTCATTCTAGACTCCCAGCTGTCCATGAAGGCTCAGGTGGCAGCTGTGAGCCGGGCGGCGCCGTATCAACTCCATCTGATACTGCAGCTGCGCCCCTACCTTCCTAATCACCTACTCCCATCAGTGCTTCATGCCTTGGCCTCCTCTCGCCTAGACTACTGTAATGCGCTCTACGTGGGGTTACCCTTGAAGATAGTTCGGAAGCTGCAGCTGGTATAGAACGCGGCGGCTCGCCTGGTTAAAGGCAGCCGCCGGCGGGATCACATCACGCCAGTGCTCAAGGAGCTACACTGGCTACCAGTTGCTTGCCGAGCCGAATTCAAGGTGTTGGCATTGACCTTTAAAACCCTATACGGCTCTGGTCCAGTCTATCTCAAGGAGCGTCTCCAGCAACACCAAGTAGGCCGCTCAACAAAATCTGCCACGGACGGCCTTCTCCTTGTCCCTTCAGCCAGAGCAGCTAGACTGGTGGGGACTAGGAAGAGGGCCTTTTCTGTGGCGGCCCCCGTGCTGTGGAACTCTCTCCCGAGTGACCTCTGCCATGCCCCCTCTCTGCTGAGCTTCCGCCGCTCATTAAAAACGTGGCTATTCAGGCGGGAATATGGGGTGGGTTAATGATTTTAAAATTTTATATTGTTTTAAATGTATTTTATCCTGTTTTTATCTTGTGTTTTTATCTGCGTACATCGCCCAGGGTGGCCGGTTGCCGGCCAGATGGGCGTTAAATAAATATAAATAATAAATAAATAAAATAAATAATAAGACACAAATGTTATAAATGATTTAATATACTAAGGGCACAATCCTGTACTAAAGATCCACCATCTGAGGGGGCTATTGGATACGGCAGAAGCCCCGCCCCCTATGCTGGTGGAATGCCAGATTTGCCAGAAGAATACCTCAGATATGCTGGTGCAGGGTGGCCAGATGTTTTGGCCTATAATTCCCATCAACCATAGCCAGCATAGCCAAGGGTGAGGGGAGTTGTAGTCCAAAACATCTGGTGGGCCACAAGTTGCTCACCCCTGTGCATGTGGAACACCCCAAGTGGGCTGGAGTTGTGGGCAGGATATGGGAAACTCAGGGAAGGTGCACAGTTATGCTGTATCCTATACTTTCCCAGACCTTGGTCATGCCCCCATCCACAGCACAACTTGACACCAGCCCCAGATCGGGTGCAAGAAATTTCTATCTCATTGACTTGAATCCCACATCGCCACAACAGAGCATAAAAGATGGTGTCACTCCATACCCAATCAGAGCACACCGCTACACAGGGGTTTCTTAACTCAAGTGACAGGGTGTGTGGCATGGGACTGTATCTCTCTGGCCCCATGTTGTGCACACGTAGTGCTCCCAAGGAGGAATGTTGGTCATGGGAAACAGGATGAAAGGGCACTTTGCACAAAAAAGAGACCACTTTGCACAAAACAGCCTCACAAGCACACAACACACATGGGAACTTGAGCTCCTTGCTAACACTTCTCTGCTTAGAACCCTAAAAAGTATCTCACCTTACAACTCCAGAGGCAGACACCAAACTGCAATCAGCTCCTGGGGGCGACACAGGACAGAACATCCCACACAGATAGGCACTGACTGTATTATTAGGCATCCCAGTGATCATCATCATCATCAGGCGATCACTCGTGACCGAGTAAGATTGTCTTCCGGGATAAAAGGAGGAGATTCTAAAGAAGATTGTGTAGACTCTAGCGATGGGTCCGTAAGTGACTGTGGAGGCCAATTCTAGATCCACACAGCTTCCCACAGTGAGGACACAGGTTACCAGATGGAAGATGGTCCTGTAAAGGATTCATTTGACGTGCTTTTCGCTTAGCGCATTTCTCCCTTTCACCTTGCACTCGGGCTTCTTCAAAGTCCAAGGAACCTTTGTGAAAGGCCAACCTCCATTTAGATCGTTCATGGGCCAGAGCTTCCCACTTCTCGATGTTTATATTGCATTTTTTTAGATTAGCCTTATGAACATCTTTAAACCTCTTATATTGACCACCGATATTCCGCTTTCCATCCTTGAGTTGGGAGTAAAGTAACTGCTTTGGGAGACGGCAGTCAGGCATTCGAACAACATGACCGGTCCACTGAAGTTGGCGTTGAAGGATCATTTTTTCAATGCTAGTAGTCTTTGCTTCTTCCAGTACACTGACATTTGTTCGCCTATCTTCCCAAGTAATTTGCAGGATTTTCCGGAGGCAACGTTGATGAAACCTTTCAAGGAGGTGGAAGTGACGTTTATAGATAGTCCATGTTTCGCAGGCATACAATAAAGTTGGTAATACAATGGCTTCATAAACCAGTGTTTTGGTCTTCTTACAAATATCCCGATCCTCGAACACTCTATGTTTCATTCGAGAAAATGCGGCACTTGCGGAGCTCAGACGATGCTGGATTTCACTGTCGATGTTAGCTGTAACAGAAAGATAGCTGCCAAGATAGAGAAAATGATCGACATTTTCCAGTATTGTCCCGCCAAGCTGGATAGATGGCATCACCAAAGGGTTGGCTTGCACTTGCTGATGAAGCACTTTGGTTTTTTTGATGTTAAGTGAGAGACCAAGTTTTTCGTATGCTTCTGCAAAAGCATTTAGGATAGTTTGGAGATCATCCTCTGAATGTGCGGAGACCACATTATCATCAGCATACTGAAGTTCCACAACGGAGGTTGTAATTACCTTACTTTTTGCTTTCAGCCTGCTGAGATTAAAAAGCTTTCCATCTGTTCGATATATAATTCCCACACCGGTGGGAAGTTTCCCCTCGACAAGATGTAAAACCATGGCGATGAAAATGGCAAATAATGTTGGGGCGATAACACATCCCTGTTTAACACCTGATCCCACTTTAAATGGAGCACCATGAGAGCCGTTGTTGTCCAAAACCGTTGCCGTCATGTTGTCATGGAGAAGTCGCAAGATATTCACAAATTTATTGGGGCATCCAATTTTCATAAGGATAGTCCAGAGAGCTGTACGGTCTACAGTATCAAAGGCCTTAGCCAAATCGATAAATGCCATATAAAGGGGTTGATTTTGCTCCCGGCATTTTTCTTGGAGCTGACGTGCAGTAAAAATCATGTCTACTGTCCCTCTAGAGGGGCGGAAACCATATTGAGTTTCAGGGAGGATCTCTTCTGAAATAGATAGAAGACGGTTTGCGAGAATCCTAGCAAATATTTTACCTGCGGTTGCTAAGAGAGAAATGCCCCGATAGTTTCCACAGTCTGTTCTATCACCCTTCTTAAAGAGGGTGATAATTATGGCATCCCTGAAGTCTTCTGGGATCTCTTCTCTTATCCAGATTTTTTCAATGAGTTTATGAAGATGTTCTACAAGTTCGGGCCCCCCTTCTTTAAAGATTTCAGCAGGAATCCCATCTGGTCCACTAGCTTTGTTGTTCTTCATTTGATTAATGGCTTTTTTTACTTCATCCAAAGTGGGGAGTATTGCAAGTTCCTCTTTAATTTGTTTTTGCGGGATTTGCGAAAAAATCTCATTATCCATCTTAGACTTACGATTTAAAAGGTCATAATAATGCTCTTTCCAACGCAGTGCAATAGACTCTTTGTCTTTTAAGAGTTTGGTGTCATCTTTTGATTGTAAAGGGTTTGTACCATAGGTTTTTGGTCCATAAATGGCCCTTGTGGCCTTAAAAAAGCCCCGTGCATCATGAGATTCTGCAAGTTGTTGAATTTCTTCAGCTTTCTTTTTCCACCAAGCGTTCTTAAGTTCTCTTGTTCTTCTTTGGACATCAGCCTTTGCGCTAGCGTAGGTTTTTTTCTTGGCAGCGCAGTTAATATCATTTTGCCATATTTGGAAGGCTTTCCTTTTTTGGTCAATTATATATTTAATCTCATTGTCATTTTCATCAAACCAATCCTGATGTTTCTTAGTTTCATATCCAATAGTTTGTTCACAAGCTGCAGTAATGGAGGTTTTCAGCTTAGACCAATGGTCCTCAATGTTGTCAGGAGGTTCCGTAGGTAGATGTTCCTTAAGAAGTGATTGAAGGTGAGTTTGCTTAATAGGATCTTGAAGGACTTGGATGTTCATTTTACGCCTTGGTTTCCTTCCTTGAAGCCTACGTTGGGGAGCAATGTTGATAACCATAGTGGACCGGATTAGTCGGTGGTCTGTCCAGCAGTCGTCGGCACTCACCATGGCCCTAGTAAGAAGTACATCGCGGCGATCTCTAGCACGGACAATTACATAATCCAGAAGATGCCAGTGCTTTGACCGTGGGTGCTGCCATGATGTTTTAAACTTATTCTTTTGTCGAAAGAGCATGTTTGTGATAGTGAGATTATGCTCTGCACATATAGACAAAAGTAAGAGTCCGTTTGGGTTGCTATTACCAACTCCGTCTTTTCCAATAGTTTCTGGCCATAAATCAAAGTCACGCCCGACTCTTGCGTTAAAATCGCCTAGGAGGATAATTTTATCCTCCTTAGGTATCTCTGACAGGAGAGTGTCCAACTGGCTGTAAAAACTTTCCTTGATGTCATCATCAGCATCTAATGTTGGTGCATAAGCGCTCAAAATAGTTACCTGTTGGTTATTGGCGAGCTTTAATCGAAGAGTTATCAGGCGTTCGTTAATGCCAGTAGGAACTTCTGACAAAGAGTTCACTAGTTCATTTTTGATGGCAAAGCCTACACCATGTATTCGTCGGTCCTGCTCAGGTAGTCCTTTCCAGAAGAAGGTATAACCTCCTTTTTCTTCTTTCAGCTGTCCCTCTCCTGCCCTTCGAGTTTCTTGAAGTGCTGCTATGTCAATTTTAAACCGTCTCAGCTCCCTTGCAATAATAGCAGTCCTACGCTCAGGGCGTTCACTATCTATGTTATCCAGCAATGTCCGTATATTCCATGTTCCAAAATTCAAATGTCTTTTTCGACCGCTAAAATGGTGACCCCACTGGACGCGGTAATCCAGTCAGGGGAGAAAGAGGTAGACTATGTTTAGGGCACCTTTTCTAGCCCCCTCCCCATACGGGGTGAGCAGAGTGGATCCTAAATAGGGCTGCTCAGTCATGGATACAGCTGCCGAGCTGCTCGACTACCTCGTTCCTTGAACAGGGCGACTGAGTCTGCATCCACCGCCCATGTGCTGGTCCATGACTAGGGGCTTCCAGATTCACAGTCCTGCCCCCGTTGCCATTCGCCAGTCGCCATGGGACTTTTTTTTTGTTTGTTTGTTTGGTTGGGTTGGGTTGGGTTGGGTTGGGTTGGGTGGGTTGGGTTGGAAGACGCCTGTGCGTGAAACTGTTTTATGTGGGGAGATCGGTGCACAACGAATCACCACACAAACTTGACAGAGTACGGCAGAGATCCAATGGCACGGTTACCCTGACGATTGGAAAACCATTCTCTGCTGCAGCCTTCATCCGCCTTCACAGCCGTTGTAATTTAGGTTTAATTATCTTCCGCCTGTTCTGCCGTTGAGGACTTTATGTTTTGGATCGTTCTTTGTCTGGTTCCTCTCCCCGGACCTTACCGCCATGGGTGACCCTACTGGGAGTACATAGCTCCCGACGGCATTGCTCACAGGATTCATCGGAACACGCAAGCCCACTCACCACTTCAAGGTGACGATCCGGCGAGGGGGTCCCAGTGATACGACATTTCTGGATACAGGCCTGGCTCCAGAATGTGCATGTGGGGCTCCAACATTTTCATAGAACTCCACACAAGAAAATGCCACCACATTCTCTGCAATGCCCAAGAAAGCTTTGCATGTGCAATCCTACCTTTCCTCTATCCGAGGAACCAATGTTCTCTGTCCTCAGTGATGGAGTAAGATTCAGGGCCTGTCCATACATTCAATAGAACCATGTGGTAATGCTTTTCCTGGGCTGTATCACTTTGGAATACAGCTGTATGTGGGGTGTGTGTGTGTGTGTGTCACTTTTTGAATGCTCCATCACCCAAATGAAAACACCCCTCCATGAATACATAAATATGGCATGTCTGACAGACAGCTAGATTGAATATTTCTCCCTGTCATGTTCATTTTCTGCAGGCAGTGGGGGTGGGGGGTGGACGCTCAAAGATACAAACCCCAGTTCTCACCTGAAGTACGGTAATAGCCTTGCAAAAGCTTTACCATTGGATTCTACTGAATGTGCAAGCTAGCCTTTAGCCTCCATTTTTGATACTGCGAGGAACACTAGGATGCTTGAGAATTAATATATGCACATTGTTAGCCATCATAATGACAGTGCTGCTGGCAATGATTCATGGATACAAAATTATTCCTAGGGAAAACTTAGCATACACAAGAAAAAGAATGGTGCAAACTCCTAAAAGGTCTATGTCCATACCCAAATAACCAGCTTCCTGTAAAAAGAAATAGGAAGGCAGAAGATGTGTGCATTAGCACAAGATAAATAACATGAGCAACTGAAATGGATATGTCATAAATGCAATGAAATATTGTTTACATTTACAGGCACAGTTAGGGCCATGATTTATCCTATAGCACCCATACATCATAAAACAGTATTGAAATTGGGCACATTATCAATACACAAGATATTGCATAGTATATGTCAATGGTTTTCCTATTTACAAATTGTAGAAAGGTTTAAAGTTGATAAAAGGTTGTATGATTTTGAGCAAAGTGTATCTGACTTTGAAAGGGAATTATGTCTAAATGATGAACATTTTATTTCAAGAATGTATAAGCTTTTGTTGAAATTTGAAACTGAGGAAGAGCAAGTGAAGGAATGTATGATAAAATGGGCTCAAAATTTTGGCTATAATATATTAATGACACAATGGGAAAATATGTGGTTAAAAGGTTTGTAATTTACATTATGTTCTAGTCTTAAAGAGAATTTTTATAAGATGATGTATGATATCGTTGGTATTTGTCTCCGGAGAAATTGGCTAGAATGTATAATGGTGCATCAGATATATGTTGGAAATGTGAACAACAGGAAGGAACCTTTTATCATATGTGGTGGACATGTAAGAAAGCTAAAACAAATTTGGGTTGAAATTCATTTATTAATGCAAAAGATTTTAAAGATTACTTTTCAATTGAAACCAGAGGCTTTTCTATTGGGAATAATAAGCTAGAGGGAAGGTATGGAACTTTAATTTTATACATGACAATGGCAGCGAGACTACTGTATGCACAGAAATGGAAAGGTCCAGCAGTGCCTATTACAGAAGAGTGGTTGGTCAAGATGCTGGAGCTGGCAGAGATGGTCAAACTCACATCATTAATCAGAGAAAGGACAACATCCATGTTTAAGCTCTAATTGAATTTTGCAGAGACTGGAAAATAATGATTTGTTTGTTTGTGGGTTTATGGAATAATAAGTGAATTTGGGACAACGGGAAGAAAGAGATTTCTCATTCTGATTATCGAGTAAGAAAAATTATTGTTACCTATCTTTGCTGTAGAAGAAAATTGGAAGGAAGTCTATTTTGTTTTGTTAATTGTTGTATGTTTGATATTATGTGTTTGTTTGACATAGAAATAATTTTTTTAAAAAAGATGTTGCATAGTGAAAAGTTTATAAAGTGCAATCAGTGTAGCATATCATTCATGACATGACTCAGATCATAATTTGTTCCGCAATATAAACAATACATAGGCCAATAGGGGGATGGAGATGAACATGTTTCCAATTGCCCTAATGGGGACAGGGAGGGAAGAGGCCATGAGCATATAAAGGTAAGAACATCAGAAGAGCCCTGCTGGATCAGACCAAGGTGCATCTAGTCCCACATTCTGTTCACGCAGTGGCCAACCAGCTGCCCACAAGATCCCACAAGCAGGACATGAGTGCAACAGCACCCTCCCACCCATGTTCTCCAGCAACTGGTGTACATAGGCATCCTGCCTCTGATCCTGGAGGTAGCCTATATCCATCAGGACTTGTAGTAGCCATTGATAGCCTTCTCCTCCATAAATTTGTCCAATCCCCATTTAAATACATCCAAATTGGTGGCCATAACTACATCTTGTGGAAGTGAATTCCATAGTTTAACTAACTAACACTCTATGTTTCATTCGAGAAAATGCGGCACTTGCAGAGCTCAAATGATGCTGGATTTCACTGTCAATGTTAGCAAGCCCACTCACCACTTCAAGGTGACGATCCGGCGAGAGGGTGAACCATAGGATGACAACAGAGTTAAAGGAGTACTAAAGGAGGATAAGGAGATTGCGGAGAAGCTGAATGAATTATTTTCATCTGTATTCACTGCAGAAGATGTAGGACAGATACCTGTGCCTGAACTGATGTTTTCAGGAAGGAGTCTGAGGAATTGAGGCAATAGTAGTGACAAAAGATGAAGTTCTTGAACTTATCGCAAATTGAAAGCTAATAAATCACCAGGCCCCGATGGTATCCATCCTAGAGTTCTTAAAGAACTCAAGTGTGAAATTGTTGATCTTCTAACAAAAACATGTTACATATGTAAGATCAGCCTCTGTACCAGAGGAATGGAGAATGGCCAATGTAACACCAATTTTTAAAATGGGAGCCGGGGGGGGGGGGATCTGGGAAATTACAGGCCAGTTAGCTTAACATCTGTTTTGGGTAACTTGGTTGAATGTATTATTAAAAATAAAATTAGTAAGCATATAGAAGGACAAGCCCTGCTGAAAAAGAATCAGCATGGTTGCCACAAAGGTAATGGCTACTAGTCCTGATAGCTATATGCTACCTCCCGTGTCAAAGGCAGTGTGCCTATGTACCCCAGTTGCTGGGGAACATGAGCAGGAGGGTGCTATTGCACTCATGTCCTACTTGTGAGTTTCCCACAGGCAGTTGGTTGGCCACTTGGCCACTTTGTGAACAGAATGCTAGACAAGATGGACCTGAAGTCTAATCCAGATGGCTCTTCTTATGTTCTTATGCTGCATCATGTGCCTTCAGAATATGTGCAGAAAAAATACATTATGCAAAAACATGAGCCTTTCAAATAATTCTCCTACCTTTCACGTTTTGGTAATATATGATAAGAAAAGCTATAGGCTTTCAGTTTTGCATAATCTGTATTGCTAACAAAGTATTTGATAGTCATCCTCTCTCTATAAGAGCATAATCATTTTGAAAAATAGAAAGAGAGTTTTGAGCCATTACAGAAATTGGGCTGTTTTCTAACAGCATTGTGCCTTGGGGCTGAAAAACCCAGCAATGTGATGTTTTATTCATCAGCTTCTTCAATAATTATACTTATTTACTGATCTTCACATAGTTCTTTTCACTATATCTTGAATTTGAAGATTATGGTATGAAGATATTTTCTGGAGATTCAGTGTCGGCTTTCCACTCATAAAACTCCAAATCCATTCTTCGTTCACAGCAAGTCTGGTTCTTTTTTCTCCCTTTCATTCTCTCTTTTTGAAAATTGTACAGCTCTATGAATAATTGAACACATTCTCTATTTGGTCTCCAATGCTTCTTTCTTTCTTGTAGACACAATAATAATCTTGATTTGATTTTTTTTCTTTAAGTCATCCTCAGTTTAACTTTAACTCTGGTTTTATGGACAACGTCAAGCCAAGTGAACAACAATCAGGAAGCATCCAATGGTGTCCAGTCATTAGCACAATTTATGTTGGGCTAGCAAAAACCAAATGCTTGTATGTCAATAGCACTTGCCAGTGCAATGGGTTTCCCAGGACACCCATGCGCTCAGAAGCACTATTGATATTTCACAAGTATTGGTTTCTGCTAGTGCAACGTAAATAGCATTAGTGGCTGAACACCATTAGATGCTTCCCAATATGTGCAGAAGGAACCCCACCCTCAATTGCCCTTGGATCTCAACCAGGATAAACCTCAACCAAGTCCCAGGGCATAGTCTGAAGACAAATGAGGCAGCCACCTTGCTGAAGCTAAGCAGGTCTGCATCTGGTCAGTGCTTGGAGGGGAGACCACCTGGGAACATTATGTAGCTACCTTGAGGTCAATAATGAAAGAAAGGTGGGATATAAATGTAATATACGATAGAGTGATAAGTCTAATTTCCAGTACTTTTTTCCCCAGTTGTCCAAGTCAAATAGTTGTGTTTTTTAAAATTCTGACTGAGGTACTGTATCTATGCCAGAACATATCACAATACACCCTTCTTCTGTTTGTTCAGCTGTTGTTGCTCATATGCCATATTCCTCTGTTGAGTCCATTCCAGACGGGCTCACAAAGAGTGAATTACCAATATCCCCTGAGAGTAGGAAAATGTAGCTGTCTCATTTGTGTCTGTTATACTAATGGATGGATTACATCACACAAATCTGATCAGTGCGCTTGACTGCTTAATAGATGTCAGAACGGAGGGAGCGTTTTCACCGGCGCACTCTCCTTCACCTGAGTGTTGAAGGGTGCAATCCTATGCATGTTTAGACAGAAAAAAGGCCTACAACTTCCAGCACTGGGACTGGTAGGCCTTTTTTTCTGTCTAAACATGCATAGGATTGCGCCTGTAGTCAGTCTGTTTCACCTCATCCTTATTGACATTCCTCCACAACCTCCCCTTTGGGGGCAATCTTGAAGAGTTCCTTTCTCTTTCAGAATTTTCTAACCCCACCATCCTCCACAGATGTCTTTCGCACTACTTTTTCCTGGACAATGACATTCTTCAGTATGCCCAAATGTCTGTAGACTTTCTTCCATTTGGAATGATTTATCTCTCGATAGGGTATTTATTATTGGGAGTTAGCCACTGTAATTACAATCTGGTGCTGGTGACAAAAGAGGCAGATGTGGCAATTTATTGAAAGAAAAACAAAATATGTATTTTTTTTATTTATTCAGATGCTTTCTTATCTCATTCTTCAGCCAACAAAACTCCCAAAGTAGATTACATAAAAAAATCAACAAAAAATGGCAACTCATAAAACAATTAAAGCAAATGTAACGAAATGTTTCATTTCAAGATGAAAGAGCATTAAAAACAATACTGGACTGGCCCTGTCATTATGCATAATGAGGCTGCTGATGGAGGATGGGTTGTATGCTGCCTAGGCTCCCCCCCCCCCAAAGGAAATGCATCACCAAAAAAGAGGACACTAGTTTGCATGAAATTTGCACATGGTGATTTATATGTATAGATGCAAATTTAGAAATAACTACTATAATTTAAATAGACAGGACTTTTCACCACAGTGGGGAAGACTGTGACCAGATGATCTGCACTATCTGCTGTCCAGGTGAGGGTCAAACTCGAAGGTCCCTGCTCTCCCTTCTTATGGTTCTTGATCTTTCATCCAGATTTGGACCTGAGAGCCATTCAAACAGAGGGTGCTTTTAGACAGAGGAGTGTCCACGTTTAGCCCTTCAAATAGAGGACTGTCCTTTGTAAAGTAGGGCACATGGCTACCCTAGTGCAGCCCTGCATGCCCTAAGCCAGTCTGCTGCACTCAGTTGTAGTGACGAAGGCTGTCCTGTCACCAGTGTTGAACTAAGGTTTAACTGCCAATCCAGTTGGCTTCTGTACATGGAATTTGGGTGGAGGGGTGTGTGTGCCATCTTATCTTTCACTCCAGGCAGTAAGATGACTTGGACTGGCTGTGCATATAAAAGAGTTTTCACCGAGCGCTGAAAAGAAAAAAAGACTCGGCACCAGGCAAATCTCTCCTGGGCTGGGAGACCATTCTATGATCAGGAGGCCACCACTGGAATGTTCCTGTCTCCAGTCATTTATTACCCACCTCACTTTGAATGGCAGGGGGACCAGGAAAAGTGCCTCTGAGGAGGATCTTAATAATACCTGGGCAGGTTCCAGACAGGAAAGAGGAAGTACTTCCTCACACAGTTAAACTATGGGGATTCACTACCACAAGATGTCATCACCAACCTGGACAGTTTTAAGAGGGGAATAAGACAAATTCATGGAGGATAAAGCTATCAAAAGCTACTGGTCATGATGGCTATATATTCACTCCAGTAATCAGGGGCAGCATCCCTCTGCATGTCAGTTCCTGGGGAACACGAGCAGGAGTGTGCTGTTGCACTCATGCGCTGCTTGTGGGCTTCCCATGGGGATCAGGTGGGCCACTGTGCAAAGAGAATGCTGAGCTAGATAGACATTTGGTCTGAGCCAGCATTGATCTTCTTACATCGTATGTTCTTAAGACAGTCCTTGAGATATCTGAGTCACAAGCCATTTAGGGCTTCAGAGGTTAAACCCAGCACTTTAAATTGCACTCCACAGTCTGGGAGCCAGTGCAAGTCTTTCAAAATTTCCCTCAAAGAATCCTGGGAACTGCCATGTTTTATCAGGGTGCCGAGAAGTCTTTATTGGAAATCCTTCTTTCTCCAAGAACTGTAGTTGCCAGGATGGGAGAGGGGAATGACCAATCTGTGATGTAGCTACACCTAAAAGGTTAATTCAGAAACAATTTCTGTGTCCATTAAAATCTTGGCAGTGAAGAACCAGTGCATCCCCAGCATATGACCGAGTGTTTATCAATCAGCAGCTTCTATTATGGGAATCCCTGGACACAGATTCACAACCCATATGCAGTGCTGGAAAGTGTGAGGAAACCAATCATGTGAATCAACTCTCAGTTCCACAAGAAAATGACTGGTAATATATATAAATTACCTTTAAGATCAGACAGAAGGGCCTGTGTAATAGATCACTGCTCAAAGTAACTTTCTCATCTATGAAAATTGAGCATATGGTAATAAGAAGTACTAACCATAACTGTAGTAATTACTAAGCATACAGACTGACAAGCTTTCTAAAAAAAAATATGGAAACAATATGTCAGTCTTAAACGGAACAACACACCAATCTGAAAAGTGTCAGCAAAAATAGTTCAATAAACATAAAATATAATTTGTTCCACTTTCCCCAGGGTGCCAGAAAACTAGGTTTCAAACCTGCAAAATGGTTTCATTAAAACATAGAAGATCCAATTTAAACCAAATTTGGTAGGGAGGAAAATATCAGTGAGTGCTTATGGGCACAGCTTCCTCCTAAATCATATTTTAATGGCAGAGTTGTAAACACTTTCCACCAATGATGTGGTGGGTTTTTTTAAAAAATGGACTGAGCAGGAAAACTGCCTTTCACTACATCATGTAATGGGAAAATATATCTATAATATGATGTTTTTTTTCCTTTAGTCTAGCTGACTTTCATTTTACAAACACCTTTCCTCTCTCTCTAACCCACCCACCCCCCTCTGGTTATTCTCCTTTACAAATCCCATCTCTGCTTTTACTTCATGCACTTAGGGTGCAATCCTATAGCATGTTTAGACAGAAAAAAGTCCTACAACTCCCAGCAGCTGGCTGGGGGATGCTGGGAGTTGTAGAACTTTTTTCTGTCTAAACATGCTATAGGATTGCAATTAGAGATGGGGAGAAATCTGTTCATTTAGCATTTTAATGCAAATATACCTAATTTCACACTTTTGGACGAATACATGAACTGAAGCTCCATTATCGTTCGAAATTCACACTTCTCCAGCCAATCAAAAATGTGAACAAAAGTGCATAGATAGGGGGGAAATACACACATAAGCATGTATATATTTATGAAAATAATGTTTAAAATGCATTACATTAAAAATGCTTGCAACAAACATGAGTATTAGGCAATATTAGGCAGTAGTTGGCCCTTTTGGGGAGGAGGTCATTATATAGGTAAATCTTGTATTGGAACGCTCCTTAATATTTACTGATGTATATAGTCTTATAAATTATTTAGCTGCTCCTGGAAGTTAGCACATGGTCAGCACAAATGGATTTTCCACACAGCTAAAAGACTGGTACTATTGGAAGGATAATTGCTCACCTCCTATAATGCAATCATACTTGTATTCCTCCCTCCCTCCAAGAACGCAGCATAATGGATTTATCCCATTTTACCTCACAAGAACCCTATGACTATGAGTTCAGTTGGCTTGCAAGACAACAATTTTCTCAGAGCCACTCAGATTGTAATCCTGTGAGTAAGCCCCGTTGAACTCAATGGGATCTGTTTCTGACTAGACATGTATTTATTTATGAAACATACTACTCACTTTTCATTACAGAATAGTCCCAAAGCAGCGTACGAACCAATAAAACACAATAAAATCATGCAGCATCAACCAATAGGAGATGTATAGGATTGTCGTGTCAGTAGGGATAGGGGAATCTGTCAAGTTGGCTTTTACTTTTTAAAACATGCACATTTCTTTCCCTCCCCCCAATAGTATATGGTGATTTTATGCTCACTGTTCCCTAATATGCCCATTTTTGTGAGCATGCATTCCAGTTCATGTATAAGTCCCAGGAGTGCAAATTAGGTAAGTTTGCATCAAAATGGCAAACCGAACAAAATTCTCACTCATCCCTAGGTGTCAGTGAACTTCAAAGCTCAGGAGGACTTGAATCGAGCTCTACCCAGTTCAAGTCCAAAACTATGTACACTACTGGCTTCTTAGAATGTACGTTTCAGTTCTCTGATGACACGTAGGTGCACCCTCACAAGTAACTCTTATAATTTTATTCCCATATTAATTTTTTGAAATGTTGATTTTATTGTCATGATCTGGCCTCTAGAACACCTTTGACAGGACTTTGAGCCACCCTTGAAATCCAGCAACACCCAAATTCACTCAAGAGTCATCCCATAAACAATAAATGGTTGGCTTTTCAACCTGGTACTGGTAGTTCCGATCTTCCAAGTGAAGCACCTGGAAGCCTTCCTCTTCATCATTCTATGAACCACTTAAGGCTTTCCGCTCCCATAGGCATCTCCGGTTGAGGTGATGCCAGGCACAACTTGATGCCATCGAAATATGCCACAGCACAGCACAGCACATGACTGATCCTTCCCCCTTTACATCTCTTACATCTTCACTTTAGGCGGCAGGGCTCTGATAGAGTTGCTCGGGGTCATTGAAAGCCAGTCTGTTGAAGCAAGGTGGCTGCTGTTGTGTTTGAAGCTGGTCCAGATGCTGCAGCCCTTGCTGCTGACTGTGGTATCTGCTACCTTACAACTTAGATACCTTGCTGCCTATTTCCTTGTTGTGGCAGCCCAGTTGATTCTTTCTTCCTATTGCCTCTGCCATTCTGGTCAACATTTTGAGGTTTTGATGAATAATTCTAGGCTCCAGCTGCCCACTTACCACATCAAGCTTTTGCTGATAATTGACCAGAGAACTGAGTCTTCCAAAATGCGCAGGGTGACATTTATTCCCAGTTGAGATCTAAGCGTAAATCATTCTATAAGCTGAGGTAAGGATGATGATGTTCCTTTGTTAGGTTTTATGGAAAGAAAAACAGGATATGAAGCTGAGAGAGAGAGATAAATCAAATCGACCTTCCAAATGAATGTTTCAAACCTAAATTGGATAATGTGATTGGATACACTCTTAATATATGGCCTCTGTTTTGAAAGGTTGTAATAACTTAGGCCTGATATAAGTAACTATGACCTGAGGACTGTCTTCAGAGTCACTTTTCTATTTAAAAATGGATAGAAACACAACAAGTCTAGAAAGATTAATCATCCGTTTGTTGTTCACACAACCAAACCACCGTGGCTGTGCCAGGATGGGTTAGCATGATGTGCAAATGCACCCACAGATAATAATGTTAATGTTAGCCTCCATCTAAGTCTTCCTGACTGTGATGCCTTGTCAGAGGCTATGTTGACATGTAACCCCTAACGCAAAACCCTTGATTTCAAAATGTATTTTTATTTATTTTATTTTATTTTATTTTATTTAAAAATACTTTTAGGCCACTTTTAAGGGCAAAACACTGTCGAGGCAGCAAATAACTTGCAGCTTTATGTAGAACTGTTCACAGACTCTGTAATGCAATAACCCAACACATCACTCATATTCCATAATCCTCCATGACCATAGCAAAGTAGTACAGTAATACCTTAGATTGCAAGTAACTTGGTCTGAGAGCGTTTTGCAAGACAAGCAAAAAATTTTTAAAAAATTTGACTTGATAAACGAGCAAGGTCTTGCAAGACAACAGATGTAACCGCTCGCCTGGAGCAGGTGTAGCAGGCCGAAATCGGCCCCACTCACGCCCGCCAGAGACTGGCTTTAGTGTTTTGGATTACAAGCACGTTTCCGGAATGAATTATGCTCTCAATCCAAGGTATTAGTGTAGTAGGAATTACAGACTTGTTTTCCTTTAGGATTGACTTTTTTTTTTTTTTTTTTTTTTTTTTACATTTCATGGTGATTTTCTTTTTAAAGGGGAGGGATTGCTATTTCTAATAGTGATTATTCTAGCACTGAGCTGAGGCACTCCTGGCGATCGGGGCCTAGAGAAATTTATTTATTTATTTATTTATTATATTTATACCCCACCTTTTTTCCTGCAAGGAACCCAAGGCGGCTTACATAATCCTCCTCCTCCTCCTCTCCATATTATCCTCACAACAACCCTGTGAGGTAGGTTAGGCTGAGAGTCAGAGACTGGCACAAAGTCACCCAGTGAGTTTCATGGCCGAGCGGGGACTAGAACCTGGATCTCCCGAGTCCCAGTCCAACACTCTCACCACTACGCCACACTGAAATGTTTTTGTGTCATATTTTTTAGAGATGGATTTTGTCATTAGTTTGTGTAAACCACACCTTCGAAGAGTTTTTGAGAAACTGCTGTCATGAGAAATAAAGAATCCTCTTTTTAAGCTTTTGGTTTTTAAAGAAATGACCCAAAAGTTGCTGGAAATTCTTCACAGTCAGTAGGATATTGATGGCATCAGAAGCAAGATGGTTGTCAGTCTTTCCCATTCATTATTACAGGTAAACTAAATGGTGAATTTTGGGGAACAATAACTTGGCATGTTCACAAGAAATGAATGGAAAAATAAAATCACAGGGGCGGAGTCACAGAACCTGCATTGGGTGAGCTAAAGACAAAAGTAGATGGCTCCGTTGTTCCACCTTTCGATGCACTGACTGAATCCTTATTATTTCCTTATCTGTCTCACTTGTAAGTTTTAAACTTTACTGCTATCCTGAGGCAGCAGGAAAAGATAATCTGATGTATCCTACAACACTCCCATAAGAAATATATTTTTATTATCCTTTATATACTGCCTTATCTGCTAAAAAGCCATCGAGGCTGTGTACAACAATTTAAAAGAATAAAACCTTGCAATACTAAAAACAAAAGCATTAATCTAAACTTGACCTTCAGAATACAGCTGTAATCCTCTGCACACTTACTTGGGAGAAAGCCCCACTGAATACAGTGGGATTTACTTCTGGGTAAACATGTTATGCTGGCTCACTTGTCTGAGCGTGGAAAGCTAAGCAGGGTCAAGCCTGGTTGTTACTTGGATGGGAGATCCCTCCTCTAGTTTCCTGCATTGAGCAGGGGTTTGGACTCGATGGCCTTGTAGGCTCCTTCCAACTCTATGATCTATGAAACTATGTCCATGATTAGGCTGCACACGTTCTACCTTTTAACAGATATACCTTTTGCAGCGGTGGGCGTGGCAATTGCAGGAATTTCATGCGGAGATCCAGCATGTGGCCGGTCGAGAGAACGTTGTTGCTGATGGGCTATCCCGCAGGGAGTCCTCAAGCGTGGCTGGAAAGTGAGACATTGTCTTGGGACTTATTATTGTGCTCCTGGACTAAAATTGGAGCCAATAATTTGGACTTTGGGGACATTACTCATTAACTTGTTTTTCCTTTACAGGTGGTTTGTATTTGCATGTAAGTTGTTATTATTGTTGTTATTTATGTTTGTTTACCCTGTTATCCTCCCAAAACCCTGCATTAAGGACTAAGCATTTAACCAGTTCCCTACTCAGGTTTTAAAAGAAAGGGAGGGAATACATGGCATAACCCCACAATTCAGTTCCCTGGTGTATGTCTGTTTAGTATATTTAGTGAGTATAGAAGGTTGAACTGAGTGGGTGTGGTTTGTGATGTCTTGGAAAGGGTGGGGGAAGGAGTATATAAGGAGTGTTTGAGTGATGTCAGAGTTAGTTAAGGCAGTTTAGTTGAGTGAGTTGAGAATTAGTGGTTAGAGTGTGTTGGGAGTGTTAGAGAGTTTGGGAGTTAGGTTAGTTGGATTATTTGTGTCTTGTCAGGAGTTTTAAGAGGAATCCGTGATTGTATGAGGAGTGAGAGTATTTGGCATTATAGGGACTTAGGTTAATTATAAAGTGTTTGGTGTAGGCAGGTTTATTTTCTGGAACTAAGATTTTGATAATTAAAATAAACTTATTTTTTATTTTGTTTGCTACCCAAATCCTATGTGTCAGCTTGGTGTTATTAACCTGTATTACTGTTAAATCTACACACACACACACCTTTGTACCCACAGTATCATAAATTTAAGCTAGATCCTTAATAACCAGTATTAATCTTTTCCCTCATTGGTAGGGGAAAGGTTTCATTTGACCCTCCCCTCAGGTTTTTAAGTGTTGGTGCTTAGCCTGAGAAGGGTTTATGCGCCTGGTCTTAAAGTGAAAAGGGCTGTGTCGTCGCAGTGGTCCTTACCACTGGGCAAGAGGATGAGGTAGGTAGGTGTGTCAGTGGTATCAAGTAGCTTTAGCTGCTGCAACTGATTCTCTGCCTGAAAACCTACATGCTTTCAAATATGAATAAGGCTTTCATTCTCCCCGCCCACAGCAAGACCCTGCCATTGAACAGCTTTGAACCTCAACTGCCACCAGCAGCAGCCATTCCAGCAGGCTGTGCAGAGGGGGAAGAGAGGGAGTGTAGGGCCATTCCACCAGCCCTGCCAGAAGGATGAATTAATATTCCCCCTTCTTCCCTCCCCATTCCTTTTTCCTTGTGTGTCGTGTCTTTTTAGATTGTAATCCTGCGGGCAGGGACTGTCTTGTTAATTGTTGTAAACCGCCCAGAGAGCTTCGGCTATTGGGCGGTATAAAAATGAAATAAATAAATAAATAAATATACATTTAAAAAAAAAACTTGATGGGATCCTATTTTCTAGCTACAATAGTGACCAATAGAAATTGCCTTTCAGGCTGCCGCTTACAAACAATTCAATTTCTTACAGTGCAATCCTATGCTTGTTTATTCAGATGTAAGCCCCATTGAGTTAAATGGGTCTTACATATGAGTAGACGTGTATAGGACTGCCACGTTAATCTGAATTTATAAGCCATTACTAGTAATAGTTCTGATGGTGAATGTGTTGCCTAAAGGAATTGAGAGCAGCGCAACACATTGACACAAACGTGCACAATCTAGACCAGTGATGGCGAACCTATGGCACGTGTGCCACAGCTGGCACGCAGGGACCTCTCTGTGGGCACTCGAGCCATTGGTTGCCAGATCGCGAAAAGACCGTCCCCTTCTGCATTCAGCGTCGGGTTTCCAAAGTAACTCCTCTCCACTCATTCCTCGCTGGCCTCCACAGGCAGGCACACTCCAACATCTCCACCCCCAGAAGCGGACTGCGCAGGCACCCAGCCCTCCTTCTAACTGAACAGACAGCTCAGAAGCACAGCGTGCGTGCGCCCGAATCTTTGCACGCCCGGTGAAGAGCCATGCCCTGAGACAGAGCGGGGCGCGATTAGCTAGTGCCCCCTCCTCCTTCCTGCCAAATTTAAGGCACTTTGAAATAAATAAGTTGGTTTTGTGTTGCAGTTTGGGCACTTGGGCTCAAAAAGTTTTGCCATCACTGATCTAGACCCTGGTCACACCCTTTGCTTGCGCCATGCTTGTAGTTCAGGCATGAGGGCACAGTGTAGCATCTAACTACTTACTCTACAGAAGTGAATTCTTTCTCACTAGGTTCAATCAATGCTTTAAGATAGCGTGACTCTGGCCAAGTTCCAGAAGTAGTAATAGCAGCAGCATAACTATGGCATCCCAGGTGTAAGGTTCCAGTAGTAGATTGTGTGTGTGGGGTGTGTGTGCCAGGCAGTCAAAGTAGACTATACCAGGCTTGATGAACAAATAGTCTGACCTGGTGTGCTACTGTACCATGAGAAGTAAATCAAAGTAAACATTTTTAGTCATCTGTGAGCCCAAAGCGGATTCCAACCACTCTCCCCATGCAGAGAAATAGCAGAATTACTTGTCCTCAGAAAAGGAAGGCCCAGATCAGTGGGCTGGACCCAAAGAACCATGAGTGGAAGGATAATTGCCATTCACATTGTTTCACAAGTGTTTGCACCAAAGGCCACGAAGTGCTGTAATCAGTAGGTTTGATTGACGTTCTCATGCTTCTACTCTTATGCAAGCATAAGAGTATCTCTTGCTTTTCTCACACAATGTGCTAGGTGTCAAACAGCCCTTCCATGAATGGAAGGTGCCTTCTGCATGAACAAGGTCACCTTTGGATCCAATCAAGTGATTCATGCAACAGGTGGGCTCCTCTGAATGCAGGTAGTTCTTACACACTCTAAAACAGTGATGGCGAACCTTTTTGAGCCCGAGTGCCCAAACTGCAACACAAAACCAACTTATTTATTTCAAAGTGCCAACACTGCAATTAAACCTGAATACCAAGGTTTTAGTTTTAGAAAAACAACTCATACAGTTGTCCGAACTAATTAACATCTTTTGTCTTTAAAGAAAAACACAATAACAGAGCTTTCAATGATAGTTTTTTGTTGGGAAAAAAATCAACTCAAAAAATTATTATAGTACTACATTGTACACATAGCCTGAAGGGTTATACAAACCTTGAAGGGTTATACAAACTTTTTAAATAATTAGGCACATGTATTTTTGGATAAGGGATTTTCAACTTGTAATATGATGATATGCCAGACTTTAATTGTATGGGGCAAGCTTTATCCTGGGTCCTTTCCCTGCTTCTACAGGTGTCGGATTAGTAGAAGTAAAAGTCAACCTGTACTAGGATGAGCAAGATAAACAAGAAAACTAAACGTGCTTAACACATTTTAAACACTTTATGTCTTGGACTGCAAACAAACACTGCATTAGGTAAAAGTTTGCATTGGGCATGCTTTTGCACAATTAATGTGATTTTTGCTATTGCATGCATGCTGATAATTTGTCAAACCTTGGCTCATACTCCGTTAGTTTGAGAGCAACACTTGCAGCACTCAGGTCAACTGTTAGGGCTTTACATCCAAGCCATGCTCTGTGCATCATTCTTCAAAATCTTTTAAATGTGATAACAATGTAGAAAAGAATTCTGTAACGGGAATTCTAGAATAAAATCATTCTGTTCCACACTGTGAGAAAGAACAAGATCATTAGTGTTTTGCAGAAGGGGACGGTCTTTTCACGATTTGGTGACCAATGGCTTGAGTGCCCACAGAGAGGTCCCTGTGTGCCAGCTGTGGCACCCGTGCCATAGGTTCGCCATCATTGACCTAGTGCAGTGATGGCGAACCTTTTTGAGCCCGAGTGCCCAAACTGCAACACAAAACCAACTTATTTATTTCAAAGTGCCAACATTGCAATTGAACCTGAATACTGAGGTTTTAGTTTTAGAAAAACAACCCATACAGTTGTCCGAACGAATTAACATCTTTTGTCTTAAAAGAAAAACACAACAACAGAGCTTTCAATGATACAAAGTTTTTTGTTGGAAAAAAAATCAACTCAAAAAATTATTATAGTACTACATTGTACACATAGCCTGAAGGGAATTTATACAAACTTTTTAAATAATTAGGCACATGTATTTTTGGATAAGGGATTCTCAACTTGTAATATGATTATATGCCAGACTGAAATTGTATGGGGCAAGCTTTACCCCGGGTCCTTTCCCTGCTTCTACAGGTGTCGGATTAGTAAAAGTAAAAGTCAACCTGTACTAGGATGAGCAAGATAAACAAGAAAACTAAACGTGCTTAACACATTTTAAACACTTTATGTCTTGGACTGCAAACACTGCATTAGGTAAAAGTTTGCATTGGGCATGCTTTTGCACAATTAATGTGATTTTTGCTATTGCATGCATGCTGATAATTTGTCAAACCTTGGCTCATACTCCGTTAGTTTGAGAGCAACACATGCAGCACTCAGGTCAACTGTTAGGGCTTTACATCCAAGCCATGCTCTGTGCATCATTCTTCAAAATCTTTTAAATGTGACAACAATGTAGAAAAGAATTCTGTAACAGGAATTCTAGAATAAAATCGTTCTGTTCCACACTGTGAGAAAGAACAAAATCATTAGTGTTTTGCAGAAGGGGACAGTCTTTCCGCGATCTGGTGACCAATGGCTCGAGTGCCCACAGAGAGGTCCCTGTGTGCCAGCTGTGGCACCCGTGCCATAGGTTCGCCATCACTGCTCTAAAAGTTGCCCTCAACTTTCATTTGGGGGGGGGGGGAAGGCAAGTCTCAGTTATTATAACTCTCAAAAACCCTGGATTTGTAGTCCCCACAGAGAGAGAATAGATACACGACTGTGGAGAGAAAGCTAACCCAGGCAACCCCCCTCCCACCCCAATCAGCAAAGACTCTGCCTAGGGCATAGATTTCATAGATCATAGAGTTGGAAGGAGCCTACAAGGCCATCGAGTCCAACCCCCTGCTCAATGCAGGAAACTAGAGGAGGGGTCTCCCATCCAAGTAATAACCAGGCCTGACCCTGCTTAGCTTTCCACACTCAGACAAGCTGAGTCAGCGTGAGCCACAGGCAGAAACAGTCCATCCGGGTAGCCTGGCCATTTGCATACATTCACCTCCATGGGGCCATCCACATATTCCCCCCTATAGCTCCTTCTTCCCATTCTGCCCAAACAGGAAAAACAACCTTTGGGCACAGGAGGGGTGCCGAGAGGGGAGGGGGAGCAAGGAGTGAGGGGAGAGTGAGTAAAGGTGGGTTGTCAAGCCCCAAGAGGTTGTTGATTGGTTGGTCCAAGGCTGCACGGATGTCCAGGGCTCCGGTCTGGACACTAGGACTCAACCCTGGGAAGCCCTCCCGGTGAACAAGTGTGAGACCCGATTGCTGGCAAGCCATGGCTTTCGAGGAACTTGGTTCATTCACGGTAACCCTTATATTGCTCTGGTTCTGCTCAGCTCTTGCAAAAGCAATCAGAGACTTGCACGCCTCGTTAAGTTCAAGGAGTGCTTATTTATTAATTATTTATTTATTATATTTTTGAATCACCCATCTGGCCAGTCATCCAGCCACTCTGAGTGATGTAGAGTCCAATAAAATACAAGAAAAAACAGAGTGTAAAACACAATTAAAAACAGTACAAAACTTAAAAAACCTAACCCATATTCCCGCCTGTTTTTAATGCACGGCAGAAGTTAATCAAGGAAGGGGCATGGCGGAGGTCACTGGGGAGAAAGTTCCATAAATTGGGGGCTGCCACAGAAAAGGCCCTGCTCCTAGTTCCCACCAGCCTGGTTTCTCTGGCTGATGGGACAGGGAGAAGGCTGTCCGTGGCAGATCTTGTTGAGCGGCCTACTTGATGTTGCTGGAGGCGCTCCTTGAGATAAACTGGACCGGAGCCATACAGGGTTTTAAAGGTCAATGCCAACACCTTGAATTCGGCTCGGCAAACAACTGGTAGCCAGTGCAACTCTTTGAGCACTGGAGTGATGTGGTCCCACAGGTGGCTGCCTTTAACCAGGCGAGCTGCCGCGTTCTGTACCAGCTGTAACTTCTGAACCATCTTCCAGGGTAACCCTACATAGAGTGCATTACAGTAGTCTAGGCGAGAGGAGACCAAGGCATGAACCACTGATGGGAGCAGGTGATTAGGAAGGTAGGGGCGCAGCTGCCGTATCAGATGGAGTTGATACAGCGCCGCCCGGCTCACAGCTGACACCTGAGCCTCCATGGACAGCTGGGAGTCTAGAATGACTCCCAAGCTGCGGACCTGGTCCTTCAGGAGTAGATATACCCCATTCAGCACCAGGTCAACATCCCCTAACCTTCCCTTGTCTCCCACCAGAAGTACCTCGGTCTTGTTGGGGTTCAGTTTCAGCATGTTCCTTTCCCATCCAGCCAGCCACCCACTGCCTCCAGGCACTTGGACAGGGTTTCAACAGCCAACCTTGGTGAAGGAGAGGTAGAGTTGCGTGTCATCCGCATATTGATGACAGCGCACCCCAAACCTCCTGATGATAGCTCCCAGTGGCTTTAGGTAGATGTTAAATAACATCGCGGAGAGGATGGAACCCTGCGGCACCCCACAAGTGAGCGGCCGAGGCCCGAAGCCTCCTCCCCAAGAACTACCCTCTGGTACCTTCCAGAGAGGAAGGACCAGAACCACTGCAATACAGTGCCTCCCATGCCCAACCCCTCCAGGCGGTCCAGGAGGATACCGTGATCAACGGTATCAAAAGCCACTGAGAGATCGAGGAGGACTAGAAAAGAGCATTCGCCCCTATCCAAAGCCCTCCTCATATCATCCACCAAGGTTTGATACATCTCATAAACCTGTTTACTATCTTACAAACAGTGTAGTACATTCATTCATTCACTATTCCACTGTCAAATAGGTAGCAGTCTCATTCTAAGTGCCTGAGGGCCACGTATGAAGGGTTTCCCAGCTCCGGTTAACCCTTTGAACCCCGAACTCACACAAAGGACCGGTGGCGGTCTTTTACAACAATATCGGAGGAGTCAGACATTAAATTGGTCTTATTAATTCCCCTTGTAACCAGTTAGAGCAGGTATGGGCAACTCGTAGCCTTCCAGATGTTTTGGCCTACAACCTCCATCAGCCCTAGCCAGCATAGCCAATGATGAGGGATCACAGGAATTGTGGGTAAAACATCTGGAGGGCCACAGGTTGCTCACCCCTGAGTTAGAGGAACAGTAGTACCTTAATCATGACCACCTAAGAGCATAAGAAGAACCATGCTGGATCAGACCAAGGGCCCATCTAGTCTAGCATTCTGTTTACACAGCGGCCAGCCAGCTGTCCACAGGAAACCCACAAGCAGGACATGAGTTCAACAGCACCCTCTCCCCCATGTTCCCCAGCAACTGGTGTACATAGGCATACTGCCTCTTATACTGGAGGTAGCATATAGCCATCAGGACTAGTAGCCATTGATAGCCTTCTCCTCCATGAACAGGGCTATGCATTCATTTAATGATAATGACCCTTGACATTAGAACATTGCCTTAGGTAAGGATCCTTCTAGACATGAAAGAGATTGATTATTCTATTAGTGCTTCAAGATAACACTAAAATAACCTAGTCCAATTAAGGCTAATAGTGCAATTTCCTGTCCCCACAGGAGGGAAAGAAGAAAGGATCAGATTGTCATACCTCAGGAGATTGTCATGTGGCAGTTGCAACCAAGTTGACCGCTCATGCTCGAGAGTATGATGTTGGGAACTGATTTGTATAGATACAGATAGTTCATTCCATGCAGGGTTGTTTTGTTTTTTAACAGAGCTAGTTCTTCCCACAGGAGGAAATGAAGACCAAGATTGTCATGTAGCAGGAGAGAATTGGAAAGCTGCAGAAACATTCTTTGTGTCAGATTAACACGAGACATGATAGCTGTCTTCAAATATCTGAAGGCCTGTCATGCAGAAGATGGAGCAGACTTGTTCTCTGTTGCTCCAGAGGGCAGGGCTAGAGCTAATGGGTGGAATTGCAAAGAAGCAGATTTCAGCTAAACGTGAGGAGAAACTTCCCAATGGTAAGAGCTGTTTGACAGTGGAACAGACTGTCTCGGGAGGGGGTGGGCTTTCCTTTGCTGGAGGTATTTAAGCGAAGGCCATCTTCCAAGGATGGTTGTCATGTATGAACCAATGACCAAAAGTTTGTGAATCAAGGACTATCATCAAAGCTCAAAATCTCTTGCAGACAGCCATGCAATATTTAATTGCACTTTTCTTTAACAATAGCCTTAATGATTTAAGAGTGGGAAAGTATTTCCTTCACTCTTTATTTTCAGCCTCTATGTTTTTGCAGAGCAGCTACTAATTAAGCTCAAAAGAAAGCTGGTGTGATATTACCAGGACTGCTCCCTGTGTCTTTGTACACATGTGTGAGCAGACTCACGTCTATACATTTGTACACACACAACCCTCCACACACAAATACTGGGATCTTTTGCAGAGGTTTGGTGCACACACAATAGATCAGTGATGGCGAACCTATGGCACGGGTGCCACAGCTGGCACGCAGGGACCTCTCTGTGGGCACTCGAGCCATTGGTCACCAGGTCGCGAAAAGACCATCCCCTTCTGCAAAACACTAATGATCTTGTTCTTTCTCACAGTGTGGAACAGAATGATTTTATTCTAGAATTCCTGTTACAGAATTCTTTTCTACATTGTTATCACATTTAAAAGATTTTGAAGAATGATGCACAGAGCATGGCTTGGATGTCAGTCAGTCAGGCGATCACTCGTGACCGAGTAAGATTGTCTTCCAGGTTAATTTTTATTTTTTTTTACAAAAAGGAGATTTTAAAAGGAGGAAAATTCTAAAGAAAATTGTAAAGCCCTAACAGTTGACCCAAGTGCTGCATGTGTTGCTCTCAAACTAACGGAGTATGAGCCAAGGTTTGACAAATTATCAGCATGCATGCAATAGCAAAAATCACATTAATTGTGCAAAAGCATGCCCAATGCAAACTTTTACCTAATGCAGCGTTTGCAGTTCAAGACATAAAGTGTTTAAAATGTGTTAAGCACGTTTAGTTTTCTTGTTTATCTTGCTCATCCTAGTACAAGTTGACTTTTACTTTTACTAATCCAACACCTGTAGAAGCAGGGAAAGGACCCAGAGTAAAGCTTGCCCCATACAATTTCAGTCTGGCATACAAGTTGAGAATCCCTTATCCAAAAATACATGTGCCTAATTATTTAAAAAGTTTGTATAAATTCCCTTCAGGCTATGTGTACAATGTAGTACTATAATAATTTTTTGAGTTGATTTTTTTCCCCAACAAAAAACTGTTTGTATCATTGAAAGCTCTGTTATTGTGTTTTTCTTTAAAGACAAAAGATATTAATTAGTTTGGATAACTGTATGAGTTGTTTTTATAAAACTAAAACCTCGCTATTCAGGTTTAATTGCAGTGTTGGCACTTTGAAATAAATAAGTTGGTTTTGTGTTGCAGTTTGGGTACTCGGGCTCAAAAAGGTTCGCCATCACTGCAATAGATCATTCACTGTACCAAACTAAATGGGGGAAACTAGCTCAAGAACACTGGCAAAGAAGTAGTTTCAAAGTTTTATTTTGCCACAGATATTTACAGAAAGAAAAATGATTGATTAGTACACCAACCCTCTAGCACTAGACGGACAGGCTATTACTAATAACAGTGATAGATCAAGAGAAGACAGAGGGAGGAACGTTAAAGGCTCATAGAACAACCCCTCCCTGACCTGTTTGTCTGAAATTTGGCATGCTTCATCCCCTCAGAACATGCGGCTATGCTTGAAAATGTCTATGTTCTGAGGGGATGAAGCACTTCAAATTTCAGACAAACAGGTCGGGGACAGGTTGTTCTATGAGCCTTTAAATTACACACACACACACACACACACACCTCTGTCTTTCCTTGAGCTATCACTGTTATTAGGAATAGTCTGCCAGTCTAGTGCTAGAGAGATGGTGTGTGTGTGTGCTTTGTGTGTGTCTGAATGGAATGCTCTACCTTCTCTGTGGTTTTGTGGCAGGGCCAGCATCAAGGATAGGCACAGTTGGGCACCTGCCAGGGGGCCACATATCCCAGCAGGGCCCCACTGACAAGAGGCCCCTGGAGTTGCTTCCCCTCTTCACTACTGAAACCTGCTTGTTCACCTGCCTCTCGCTCTGGCCCAGACAATGAGGTGGTGAGGAGGAGGAGGAGGAGGAGGAGTGGTAGATGCCATTGCCTGCTTGCTCACTGGCTCTCTGCCTGGCAAGAAGCAAGTGGTAGCAACAATGAGAAAGAGGATGAGGAGCAGTAGCAGTTGGTGACATTGGCAGTTAGAAGATAGACTCACTGAGTAAGGGGACCCATTGATGGCGTCTTGCACAAAGGCCCTCAAACACTTGGAGCTGGCACTGTGTTGTGAGCCATTTGCGTGAACATGGCATACAAGGTAGAGGTCCCTAGTAAGTTCCCTAAAAAAGTGTCGGGAGGGTTTTGTGCAAGGGGAGCCCTTAAAGTTTGTTTGATTTTAAAAGGATGCCCCCCCCCCCCCGTGGGCAATTTGCAGTGTTTTATACATACACACACACACACACACACACACACAGTGTTGAAACCCTACCTGCTGATAAAGCCCTCAGAGCACAAGTACCCAACTCGTTCAGGAAGTGAGGGGAGGTGGTGTGACCCTTCTTGCCCTTTCTTTCAGAGCTCATTCCTGTGGCTTTATTTAAAGAGTACTAAAACTCTCCCACTAAAGCCCTCTGAGCACCTCCCTATTCTTTCAGACAGAGGGCAGGCGTGGTGGGTCCTCCACACTCTTTGTTTCAGAGCAGAGAAGCCCAGCACCTCACTGTGGCTTTACTTTAAGCAGTGGGAGAGGAGGCAGCAGAGGTGGCAAAAGCAACCCCCCCCCTCCTAGCTATGCTACCTGCCTGGAGCTCCCCTAGAGAACTTGTGCCAGCACGCTTGGCCACAATGGCAGCAAATATTATTTAAAGGGTAACAAAACAGAGTAAGCGATTAAATGTGCATTTTTAAGTGTGCATTTTTTAAAAAAAACCTGCCCATTTTTTGAATACAAATACAAATTTGGAAATGTGAGCTTTTCCCAAATATATAATTGAAGTTAGAGGTTTTGCCTTCGATAAGCAGGTGAAAAGAAGCCAGTGAATTTTACTAATATATATGAGTAGAAATGCCTAATGTTGTTTAAATAGAAGAGTTAATATCCACATTTATGATTGAATGGAAATTTCTAACAGGTCTTTTGTAGAGTTTGTAGAGATTGGCATAATAATGACTTGTGTATTTGTGAGTTTGATGAATAAGAAAAATATTGTTTGACAATAGAAAAAAGAGAAATTTCTTTGTAAACTTAGAGCAGAGTATCTATTGTTACTTATATTTGCTGTGGAGAGAATTGGAAGTCCATTTTAGTTATTTTTTTTGTTTCTGTAGTGTTTGTATGTGTTTTATTTCTTTTAAATAAAAAAAATTGTAGCTCCAAGGAAACATGTGAGCTTTTCCCGAAAAATGCCCTTGAGTTTGCATTTGTGTTCAGAGGTGTGAACAGGGCAACTATGAGTAAAAAATGAGGCAAAACTAAATACTCGTACATCCCTAAGGGCCATCCCTGGCTTCTAGTAAGTTCCTCCTTTATTTGTCCCAAAGCACTGTGACTGGAAGTAAAAAGGAGAGTTCTGATAAATCATTCCTTGGTTGGGAGCTACACCTGCCAGTAACAAAACAACTTTCTCTCCCTCCACCATCCCATTGCCTGATATTTCCCTTTTATTGAGAGCTTGGTGGAGTTTCAAAACTGTATCAAATTGGGCTGAAACTAAAAGCCACTCTCCAAAGTAGGTCTGAAGTTTCAGAACAAGTACCCTTTGGAACATGCACCTTGGTTTGGAGGCAGTCTAATCTCTCCAAAGAGGACTGCTTCACCTTAGAATTTGGGCTTTGTCTGAATCAGATGCACACCCCTTTTAAGGGAACTATTAAAACCCAAGTGCAAAACATCAAAAGCAGAAAGATGCCAAAGAAGGAAGAAACCTCGGTTGCAATTTGAGAGAATAATGTAATGCACAAAAATAAGTCCCCTGTATACCTTTCATTGGCAAGGAGTATACAAATGTTGCTGTCAACCCATGTCTGAACAATAATGTAACCCACACAGATTGTTGTTTTGAAGCTGTTGCTCAAAAGCCCAACATGCTGCCCCCAAGGGTTACGGCCTCTTCTACCCAATAAATCTGGTTACTGCTCAGTTGCAGAAGTCTATTCATTTGCATGTATGAAAATATAAATTGGCTGGCACGGAGGATCAGCTGTAGAAAATAACTGATTAGAAATGTGAGACAGAGACTATAGTCAGGCCCAGTTTCAAATTGCAGCAATAACGGAAGCAGCCATTCGTTGCTGCGCAGAATGGATACAATTGAAATTGTATGGCAGTCGAATCAATCAAAGCTTATTTCCCCATGTTATCGCCATTACACTCCTTGTAAAATAAAACCCAGAGGGCCTTGTTAATTCTGAGCTTCATCCCACAGTGCCCAATAAAACATTCCTTTGACGTGGGGTTGGATCCAGATAGCCATGCATCGAGCAGACCCATTGAAACCAATGAGATTTGATTTAGGCATGACTGTTGGGGCTCTGTTGGGGAGGGGCCTCTTGTCAGTGGGGCCCTGCTGGGATATGTGGCCCCCTGGCAGGTGCCCAACTGTGCCTATCCTTGATGCTGGCCCCGCCACAAAACCACAGAGAATAATGGCAAAAGTGTGACCTGGCATATCTTCTGCTAATGACATTTGTACACAAATATAATCCGGGTGATTGGTTTCTCCTGCTCTGCTTATAGATCTGCTTATAGTAACCCAGTTTAGGGTAGAGTAGATGCTATCTTCTGAAGGCATGCAATCCATTCTTGCTGCTCTAGTAACCCTGGATGGGAGCTGGGCTGTACTGTAGCCAATCAAGATACTTCACTTCCGATCTGACAGGCTACAAAAGCTTGTGGCAGAAAAACTTCCTGACATAATCCATCCCTTAAAAATGGATCCATAACTGAAAACATTGCAAACAAATATTTCAGTACACTCATTAAGCGCATTACAGTTATCCCATCAAATATTTTACCCTTTGACTACGGTTCTGATGAGAGTGTCTTCTATAAGAATGTGCATTTACGGGCGCAATCCTATGCATGTTTAGACAGACAAAAGTCCCACAACTGCCAGCATTCCCCAGCCAGAATGCTGTGAGCTGTAGGACTTTTTTCTGTCTAAGCATGCATAGGATTGTGCCTTAATTTGCTTTAAAAGCATGGCTGGTTGGGGAATGCTGGGAGTTGTAGGAAAGTCCTACAATGCTGAGAGTTGTAGGACTTTCGTCTGTCTAAACATGCATAGGATTGCACCATTAGAGGTTGTTCATTGGAGGTGTCAAGCCTTTTTCAGCCTGAGGGACAGATTTGATTTCAGAGAAGCTCTCAGGGGACACATTCCTGTGGTGGGCGGGGCCAAAAGCAAAAGGGGCAGAGCCAAAAGAACTAAAGTATCAGCCTATTTTAGCTGAAAGCTCTTACTGCCATTTACTGAGCCTTAGGAGTGGCATTTCAACCTTCAAGAAGAATGGGGCAGGGGGGATGCATAAGAGAGCCAGTGTGGCATAGTGGTGAGAGAGTTGGGCTGGGACTCAGGAGATCCGGGTTCTAGTCCCCGCTCGGCCATGAAACTCACTGAGTGACTTTGGGCCAGTCACTGACTCTCAGCCTAACCTACCTCACAGGGTTGTTGTGAGGATAAAATGGAGAGGAGGAGGAGGATTATGTAAGCCGCCTTGGGTTCCTTGCAGGAAAAAAGGCAGGGTATAAATATAATAAATAAATAAATAAATAAAAGTGTATAAAAGCCAAGAAACTGCCCCTAGCTACTGGTGGTCAAGGGAAAGGGCACGTGGTGGGGATTGGGACCCCAGGTGGGCCGGATCTGGCCCACAGGCCTGAGATTCAACAGCCCTGTTGTATGTGATACAACACATTAGGTTTGTGGTGGTGTTGACAAACGAAGGAGGCTGTGATATAGCTGACCATTTTTGTATGACCATTTGTTTTGTTTTGTAAACCATGTCTGCTGTGTGTGTGTGTGTGTGTGTGTGTGTTTGAAATGTCCCAAATATAGATAGCTTGTATCAGGAGGCAGAGAATGCAGCACACAGATTTCCAATGAAATTAAAAGCAAAATGTCATGCAAGATGAAGCAATGGCTGGGGTGACCCCGGAGCAGGATAATCTTCAAATGACAGGCATATCTCTATGGTGATCAGCAGTAATGTCTTTGAGAGTGGGTCTTGTGAGCAGAAGCTTGCTATCTGGTGATAAGATAATCAAATTCCCTGATTTCGTGAAGGGACAACTGCTACGTTTCATTTTCTGCTGGCTGCACTCCAGAAGATGGGAAATCAGGAATGTGCTCATGTGCCCCATATTTCCTAAATGTTCCCTTAAACTCTATGGTTTAGACAATAAACGCTGGCCTTTCCTTCATAGGCATGGCAAAAAAAACCAACAACAACCCACAAATGCACTGTCCTCAAGGTCATCTGCACACAGAGAAAAGAAAAGCAGCTCCAATGGAAGGCTGGCTTGCTTTGGTCCCATAGACTCTTGTTTGCAGTTGGACTCATTTGCAACTCAGTAGGCTGTTGACTGTGCAAGGTAAATCAGATCAAGAAGATGATCCAGGTGTTTGCAGTGTGATACAGGCTGACACTTTTGAGCAGCAAGTGAAGAAAGGTGTAAAGGGAAAGTCTCTTTTCATGCGATACATAAAACCCAAATGTTGTGTATGAGGCCAGTTGGATACACAGAGAATGAGCAAATCCTTTCTACCCAAGAACTGCACAAATAAGTGCAAATACTATTGAACATCAAGCATTATTCCATCTTGTCTGTTTAGGGCTGCACATCTATGAACACTTACTTGGGAGTAAGTTCCAAATGAGTTCAATAAGTACAGATCTGATTACTCTTGTCTGAGTAAGGATGGATAGGAGGACTAGGCTTCAGGTCATGTGTAAATTATCATCAAGTATTTGATACATTTCCAGGAATATAATGGTCCGTATCTGTTCTTGGAATTAGAGTTGTCACCGCATACACCAAGCTGAATGTGTTTCCTACAGTAATTGATAGTGTGTGTGGGGGGGAGTATTGTTTCTATTTCCATTTAAATAATTGTTTGGAAATCTTTAAATAGGCTGAGAGAGAGAGAGAGAGAGAGAGAGAGAGAGGGTCAATCAGTCCCAGGTTTGTTTGTTTGTTTCTGAATCTGTCCAGCCCTTCCCAAGGGCTTGAGATGAGAAGCAACCATGAAAAATACTTCACATAATAAAAAATGAAATACCCCATAGGGTGGTCATATGTCCTACCTTACAGAAGACAGCCCTCTAAAGGCTGTCAAAGAAGAACTGCATAATAAAAAAAGACAAAATGTGCATATGCTAATTTACATGTGTACATATGCAACATTAGAAATAGTTAATACAATTTAAATAGAAACACACAGTACATCTTAGTGATCTTACTATAGTGAGACTATGCGACCAGGAGCCCTGTGTGTACTTGCTCAAGCTGCTGTCCAGGTGCTAATTGTTGATGGGCAACTTTAAGGCCCCTTCTGCTCTCCCTTCTTATGTTTATCTTAAAACTGGACTTGGACTGGGCAGCCCTTCAAATGGAGCAGGGGTGGGTGACTTGTGACCCTCCAGATGGTGTTGGATTGCAATTCCCATCATAGAATCATAGAATCATAGAAAAGTAGAGTTGGAAGGGGCCTACAAGGCCATCGAGTCCAACCCCCTGCTCAATGCAGGAATCCAGGTCAAAGCATCCCTGACAGATAGCTGTCCAGCTGCACCTTGAATGCCTCCAGATTGGGAGAGCCCACCCACCTCCCTAGGTAGTTGATTCCATTGTCTTATTGCTCTGACAGTCAGGAATTTTTTCCTGATGTTTAGGTGGAATCTAGGTTCCTGGAACTTGAGCCCATTATTCCGTGTCCTGCAAACTGGGAACTCATCCTTCACCATTGGCTGTGCTGGCTGATGGGAGCAGCAGTCCAACAACATCTGGAGGGCCACAAGTTGCCCACCCCTAAAATAGAGGATGCCTTCAAATAGAGGACTGTGCTCCTATAGCTCTTAAGAACATAAGGAGAGCCACACTGGATCAGACCAAGGGTCCATCTAATCCAGCATTCTGTTCACACAGTGGCCAGCCAGCTTCCTGTGGGAAGCCTACAAGCAGGCCATGAGTGCAATAGCACCCTCCCATCCATGTTCCCCTGCAACTGGTGTACATAGGCATACTGCCTCTGATACTCCAGAATATAGCCATCAGGACTAGTAGCCATTGATATTTTATTTTTATTTTATTTATTCATTTTCTATACCATCCAATAGCTGAAGCTCTCCAATCCCCTTTTAAAGTCCTCTGAATTGGTGGCCATCACTACATGTTGTGGAAGTGAATTCCATAGTTTAACTATGCGCTGTGTGAAGAAGTGCTTCCTTTTGTCTGTCCTGAATCTCCCACCAATCAGCTTCATGGGATGACCCCCGGTAATAGTATTATGAGAGAGGGAGAAAAATGTCTCCCTATCCACCTTATCCACACTAAGCATAATTTTGTACACCTCTATCATATCAAATAGAGGACTGTCCTCTTTGAAGTAGGACACCTAGTCAGCCTGTTCAGGATAGCAGATAGTTGGGATTCTGTAATTCAGCCTCGGAAAAGATCATATTTATATGTAAGACAGCTGCTGCAGGTCTAGGAAATGTGAATGTTGAAATAAATAGTTTAAATAGAACGAAGTACCCTCTGCAGCCTCACTTATTCAGTTAGGCAGAAAGGAAAGTTGCAATCCCTTTTCAGTCTTAAAATGACAAGAACTTGCTACTAGCCCTTGTATCTTCTGTGCACGTCCCAGCCAGCCAGGTTCTCTTGAGAGAGCACTAAAACATTTACTCCCCTGGCAGGCTGAGAAAAAAGGACAGAGAAACGCAAGTCATGAATTGACAACCGTTAAACAATGGGACCAAGCTCCTTGCCTAGGGGTGTCATCATCATCATCAGGCGATCACTCGTGACCGAGTAAGATTGTCTTCCGGGATAAAAGGAGGAAATTCTAAAGAAGATTGTGTAGACTCTAGCGATGGGTCCGTAAGTGACTGTGGAGGCCAATTCTAGATCCACACAGCTTCCCACAGTGAGGACACAGGTTACCAGATAGAAGATGGTCCTGTAAAGGATTCATTTGACGTGCTTTTCGCTTAGCACGTTTCTCCCTTTCACCTTGCACTCGGGCTTCTTCAAAGTCCATGGAACCTTTGTGAAAGGCCAACCTCCAGTTAGATCGTTCATGGGCCAGAGCTTCCCAGTTTTCGATGCTTATATTGCATTTTTTTAGATTAGCCTTATGAACATCTTTAAACCTCTTATATTGACCACCGATATTCCGCTTTCCATCCTTGAGTTGGGAGTAAAGTAACTGCTTTGGGAGACGGCAGTCAGGCATTTGAACAACATGACCGGTCCACTGAAGTTGGCGTTGAAGGATCATTTTTTCAATGCTAGTAGTCTTTGCTTCTTCCAGTACACTGACATTTGTTCGCCTATCTTCCCAAGTAATTTGCAGGATTTTCCGGAGGCAACGTTGATGAAACCTTTCAAGGAGGTGGAAGTGACGTTTATAGATAGTCCATGTTTCGCAGGCATACAATAAAGTTGGTAATACAATGGCTTCATAAACCAGTGTTTTGGTCTTCTTACAAATATCCCGATCCTCGAACACTCTATGTTTCATTCGAGAAAATGCGGCACTTGCGGAGCTCAGACGATGCTGGATTTCACTGTCGATGTTAGCTGTAACAGAAAGATAGCTGCCAAGATAGAGAAAATGATCGACATTTTCCAGTACTGTCCCGCCAAGCTGGATAGATGGCATCACCAAAGGATTGGCTTGCACTTGCTGATGAAGCACTTTGGTTTTTTTGATGTTAAGTGAGAGACCAAGTTTTTCGTATGCTTCTGCAAAAGCATTTAGGATAGTTTGGAGATCATCCTCTGAATGTGCGGAGACCACATTATCATCAGCATACTGAAGTTCCACAACGGAGGTTGTAATTACCTTACTTTTTGCTTTCAGCCTGCTGAGATTAAAAAGCTTTCCATCTGTTCGATATATAATTCCCACACCGGTGGGAAGTTTCCCCTTGACAAGATGTAAAACCATGGCGATGAAAATGGCAAATAATGTTGGGGCGATAACACATCCCTGTTTAACACCTGATCCCACTTTAAATGGAGCACCATGAGAGCCGTTGTTGTCCAAAACCGTTGCCGTCATGTTGTCATGGAGAAGTCGCAAGATATTCACAAATTTATTGGGGCATCCAATTTTCATAAGGATAGTCCAGAGAGCTGTACGGTCTACAGTATCAAAGGCCTTAGCCAGATCGATAAATGCCATATAAAGGGGTTGATTTTGCTCCCGGCATTTTTCTTGGAGCTGACGTGCAGTAAAAATCATGTCTACTGTCCCTCTAGAGGGGCGGTTTGTTTGTTTGGGTTGGGTTGGGTTGGGTTGGATGGGTTGGGTTGGACAAAATCACCACATCTCCATAGAGCTGTGGGTGCCTAAGTACATCTTAAATAATAAAGGCTTGGTGTCTGGCAGTAATTGAAACAATTTGATGCTGATGTTCAAATGTGGATATATTTATTGGAATTGGAAATGAGAACCAAGGACTAATGTTTGTGACCATAATCAAGGACCATCATCAAAGCTCAACATCTCTTGCGGACAACGGTGCAACATTTTAATTGTACTTTTAAATAACAATAGCCGTAACTGTTTAAGAAGGAAAAGGTGTTTCCTTTACTCTTTATTGTCAGCTTCCATGTTTTTTCAGAGCAGCTACTACTGATGAACCTCATAAGAAAGCTGGTGTGGTGTTACCAGGACTGCTCCCTGTGCCTTTGTTCACATGTGTGCGCAGACTCACGTCTATACATGTGTACACAAGAAACACAAATGTTGGGATGTTTTGCGGAGGTGTGGTGCACACACAACAGATCATTCAGCGTACCAGACTGAATGGTGGGAAATAACTCAAGAACACTGGCAAAGAAGTAGTTTCAAAGTTTTATTTTACCACAAGTATCTTCAGAAAGAAAAATGATCGGCTGGTACTCCACCCCTCTGAATTTTGGTAAATTCTTATCAAAATTGAGCCAAAGCAAAATTCTCACCCATCAGCACTGGCCAAATTCACATGTCTCTGGAGTGCCCGTGTGGCTCTGATAGGGCACTCCGCACCATTTCTTCTTCCCTGCCTCCACCATGCGTCCTTCTTTGGCCTCTGCCATAGTGGTGCATCCCACCCAAAGCAGCACACACACACCCAAGCCCATGCTGTGCTGCAGGCCCCCTTTTCCCAGTGTCATGAAGTAGGGTGGCTTTATCCCGCTAGCAGGAGTCTCACTTGCCCAGGGTTCAGATCCCAGCAGAGCTGGCCCACCCGCCCATCTGCTGGTAGTCTCACAACATGGCTACCTGGTTGATCCTGCCGGGAGCATATGCTTGTCTCAGAGACTAAGCCATGCATGTCGAAGTATGCACGGGCGTTCCAGTGAAACGGCGGATGGCTCATTAAGGGTGCAATCCTTTGTATGTTTAGACAGAAAAAAGTCCTACAACTCCCAGCATTCCCCAGCCAGCCATGTCTATGTTTTGTCTAAACATACATTGGATTTTGCCCTCAATCAGTTATGTTTCCATTGGTCACTCCAACCATTACTTGGATAACTGTATGAATTCTAGAACTGATACATGCCAATGTACACTGACCTTTGGGAATATGGACATTTTCCAGACCAGAAGCAACCCAGGCACATCCAGCACTTTGGTGACTCTAGATAACCTCAGGCTGATTGCATGTCCCTACGGTGACAGCGATGCATTTGAATGCCTGCCCTATCAACTTTCAATTATGTTTTCTGTGCCATTGTATTGTGGGTAACAAAGCCTTGAAGATATAAACCTTTTAGCAGGTGACATGGAGGAAGAAAGAAAGATATTCAGTAATAAAGCCAGGGAGAGAAGGCAAACAAAAGACTCAACTCAAGGTGATCCGAAGTCCACATATATCAGAAGGATGTGATGATCTTGAAGTGTTTGAATGGCAGACTTTTCCCTGTGCCTTTTTCTGAGGCAAAATTATATCCATGGATGGGTCCAGCTTAATCCCTGACCAACAGACTCTGTGCATATACAGAGTGTATTTCCTTCCATGAATAACAGCAGCAAGTAGCAGCATCAGCCAATCTGGGATAAAGAACAAGGCTCAATCATCTGGGGCCCCGGGAGCAGCACACACAAGCTCAGTAACTGTTGGGATGTGGGTCCATGTTGTGGTTATCCTTTTAAAGGGGGATGGACCCAACTGTTGGAATGAATTTCCAATGGGAATTGGAAATGGGATTTTCTGCATAATTTCTCAGACTGAGGAAAAGAGAAGAGCAGTGAGATTCTACCCACAGATCTCGTACATCCCTAGCCGTCACCTGACTGAAAAAGCTGAGAGCTTCTCAGGCAGACCCTAGACAGACAAGCCTAAGCAAGCTTTAATAGCTGTTTCATCCCAACCGATCCAGTTCTTATTAAATTGATGGGTTGGTGACCTTCAAATGAGATTGTAATTCTATAATTGTAGTTAACCATCTGACTCCCTGATCCTGTATACACTGATTTCAATGGGACTTTTGCCCGTACCGAATACATGTATAATTAGCTTGGGGAAGTGCTGGAGTTGCATGACCTTGATATTTCATCAGCTTCTCCCTTTCTTTTCTCTTCTCTCTCTCTTTTTTTTTAAGGTTCAGCCACAACACATAAATGATTATTGATGCTGTAAATGTTTGGCAAACTCATTCACATCCGCTAATCCATATTTGACAGACGCATGCCGCCAGTGTCTGTTTTCATACTCTGCTGTCCAGCAAGTTGCCACAGATTTATCACAAACGGCAGCTTTGAACCCAAATCCTCAATTAGCATAAAATTACTATAATTTTGCCGCAATCATCACAACTGACAGCATCTTATTTCAGGATGACTGACTGACTGCGAGATTGCAAGCAGCAACAACCGGCCTGCCTAATAGCCTAGAAGAGAGATTTCAGTGTGAATGTGTCTTTTAAACACCAAACGCCACAATTAACCACTTTAGAAACCTTTCTCTGTTACAGCATCACTGTGATGAGGAAACAAGGAGGAGGTTTAATCTGGAAACCCGTTGATGATAGTGACACATCTCCCCTCCCCCTATGGGAGAGCTTCTTTCTTATCCATTGACCATAGGATGGCTGCCAGATTGTAGTTCCCTTTCCACTCCCCATATAACAGGATATTGATGAGCTATGTATTGTTCTCTTATACAGGGAATGAAACATAGGAAGCTGCCTTAGACTGAGTCAGACCATTGGTCCATCTAGCCCAGTATTGTCGACGCTGACTGGCAGCAGCTCTCCAGGGTTTCAGACAGGCACTTTTCCAATCCTACCTGGATAAGCCAGGGATCAAACCTGAGACCTTCTGCATGCAAAGCACATACTCTACCACTGAGCTATGGCTGCAATCTGGGAACCCGTTGATTGGAGGGACACTTGTCCCCTGTTGCAGGGAGTCTTCTCCACTGCAAAAACATCTCACAGACAAATATGGGAATACGCTCTGTTTAATGTATTGGCATCAGTGCATGATATCTTCCAGGAGTTTCCATAGCTCCAACACCCTGGTCGGGTCTACAATTGACGTCTACTCTTTTTTCTTTTTTTTCCTTTTCTTTTTTTTTAAATCCCCACGTGTTCTGATCTTAGTTGGCTGGGTCCAGAAGTCACCATTTTAATTTCCATCGATACTGGGGACATTGTGCGGAAATTAAATGTCAGTACCCAGACTCCTGACATTGACTGGAGCACTGCTGCTGTCACCCATTGTGATGGACAGGTGGAGTTCCGCCTCTCCCTACTGGAGTGTGTCGAGAGCCAATCACAGCACTCAGAATGTTGGTGGAAGGGAGTGAGCTGAAAAGGGCTGTTAAAAAATGGTTGTACGGTTGTTTGGGGGGCGGAATGGAAGGGGAGTCAGAATATATTGGAGGCTGGAGTGAACTGTGTGTGGAGGAACTACATCTGCCCAGATCAGAAGAAACCTTTTCAGGCGCAGCGAGTGCAAGAATTTAGATTGTGTTTCTAGTGGCGAAAAATAAACTTCTTTTGTTGGCTGACAACCCTTGGTGTGAGATTGCTTAAATGAGCGAGTGAGCCAGATCCCCAGTAGAGGTGGTTGAGAACCAGAAAAATGCTCAGGCAACACATGTGAAACCCATTTTTGCTGCTGCCACCAGGTAAGCCTGCTAAGCTCATCCACACAGGAGAGGGCCCCACTCTTGTAGGAGACGGCCCACCCTGTTTCCCAATGGGCAACAATGTTTCAGAGCAGCATAGAGATGTGAACCATTGTTCCCTGGGTATCCAGAGATGACAGTGTCCATCCAGTAGGAAGGGAGCAACACCTGAGAAAGATGAGGGAAGGCTCTGCATACCCTTATAGTAACTGTATTTGGAAGTATAAACTGCAGCTTGTTCCTCTCACCTAAGTGAGCGACTTTGAAATTGTAGGCCAAAATCCAGTAGCAGATCATAGCAGTCATCATAAGCAGCAAGCTCAGGAATGGTGAGGTGCAAGGGGCTACAAGGCAAGAGGAATCAGCCTTTCCAAACCTTGGGTACCCAGATGGTTTTGTTAGACAGTGGCTCCCATCATCCCCAGCCAGCATGGCCAATGATCATGGATGCCCAACAGCATCTAGGGATCCCAAGTTGGGAAAGGCCAAATTAGAGGGTGGCTTTTGGGATAGTGGTAGGGATGATAAATAGGTCCCGATTCTGAGAGGGAAATTCCCTAACAGTGCAATCCTATGCACATGTACTAAGACTTATTCCCAGATAAGTGTGTGTACGATTAGTCGATTACAGCCTAAATTTCCACTTATACACAGCCTGGCACTGTACTCCTCCAGCTATAGCTGCCATCTGCAGCACTAGAAGGAAGTATTATTGTTATTTTACTTCTGTGTTGCAATGTCTGTTCTTTACAGAGTAACATAAGCAAAAAAAAGAGCAGTGCCTGGCCTGCCCCCACTGGACTTACAAGTGAAATATCATGGGGTGGGAACTACAGAAGGAGAAGATAATAAGGCAGAGAAGGGAAGAACAAGGGTAACCACCAGTGCAGGTATCATGGTCTCCAATTACCCTGAAAATGCCGGGACCGTCACGAAAACCCTTAAGCCATCACGACTTCTAACTCTGTCATGCAGAGTCCTAAATTCCCCTGCCTCCCGCAACTGCAAGCTACTTAAAGGGGCCATGGGCAAAACTGCAGCTAAGCTTGCAGTTTTAGCTTAGTTGCAGTTTTGCCCATGGCCCCTTTAAGATAGCTCTGCTTAGGCTCGAACAGCCACAGTAAGCAGGGAGGGAACAGATGCTACTAAGCTGGGAGGGCCATGTGAGGATGTGTGTGTCTGCACACATGCTCTACCGGCTGCCTCTGCTGCATGTTGCTGTGGGAAAGAGATTAGCTGGGTGAAAGCCTGGACTGATGGAGATGTGAATGAGGGAATTTATCACATGATTCCTATATTTATATTGCCAAAGATTTTATTTCCTAACAGAGCTGACTCTTCGCCTCTAACAGGTGAGTTTACAGTGTCGGAAGGAAATGCAAGAAACTTCCCCTTCCCTCTGAAGCTCCATGTTTGGGGGTGTGGGGTGGGTGGGTAAGCTTCACCTGTTGAATTTGTGTCAATCCTGACAATTTTAAAACAAAAAGAAAGAGATTGCCCTGCAGGCACTGACCCCCCCATGAAAAACACCAGATATCAACAATTAAGGGTTTAAGTAAGGTAAAAAAAAATATTACAAAAGCCACTTATAAAATATTATAAAATAATATATAATATAATAATGTAATAATTATAATATATAAGATTTTGTGTGTTTCCTCTAATAACTTTTGTACCTGACCATGCCCTTTGGTTGCCTGGCCATGCCCTTGGCCATGCCCTCATGTTGCCTGGCCACACCCTCTTGATCACACGTTCATGTTGCTTAACCATACGTCTTTCAAATTCACATCATGTGTGTCACTATCTTAATCTGTGAAATGTTGGAGGGTATGAGGAATACATGTTCGAATCCTAGCAAAAAGCCATTCAGGCCTTCCACAGTTTGGCCAGTGCTGATGTGTGAATTCATACCAGAAAGCAAGAATGTTGGCTTATCAAATCCCTCATCTAACACCATAAACAATATCTTTGGTGACCTCTCCCCGCCCCCGCACCAAGGGGCTATTGTGAGAATGGTTCTTTCTGGCTGATATGCAAGGGAGAGCAGCTGTAACTGCAATATATGAAGTGTGAATGAAATTAGCCACCTCCACATTAATATTCCCAAGGAGTTGCATTCTGATCAAAGTAGATCAATTAAAGCCATTAAAAGAGAAATGCATGCAGTGGCACTGAAGAAAATTCAGTATGACTACATAAGCACTGCGGCTCAGGCAGTATGAGTACAAAGTTAATTGCGGAAATGGAAAAAATCCATTTTTCCTTGGGGGAAAATAAACGTGCCAGTGCAAAAACATAGAACAAGGGCAATTTCCAAAATGCTGGGGTGCTTCTAGTTGGCGAGCATTTAGCATCGCCAGACACTGCTCTTCCACTGCAAGCTTCATGTAGAATCACAACTGACTTTCCAAACTTTGGTGGGTATGGTGGTTTTTGTGCGTGTACATCCTGCTAAGTTCCATTCACACTAGTGGGCGTAACATTACGGTGTGGGCAGAGGAGAAACAATGCAGTGAAGCATGCCATGTGAGCCGGCTATGATGATGATGATGATGATCAATTTTAAACTCCTTTTCATTTAAACACTGTGGTGCTAATATTTTAATAAATTGTTTAAAACATGGGTGAGAAAGCATTTTAGCACAAATTTTAAAAACCAGTTTAGGAAGCCGTGTTGCCAGAATGACCCTGACCGGAAAGGTAATCGTGAAGTGAGAGGACACGGCAAATGTCACTGCATACGTCAAAACCACACCTCTTTCAATAGACAGAAGAGTGGTGCTAAGGCAAACTACACCAGAAACCACATCAGAGAGGGGGAACCTGGATGGCCCATCTGGCCTTCCCCTAGCTTTGCCCCTCCCCCAAGCCCTCCCCATTCAGGGCTAGCAGAGAGAGGAATCCCTACTGTTATCTCTGATCAGTGATCGGAGATAACAGCAGGGATCCCCCTATGTGCTTGCCATCCCAATTGGCAGGGCGAACAGCATGCTAAGAACTTTACCCACCTGACATACATTTAAATGGTTTTAAGTTTTGTGCATTGAAATTTTATGCTGTATTTTATGGTATCTGTATTTTATGCTTTATTTTATTGTATCTGTATTTTATGGTATTTGTATTTTATGCTGTATTTTATTGTATCTGTGTTTTGATGGCAGAGCGCAAAAGCAGCAGCAAACTTCTCTCAGACAAACACATGCACACACAGGACCTGTTTGTAAGTAGATGCTTTTAAAAGATAAATAACGTTAACAAGATTACTCAGGTACTAAAGCTTGATGGTTACAGAAGCGCAGTTTCTTAAATGTTACTCATTCAGTTCTGTGAGGTAAGGAAAACACACACAGGTCAATCCTCCTTCAATGCTAAACCCTAGCAAGCATCAGTTAAGTCAGTTAACACCAGACTAGTCTAACTGTCAGAGGAGTGTTAGAATGGAATTCAAACCTGTTGCTAGGCAACATCCAGCATTCCCTCCCCTGATTCAATCAAGTGGTTCAGTCCACTGAACCCTGCCCCCTGCCCTTCAACCAGACTATACACAGTCTGCCTTAACCCTTTAATGGGCAGTCATCTTAAAAACCCTCCCTTCAAAGTTGACATCTCTTCGCATTTTCCAGCACCCCTTCTCAATGAAAGATGGTTTACACTCTCAGGTTCGTCTTCTCCAAAAGTTCATGATGACGATCTCCAGGTTATGTCTTGGTTGTCACTTTACAAGAGAGTCTCTGTGCAGGCATGTCCCCTGTCACCTGGTCCAATCTCTGAAGCTGCCATTCCTCAGCCCGCTCCCCTGTCATCTGGATCAGGGTCATCCGTTTCTGCCTTTGTCTCTTCACTAGGCCTCTCTGCATGTTCTGTATTTTATGAATTGCTGTAAACCGCCCAGAGAGCTTCAGCTATTGGGCAGTATAGAAATGAAATAAATGATAATGATAATACATCCTCCCCAGTTGGGGAAGGCACAAGGCAGGCGAAGCTGGGTCCCTGTCGGAATCGGCAACTAGAGGAGCTCCAGCCAGCTCTTCAGCTGGAGACCAGATTACAATGGGGGGGGGGTAGCCCTGCCCCTGCCATCATGCAGCCTGTGGAGGACTGGGTGGGGAAAGTCTTCTGTCTCCTCACAGCATTAATTAATTAATTAATTATATTTATACCCCACCTTTTTTCCTGCAAGGAACCCAAGGTGGCTTACATAATCACCCTCTTCCTCTCCATTTTATCCTCACAACAACCCTGTGAGGTAGGTTAGGCTGAGAGTCAGTGACTGGCCCAAAGTCACCCAGTGAGTTTCATGGCTAAGTGGGGACTAGAACCCGGATCTCCGAGTCCCAGTCCAACACTCTCACCACTACACCACACTCGCTCTCACCTTGATCTACTCTGTTTTGTTCATTCCAAACATTCAGATTTTGGAAGCTCTCAAATGAAATGGGAGAACTATGACAGAAATGCAGAACAATCATCTGATGACAATATTAAAAAGTGATTGAACCAAGAGTGGAAATTCCAGAGTAAACATCTAGTGTGGAAACTGGTTTTACATTCACTGCATCAAGAGACCGATTAGAAGTTTGTCAGCAAATTGAGATGACAATAAAGTGTCCTGGGAGTATCTGCCACTGAACTCAATGGGACTTCTGTCTGAGTGGAGCTGTGTGTGATTGTACTGTAGGCAATGTAGAAAATTATATTCAAAACAGATAGATGACAAGTGAAGGGGGGGTATTAGCAGTGAAATCCATTTGTAAAAGCATTAGATTAAAATACAAAATCCAAGTTGATTCTGCAGTAAGGATCAGTGAGGAAGAGGAAGACTAAATTCCTGTCTGTTTCATGTCTTTCATGTGGATGTTCTTCCATAGAGCAAGGTTAATCTGGAACTGCTGCTTGTTCCAAATGAAGGAGTGGGAGGGTGGGTTAAAGAAACGTGCCAATTGTCTTGAACTCTCTTACTGCATATGTTCCCTTCCTCTCTTCCTTTTCAGTCAGGTTTTTGAGGGAGAAAAATCACCAGATCCAAGAGCTTTTCTATATGAGGCATTTATTGTGCACTCACCATTCCCTATTCAGTTGTTTACAGGTTCTTTAGACAACATCGTGACCCTCCAGTTTGATTTCTGTTTTTAAACAGCACGTTCAGCAAAAAAAAAATTAGAGCAGGGGAAATGCAGCTTTATTTGTGAAAGTGAAAGAAAGTGATTTTTCCACTTGTGTAATTGTGCTATTCCGCTATAGCACAGTGCCACCTAGAGGTAATGTACCAAAAAAGCAGGAAAGGAAATGCTCTTTGTGTAGTGCTTGGATCTCAATTGTGCGACAAAACCAAAAGTACATACAGCGGATTAACAGCCTCATGTAGAAAAGCCCGAAGAAGGCTAAGAAAAGAACATATTGGCTTGGATCCTAAGTGTGCCTCTTGTGAATGGAAGAGCTCTTTCCTTTCACAGGAAGCTTTGGAACCAGTAGAGGATTCCACTGGCAGGAGGCGGCAGCAATTTTTGCTAATTCCCCCCTCTCCCTGCAGACCCACACGCACACACTAGTTTGGAGACCCTCCAGAGTAGATTTTTGGAGGCCACGAGGGACTGCAGGGAGAGGGCGGAACTGACACTCTGTTCCGCAATGTCCCATGAGTGAAGCTCAGCTAATGGGACTCTCCTGCTCATGGATGCAAACCCAGGGTTCAGACCTTCCTTTCATCAGCATTTTTTTTTTTTTAGCTTACGCTCCCTTAGGTCTACCTTTTGTGCTGTTTTATCCTCTTGTCGCATAATGGACTAAAATCACGCTATGTACAGTGTGAAGCAACCATATATTAAAAAAGGATCTCCTAAGGATCTCTGGTGCTTGTCCAAACGGTTTCCATTCTTAGTGAATGCATTACACGTGCAGCGGAGTGCCCAGTGCTTCCAGACCAGCTGGAGCTTGCATGTTGCGAGTCGGAGGGGAGCATCCCAGCTCCTTACATCAGAGGACTCCTCAACAGCATCTTCTGCCGAAGTCTAATTTTCTCCATCTCAACTAGTGCTGAGTGTAATTAAAAAAAAGAACAGAAAAGAATCAAAATAACATGGCAGTCTTCAGAGGAACACAAGGGGGGCGGCTTCAGTTTGCAAACACAGAATCGTTCTTAGAAGGATGTACCATTCTAGAAATATCACAGTGGAAGACAATATTCAATTAACCAACAATGTGCTCTACCAAAAAAACCAATCCCAGCTTTTAATAGGTTACAGACTTGACAGTTAATTATTTGATTGTTCTGTATTATTCAAAGATCAATAAGATATTCAAGATACAGCTTTATTAAACATTTTATACAACCCATCAAAACTCAAGGCACTGTCAAGGGAAAACACACACACACACATACACGAGATGAAACATTCATATTCTAATGCAGTCTCATAATATTGGGCATGGTACCCAATAAAACTTTCAGTAAAACTATCAATAAAAACACTGTGACACTACCATACTTAACATTGCTTCTAAAAATGCATGGTACCAATAATTCAGACAGTAGATGTCACAAAATGCCACATCTGCTTGCTTTAGAAGATATTCTTCTGCTCAGCACTGTGGATGTTGGCTTCTGGCATCCCGCACATGCCATCTTGTCCCCATCTTGTTCCCTCTGCTGCTTAAATTTCTGAGGAATATCATCTGGAGATTTGGAGTTCAAAGTCATCAGTATGCTGATGACACTCAGCACTATCTCTCCTTTTCATCTAGTTCCAGGGAGACCCTGAAAGTTCTGAACTAGTGTCTGGAATCAGTGAAGGACTGGAAGTGGGCCAACAAAATTGAAGCTTAATGCATACAAGACAAAAGTGCTCCTGGTCAGAAGGAATGCAAATTAGGGATTTCATCCTGTTTTGGATGGGGTTACACTCCTCTGGAAGAATCAGGTTCATGGCTTGGGTGTGCAAAGGCAGATCTGGCCATACCGGTGACATGTCACGGAGAAGGGGTCTTCTCCCTGACATCTGGTTTTGCATGAACGGGGGGACGGGACTGTGTGGAGGACCATTCAGTCCTGTGAGCAAAACCCTGGAGTCAAGGCTAGGGGAAGGAAGCAGCTGAAGCGAAGGAACACAGCAGGAGCTGATCATCACCCTGTCACCATGACAACTGAGATGTTATCAGAGGGATGCTGGCTAGGGAAGGATGAATCACTGTATTCCCAGTCCATGTTAATGCTGCATGTGCTCATTCATAAGTCTCTTCCATCCAGCTTCTGTATGAATGTGCAAATAATAATAATAATAATAATAATAATAATAATAATTAATCCACATGAAAATTCATATATGAATACAAAATGTGCATTTGTAAAATGCAAATTTCTTGTAAAATACACCTTTCAAAATTCATTTTTTGCACTTTGTTGTTTGGAACCAAACGAAATTTGGAGAAGTGCAAAATCTGAAGGACATTTATTTTCCGATCCACACATTACTCTGGGATGTGAGGTTCAGGTCAGTTCATATCAGAATTCACAAAGATCAAGTTCCTCAAGCATCCCTAATGCTGGCTCCATTGCCAAAATGCCAAATACTGGAGTTACTTCCCATCACAAGAGAATGAGGAGAAAACAGGAAGTGGGTAGCAGCTGGAGAGGAAGCAGGAAGTAGGTTCAGCTGGGGAAGAATCATTTAAAGGCCAAAGGCTGCCATGCTGATTTGGACCTTGGCAAAGTAACTGGAAGCTGAGACGGGGAAGGGAAGGTGCAGTTTAATCTCCTTTTCTCTGCCTGATGACTGAGTGGGAGCACTGAACCAAAAATCCTCTACTCCCTATAGAATCCTGCCAAGACCTCCCCTGCTCCCCAGATGAGCCATCACCTGCAGTCTGAAATGGTACAGTCAAGAAGCAGATTAACCAGTCCATATGCCATCTGTGCATTTATGCCATCTTATCTCCGTTGCCATTTAGAATGAGAGACGGAGATAATATCAGTCATCACCAGCAGTGTTAATGACAGCAGGTCTCCTGGCCAAACAGTGACTTGAACAAGGTTTACATAGAGAGATAGAAAAAGAAGACAAGAGTGACCCACATCTCGCACTTCCTATCCCCATTTGAGAGCAGCCATTTGGGTGCAAGGGCATGATACAGAAAGAGGGGAGCCATTCCATATTCTGTATCTCTATAATGCAATGCCCTGTATATCTAGCGTTGCTTGCCAACCAAATGACAATGTTCAGTTGGAAGAGGAAGTACCAATCAGACTGCATTAGGACTTTGACCCTTTAAGTGCTCCTATATGTAAACCTAGCATCCTGTTTAGATTACATTGATTCTGAAGTGGGGGAGTGGGGAGGATACATTCCTGCTTTCCAATAAAACAACCTTTCAGATGTGACTCAGATGCAACTAGTACACTAATGCCTGCCTGAATTTGTGGTCAGCCACTGAAACCTGTGAAGAGTAAATATTAACAATGAATCTTATCCTTAGGTTGAATAACACCTTTCCATATTATTAGTAAAACAACCTGTTTCCTGGCCAGGTAAAATTTCTTCTTCTTACAACCTGTTCACATCACTGCCACCTAGTGCCTATGGAGGAAATAATCCTTTTGAATCAGTCCTTTTGCATAGTTTTGTATAAACCTGGAGAATTTAGGGAGTGGTTAGCACAGTGATTACCTCCCAAAAACTTCAACCAAAAAGTGGATACATTATTTAAAAAATAGAAAAAGAATAACACCTCTTTAAAAAAAATTCTGGATTAAATACAACCCCATGGTTCTCTTCTCACAATCACTAAGAATTAAAATCAGGACAAACACAGGTCTGGGAAGGGATTCTTTGCTTCAGTGGGTGGGTTTACTGTATAAGGCAGCTTATAAATTTTATTTTATTTTGTTATATTTATATCCTGCGTTTCCTCCAACAAGGAGCCCAAGGCAGTGTGCATGATCCTCCTTAATCTCTATTTTATCCTCACAACCCTGTGAGGCAGGTCAGACTGAGAGTCAGTGACTGGCACAAAGTCACCCAGTGAACATCACGGCTGAGCGGGGACTAGAACCCAAGTCTCCTGAGTTCTAACCACCAAGTTCTAACCACACTCTAACCACTACACCACATTGGCTTAAAAAAAATTAAAATAAATAAATAAATAAATAACCCAAAGCCCTAAATATAAGTTTGCCACTCTGTTTTTGGTGGCAAACACAGGTCTGAGAAATCTATCTGCCGGTTCTCCTACATAAAGAGGAAGCGGGAGGCATGATTTTCGTGGGAGAAGAAGTGGCAAGCAGGAGAGTGCTTAATAGGGAACAGCAAATCTGTCCATTTTAATTCCCTGCAGTTTCTCACAACTCAAAGTTTGGTTTGATCCAATACAGCATCAATGCACACATTTTTGCAAGCTAGTTTCCCCTATAATAATGGATTTACGTGCATTGTTTTCACTGTTGTGTACATGTTGCGTCCCCTTCTCCTTAACATATGTACCCTTTTCATGCACAATCTTCCCTGATATGTGCATTTTTGTGTGCATTTTTTTTTTTTAGTGGAGAACTTTAGCACTAAATTAGGTAATGTGTGAATTGTAGTGTGCACCTCTGGTTCTGGTTCATTCACTGGTTTGGCAGCTGCAAATCTGGTAAATTGCCATAAAGATTCAGACAGAACAAATTTCTCACCCATCCCTAACTTAGGGTACAATCCTATGTATGTTTAGACGGAAAAAATTCCTACAATTCCCAGCATTCCCCAGCCAGCACTGGCTGGGGAATGCTGGGAATTGTAGGACTTTTTTCCCATCTAAACATGCATAGGATTGCACCTTTAATGACCCTTCTTCTGCCCACTGCTCTTCTCCCTAATTCCTGTGTCCTCCCAGCCACTTTTCCCTAGCAAACACAGTTCAGGGAGCTGCGGGGGGGGGGGGGTAGCCAAGAGAAGGTCTAAGCAAACACCCCTGCCACTTCTGCTATGAAAGCTTCCCGCCACCCCCATGGCTGCTTTGCAATGGGGAAAATGGTACCAAGGTTCTGAGACCTGTATTTTCTGGCCAAAGTATAGACTGGCCATCACACTTGGCACTTTGGATTGCAGTCCCAAGTGCATTCATTGCAAGTAATCTTTAAAAGACTGTAGGTGCTCACTTGGATATATAATCAGCATGGTCGTTAGAATGTGGATTTCTTTCATGTTTTCACCATATGTTCTTCAGGGCTTTCTCACAATTCTATAAAATCTCATGCTGTATTACATATCAACTAACTTGAAGGGTTCTTAAAATAACTCAAAATAAAATCACCACTTTACCCTTAGTATTTTCTTTAGAGAGTAAGAAAGAAAGAAAATTCTACTCTGTTATTGCTTTGTATCTTCCCCAGCTCTTTAACCATCCCTAATAGACGGGGGGGGGGGGGGGAGAGAGAGGGAGAGAGAGAGAGAAAAGGTGACAAAACAATGCTTTACGGAATTGCTAATCCACACCACAGCATGGTTCTATGAATGACCTTTAACACTGAGCCGTTCGGAAAACTACTTTGATGGATTAGAGTCTAAAACCTCAAGAGGCTACGGATGATATTTCAGAGCCACCCTTTACTATTCATTGCACAGCATTTTAGATTATGGAATCGGGGCTGGAAGTGTTGGACACTGGGGAAATGTGCCGGGGGGCTAAGACTAACATACCAGGAAAGGAATAAAAAGGACAAGAGAATGGGAACTGGAAAATGGGACCTTTGGAAGAAGAACCACACTTTCTCAAGTCTAGAAATTGTGCTGCTGCAAACCCAGATCTGAAGTAAAGTTAACCATCTAGTTATGACCTGATTGTCCTTGTTTTGTAACTATCTGGGAGGGAGGATGACTTTCCCAACTGGTAGAGGCCCATCTTTTACAAGAGTTCCCCCAAAAAGGATTACTGATGGCTGCTACTGCAGGCGCTAATTCTTACCTGAACACCCTAGTCTGTCCAGCCAAGCCCCTCTGACCCCATCCCTTCAGCCTATCTCTAGGGAAAAAATAAAAAGGAAGATTATTTGTAATTTCTTGCCTGAAAGCCCAGAAGATGCAAAACATAACGAAACCTTGTGAAATATCCTTAGAACACAAGGGTTAGCTTTGCAACCATGCAGTCTTACGTGTAGGGAAGGATTTAGTGAGGCATTCCCTTTTAAAACTGATGTCCAGATGTCCAGATATAAAAAAGAGTTTATTGGGGGGAAACAGAAAAAAACAAGGGAGGCCAATGATCTCTCTCTCTCTCTCTCTCTCTCACACACACACACACACACAATTCCAAATAAAATCTATTTAACCTAGCTAGTTACATATTGCCTATTTGAGTAGAATCTTGGGTTTCAGAGCATATGCAGAGTTCATTGCAGAAAAGAGGGTCTGAGGGAGAGAGAGCATCTTGGCTTCCTGATTAGATATTGCTAGGAGATCCAAACTAAGAGCAAAATCACATACAGTATTTGTGGAGCAATAAGCTCCATTTCTGATGTCAATGGTCTAGTGAGCAAATCAGAAAATTGCTTAGTAGCTGAATCCACCGTCTTAATGGCTCCAAACTTACATCTCAAAAGACCCAGTCAGTTCCAACTGGACAAAGCATTGCGCACAAGAGCTTCCATCCATGATGTATATTCGGAAACAAAAGGTAAGATTTAGCCTGTTCATGTTTCCTAGCAGGGTTCTGAAACATAGATGCTCTAGGGGCTACTGTTGAGCTACATCAGAACACTGAGGTTTGTCAGAGCCATGTTCTCATAGTTATTGAATACACAGTGACAAAACTGAGATTTCAGGCCTATACAAAGTGACTGTTGGGTAAGTTAACCCAAAGGAAAACAATGCAGAGTGCAAGGCAGGCATAAGTGAAGACAGCTTCTTATGTCTCACTCAAGGGATGCACTATAATTAGTGCTAAAGAAATAAGATCTTCCTGGATTCTCTACTCACTTTCTGCTTAACACAGAGGATATTCCTCCACAAAGTTATTGGCTCTCCAGATAAGGAATTGCCATTGTGAGCAGCTCTTCAGGGCTCTACATTCACAATTGCATATTTAGGGTTATAACTCTCCCAACTGGCCCCAGAAGTCTTTGAAAAGAAAAACAATGTAGGTAAATAAGCTCTGTATGCTAATTGCTATGGGACAAGGGACGATCAATGCCCATCTGCTGAAAGGTTATAGCGAATTAGACTCTGAGGACTGACTCTAACAGACATTTCCTTCTGTGCTTCAGTAGTCCTGATCATCCCTGGGTATGTATCCACATTAAAGAATATATACAGTAATGTGTATTCTGGGCAATCACATATATAGTCAGATACAGTTGCATGACTGAGGCAGCTAGACCAAGTAGGAAGATGGGAAGCTGCCTTATACTGAATCAGACCATTGGTTCATCTAGCCTGGTGGTGTTGACCGGCAGTAGCTCTCCAGGGTTTCAGGCAGGAGTTTGGAAATGCCGGGTTTGGAAATGCCTACCTGGAAATGCCGGGGATCGAACCTGGGACCCTCTTCATGCAAAGCAGGTGCTCTACCACTGAGCTTTGGCCCTCCCCACCATTATCACAGGAACAGTTCCCAGTTGAGTCCATGCTCATCAATTTAAGTTTGTCCACATGAGCTTGTGATGGAGAATGATCAGAACTGCTTGCATGTAGAGCAAATTGTCTTGTTTCAATTGACCTTGAACTTCACTCTCAAAAGTTGATTGACATCTGAACTCCCGAGGAAGCGTTTTTGACTTTGCAAAGGACCGGTTGTGAGGTGGGCAGCTTTAAAGGCTCATCTGTCTGTGGTAGGATACAAGCAATAATTAGTTGGCATTTGGTGGGCGAAGGATAAAGATAACTGAAGAACCTCATGAATCTTAGAGTCCATCTTTCTAATATGGGAACTGCTACATAACATTCTCGGATTACTGTATTTTTAGCAGTGCATGCAAGCAAGGTGAACCCATCTGTAATTCTTTTCTCTGAGTATAAAAATAAAGCATAGAAAATGTCACAGAAAGCCATAACTTCAGGAAATGTGGAGAAGAAAAGCAGCAACATCAGTGGGAAGATGCATTATGGGCCCTGGGGAGTTTTTACTCCTAAATTCATACACCAATCCACTTGACACCCTCATCTCAAGAAGTGAAATCCAGTCCCAAGAATCCCATAAAAAGCCCATAAACTGCCGCGTGATTTATTTATTTATTTTAAAATTGAGACACTTGTAAATAGAATGATGATGTGACAATTGAAAACTGTATTTCCAGATGTTTCAGCCTTGTGGATGGTTTTCCTGCTAGACAGTGCAGATGAAATATTGCTTACAAACACCCACTTGGAGTAAATTCAATGAATGCAAGGGTTCATTTAGGTTAAGATAGTGAACCAACAGGTTCAATGTTAAAAAGCAAACCCTGATCTCTTTCTTCTTAGAGCTGAGATGCTCTGATCTACTAGAAAAGAATTATGGAGAGTGCCCTCTAGTGGTGCTTGGCACATGATGATGTCTCTGTGGAGGCTTTAGCAGCTCCCGAAGACAGGTAATCATGCGAATAATGGGCCCAGGGGGACTCACTGTTAGAGCAGGTGTCTGTCCCACTAAATGTTCAAATTGCAATTTAGCAGAGTCCAATTGATTGGTTTTATTATTATAACAGCCGCCACATCAACAAGCTTGGCTTTTCCTTGCTTTCCCGTCTGATGTGTGGTTGCCAAGCAATCCAGCCTGCCATTGTGGGGTTAATGACTATATAAAGTGCATTCTATTACAAAAAAAAAAATCCCTGGCATGCACTTTTCACCGGCTGCTCCTTTTTAATGGGAGTTCATGAAAAGGATTTCAGTTACTTTTGTCTGGTGGTAAATCATCATTATTATCATCATTCAGGCACTGTTATTCAGATCCCTCATAAGGGTAACAAGGAGAGAATTTATACCACAGTCCTTCTGGGCAGGCGTGAGAGTTCTCCTCGTTATCAACCCCACATTGCACGGTTGTCATGCCCCGTCTGGAGGACTTCTCTTTGGAGGATGACCTGGAAGTCCCTGAGCCAAATCACAGAGGAGCTGCATGTGCTGAGAGACCTTGTGGCAGATCAGAAGGATCCTGGACCCCCGGCTGAGATGGCCATCATACCTTCTCCTCAAGACCAGGGGGATCTGGCTCCCTTGAGCTCGACGGATTTCCTGCCCACTTCTGATCCGATGATTGGAAATGGGCCTAGTCGAGTTTTTTTCATGGCCTTCCATCTGCAAGACAGACTGCAATTTGCGTTTGTTTGTTTTTTAACCACCAATGGAATTTGCACAAACTGGGCCTAGAAAGCACGTGGTTTTAACGCAACTTACACGATTTGTGCAAATCACGCAAGTCGTGTTAAACCGTGCTTTCCAGGTGCCGGTTTGCATGAATTCCATTGGCGGGTTTTTTAAAAAAGTGCAAATCGAGGTCCTTCTTCCGTCGTGGACAGACGGAAGTCCACGAGCTGGCTCAACTTGTACTGCAGCAAGTTGGCTCCAGCGTGTGGCCAGCAAACCAGAATCCAGGGAACCGAATCATGAAGATACAACAGACTTTCACACACACACACACACACACAATGGATTCCTCACACATTCCTACTCAAGACGCACTTGGCCCCCTCTTAGACTCAAGAGGCAAATGCCAAGTGGCCACCTAGCCCGAGGGAGCACAGCACAGGCACCTAAAGGTGTAGGCTCAACTGGCTACCAGATGCAGGAGTGCCCACCTGAGGAGTAAGGACTCCTTGCAAATAGAGGTATACTTGTGAGCAAGGCTCTGCTCATGAGTAGACCATTCCTCAGGTGGCACTGAGGGCTTGCAGCTGTGCTCTGGGTGGGGCTAAGAAAGCTCAGGCTTAAAAGCCTTCAGAAAGATTTATTTATTTATTTATTATATTTATATCCTGCCTTTTTTCCTGCAAGGAACCCAAGGCAGCTTACATAATCCTCCTCTCCATTGTATCCTCACAACAACCCTGTGAGGTAGGTTAGGCCAAGAGTCAGTGACTGGCCCAAAGTCACCCAGTCAGCTTCATAGCTGAGTGGGGACTAGAACCCAGGTCTCCTGAAACCCAGTCTAACACTCTAACCATTATGCCACATTGGCTCTCAGTCCTAGGCACAGAGTGCTGGAATAACCTCTGTGCACCAGCTCCTAGAATTTCTAGCTCTTTTTAACCTTGCTCTTCTCTGGACCTCCCTGTGTTTAGACTTCAACCACCTACTGACCTTGCCTTTGGAACTGGCCCTGGCTAAATCTCTGGAGCTCTGTCAGTACCTGGGCCAGAGAAAGAGTAACTTGCCTAAGACCATCTTGTGTATCGGTGGCAGAGACAAGATTTGAACCAGGGACTTCCTAATTCACGGGTCGGTCACTCAGCCAATACACTGTGCCACTTCTTTCAATAGATGGATTGCCAGAGCCTCAAATTGTTCCAAGTCTTCCCCTGCACAATAGAATATAAGCATTGAAGAGAGCATTGGATCCAGCTGCACGGAAGGCTTGAGTCTCTTCGGGAAGTTGATTGCTCCAGTGGAAGGAGACAACAAAGGGCTGCAGCAAAACTGCCAACCCTGGTTTGCTACCCTAGTCTGAAGGTGGTGAACTGGAAGGGGCGCAGTTTGTTACCTCCTGGGTAGTGGGGGACCAAGTCAGTGTGCGAGTTCAGGTGGAACAGGGGTGATAATCTTAGCAACAGTCACAGTCATCAGAACATAAGAATAGCCATGCTGGATCAGACCAAGGATCCATCAAGTCCAGCGTTCTGTTCACACAGTGGGCAACCAGTTGTCCACAGGAGAACCACAAGTAGGACGGGAGCGCAACAGCACCCTCCTGCCCATGTTCCACAGCAGCTGGTGTACATGGGCATACTGCCTGTGATACTGGAATACTGCCTGTGATATTGCCCCATACACTACTTATATAAAATCATTTTTAGGCTGCCTTTAAGGGTAGAACCCTCTCAAGATAGCATACAGGATAATAACAACAACAAAAATCAATACAAAAGTACCTATACAAATTGAAATAGGCAATAGTTAAATATACAATAAAATACTATACTAGTATTTTCTTTTAAAACATTTCAAAGTTGCTGCTTGTGGAAGACTGGCAGTTGTCTTCCCCTCTTTCCTGACAAGCGGTGGCATTTTAAGAGTTCCAGGGAATTGCAAACTGGTTCGGACAGACTCCAACCATCCAGAATGGCCACAGCCCCCTGATGTTGCTGCTGCTGCTGCTGCAGTTTTTTTTTGGGGGGGGGAGGCAAAACAGAGCTAAGTTTGGGGATGAACCCTGAACCTCTTCAAAATATTTCATTCTGCCCCACAGGAAAAAGCTCTTATCTCTGATCTGCTGATGATGATCAGATATGAGTGCTTGGGCCTGCTAAGGACTGAGAAAGGAAGCCCTTTTCAATGCTAAGCAAGGGAAAGCACTTACCTCCAATCAGCTGCTGATACATTCTTCTGGGGGGGAAAAATCCACATGAAACTTTGCATTTAAGTGGTATTTAAATACACATTTTATTTATGCATATATATGCATTTTTGAATAGTATTTAATTATGTGTTATCTCTCAAACCACACGTTTCTAAATGTATTTTGATACTATTTTCTTGAGCCAAGAACTGCACTGGAACATTTGGAAAGTGTGAAAGCTAGTGGATAACTTAAGTTCCAACCCACACAGGAGGTGCAGATCAGGTCAATTCACAATCCCTCAAGCAGCTCTACCCAAAACTCCCACTCTTCTGCAACATGGAAATGCACTGGTAGTGCTCAAGATGTCTTCCAGGGAATTTTGCCCACCGCTGCTGATTGTCTTATTAAGAAGCACCTGATAAACGTTTGAGGAGTCCCTCCCAGTCTTGAAATCGGGAATGGGAAAACCAGGGATGCTTGAGCTCACTGAAATGCTCTGAATTTCACTTGAAACTTGGTTTGGGCTTGCTCACATTTTCATTTGCAACCTGTTTTGTGGTTTGTTCAAATGGGAAAATGTGCACATTTCTGTGTGTGTTTTTCAAAAGTGTGCACTTTTCCTCTATTGACTAAAGAATAAAAATATGTATTTTTCTAAAGTGCACATGCCCCCCACACCCCAAAAAGCATTTTTCTAACACGATTGCAAGTGTGGGAATGTGGGAACAATTTTGGGGGGGGGGGAATGCACTCCTGTTCTCATTCAGGGTTGTGAACGGGGTAAGTTCGGGTGATCTGCAAACAAAAATGAAATTCTCCTGCATCCCTGCGAACACAGCTCTACAAGAAAACATTGTGCAAAGCCCCAAACAACATCACCACCACCCCCGTTCCTCCAGACCCCGTTACCTGCACATCTGATTTAGTTCTGCGATGTTAGCAACCCAGTCCTCTGCATGTTTTCTCAGAAGTAAGTTCCACTGAATTAAATAGTCTTTACTCACATGTAAATGTGCATCAGATTGCAGCCTAAACTTGCAATTCTGTATTAACCTGCCCTAGAGATAAAATTGTAGAATTACAGCCATAGAATTTATGCTGCTGCTACAGCACCAGGAAGTAAAAACAACATAATCTTATGCTCAAATAAATAAATAAATAAATGCTGGAAGGTTGGAAAATTAAAATAACTGCATGAAAAGGGGTTGTGTATATGCAAAAACAGTGAGGGGATTGTTGTGTGTTTTTAAAGCAAATTAAGGCACAATCCTATGCATGCTTAGACAGAAAAAAGTCCTGCAGCTCACAGTATTCCAGCTGGGAAATGCTGGGAGTTGTAGGACTTTTTTCCGTCTAAACATGCATAGGATTGTGCCCTTAGAGGTGCATGGTATAACAAAGTTCTTTGAAAATGTTGACTTGTAGAAGAAGTGTGTTCTAAGGCTGTAAATCACATTTTTATTCAGCAGCATATGAAAAAAATATTATATTTTAAAACCCCAACTGGTTTTTATAGATATGTAAGGCCAGAAAAAAATCAATTTATGAATCATGATAAATAATGCTAAGTACCTGGAGCCTGTACCTGGTACATTGTCAGGACTTTCAGCCTCTTTCCACCTAAGTTAATAGCATTGAGGGTAAGTGAGTCCAGATGACTTGCTTATAATTCAAAAATTGATTTCCACAATGTGCCTATCTATATAATCCAGAAGCTGCACTTAACTTCTTCCCAGGTTCCTGAGCACTTAGGAGGAGAAAATAATAATAATCCAAACAAACAGATTAGACTTAACACTGCAGGGATGAGAGAGTAGATAATAAACATGGCCGTCAGACACAGCAGTTCTTCTAATCCATGCAAAAGAGATGTGGCTGTTGGTTAAGAGCATGGCAGCACATTACATGTCTTTCAGAGGGGGAGGCCTTCAGATCTGAAATATAAAGCACAAAGAGCCACAACCACCACCTCTCATGCAAGCCTGCGGAAGGTACTCCTTTTCCATTTGGTGTCTTCCTGCTGCTGCAAGAGCAGCTGTGTAACCAGAGCCCCTGGTTTGTGGGTAGCGAAAAGATGCTGCCACCCATCACTGAGACTGGAGTGGCAAGGAAATGTGAGCTTTTTGAGCCTTCTTCTCTTCAAGCTTCTTAAATTAGATGGCATATAACAGGATTTCAGAAACTCCTCAGATGCCTCTTCTTGTTAGAATGCCATCAGAGCTTAAAGTGAGCCTGTTTACAGTTGCGACTGGCAATCTCTTTCACACGATGGTTGTGTTTCCTTGTATGCATTGATGCCTTCTGCTTTTAATCCACTCCGGAGAGGTATTGGGTTGGGTGTTCTTGGGGTCTTCACTTTGCTATGAAAATGGATTAAGTTCAGCCTTTTGAGAAGCCTGAAGTGGGCAGACGTCAAGCTTGTAAGATCTACTTTGCTTTTTACTGCCCCCCTCCCCCACTGAAATCCACCAGCCAAAGTGCAGGTGCAAAATAGTAGGTAACCCTGATAAGGCAGTGTCTGCCATTGTGCGGAGAGTCCTACGTGCATTCAAGGAAATGCGAGTGGAACCCTTTTCAGACCTTGCCAATTCAACATGGCAAGGTCTGAAGACGTCGGGGCCAGAGTGCCCAGAGATGTAGTGGGTGGGGCTGGCATGCACAGCCCTGACCCTCTACCCACTTAAAGCCCGCACACGTTCAGGTGAATGCCTGAACAGGGCTGATGTGCTTAGTTAACGTGTCAGGCTAGGACTGGGGAGATCCAGGTTCAAATTTCCACACAGCCATGAAGCTCACTAGGTGACCGTGGGGCTGTCATAACCTAATCTACCTCACAGGGTTGTTGTGGGGGGGGACATATACCCTACCCTTGGAGGATGGGCTAAATATTTGTTTTCTGTTGCTCCAGAGGGTAGGACCTGAACCAATGAGATCAATTACAGGAAAAACAATTTAGACTAAACTTTAGAAAGAACATTCTGATCACATTATGTATTTGACAGTAGAACAGACCACCACCTAAGGTGGCGGATGTCCCTTTAAGCAGAGGCTGGATTGTGTTATAGTGGATTTCCTACATTGGCAAGTCATTAGACTAGATTTTGGAGGTCACTTCCTCCAACTCTATGGTTCTATGGTTAATGTAATAGCGATGGATAGCTGGCAAGGCCAGAGGGGGATATAAGGGCTCAGTTGAACTCAAGACATTGGTAAAAGTAAGTTGTCCATTTGGAACAGCCAAGGTCTTACTGCTCCAGTCCGATACTACCTGATCTCTTAGTTGGCTGGCTGCTTCAAGGATGCCATCCTTTGTGGTTGTCTATGTTTGGGCTTTCCCCCACAAAAGAAGCTACTCTTGTCCTGTGAGCATATAAGGCAGCATCATATGCTCATATGATTATGATACCTTATAAGTTGTGTTAACTATTAAATATATATATCTCAGGAATCATATACAACCAGGGTTGGATGTGACTGCACAGGCAACCATAGCAGCATCCACTTTATATAGAAAATGATCAAGGGGCCAATGGAACTCCACTATGAGGAAAAGTTATAATGTTGGGGGCTTTTTAACTTATAAAAGAAGGACGTAAGTGCGGGGATATGATAGAGGTGTATAGAATTATGCATGGTGTGGACAAATGGATGGGGATACATTTTTCTCCCTCTCATAATACTAGAATCTGGGATCATCTGATAGAACTAAATGCTGGGAGATTCAGGACAGATAAAAGGAAGTACTTCTTCACACAGCACATAGTTAAACTATGGAATTTGCTCCAACAAGATATAGTGATGGCTGCCAATCTGGATGGCCTTCAAAGGAGATTAGACACATTAATGGAGGACAAGGCTATCACTGGCTACTAGTCCTCATGGCTGTATATTACTTCCAGTATCTGAGGCAGCTGCTGGGGAACATGAGTGGAAGGGTGTTGTTGCTCCCATGCCCTGCTTCTGGCCTTCCTATAGTCATCTACTTGGCCACTGTGGGAACAGAATATTGGACTTTGCTATGATCCAACACGGCTCTTCTTATGTTCTTAAACTTTTAGGGCCATGATGGGTTTAGTCCAGTGGTGTCCATCCACCAGAAGAATGGATATTGTTGGCGGAATAGATTCCCCCTCCCTCTGCAGCTCTCTGCATACTCCCGTTTGGGGGCAAGTGTGGGGCGCAGGGTGGGAGGAGAGGAGGGGGAACTCCCATTGCATGAGTGGAGGTCCGCTCATGTGACGTTGGGTCAAGCGCAATGAAGGAACAGATAGTCTGAGCTGAGGGGTGTGCCCGAAAATACCTTTATACAGTCACTGAAAATGCTGGGTCACTACAGCCTGGATCGTGTGTGACATATGCGATGCAGCCAATTGGAGGAGCTAAGCATGTTGGGCCTGAATACCACTCCAAGGGCAAAGAATAAGTGGCGTGGAAAGAAAGTTTGCAGGGGATTGCCTCCTTCAAGCCTTCTGGGGCTTTGTATGTGTTTTCAAAAATCTTATAAACTAAGAAAACAGCAGAGAAGAAACAGCATGAATTATACATTCCTGAGAAGCAGGAAATTATACGCTCTAGGAGATATTCAGCTACCTGCCATGGAAATAGGATGGAGAAAGCATAAATTAAATAGTGTCTAGGGTGGAGATAGAAAATGAAAATATATTCTACCTTCAATTCCAGAAGAAGGATTTTAAATAAATTTTATTTCACAAGCAGTGTGTCTCTGTCACTGTCATCTTATTTGTTACTGATGCCAAATTACATAGGAAATTAAGATAGGCAAAATTCAATTTACGTCTCAAATTGTCAGTTCTCTGATTACTTTGGACCAGTTCCATAAAATACTGTACGTTCCAAGTACATATTCAAGAAGAACACAAAACATTCCCATGGTGTGTAGAGAAAAACAGCCACTACCACCATTTCTTGCAGATTTAAAGTGAGATACTGCCAAATATTGCAGCTCTCAGATGAAAGTCAGGGACAATAGATTTTGCAATTAAGTTGTTTTCAGATCTGTCTACAGTCCTCATCACTCAATCTCTCCTCAATTAATCTAGATATAAAAGCTTTCGAGCCATCACAAATGATGAAACCTAATTTCTTACCATACAAACGGAATGAGCTTTGCAGTAAAAGTCACTAAACCAGCCATGCCGATCAATGTAGTTTTGACATTTGACATCTGAGGATTTTCTCCCAGCAACAGTGTGGAATATATTTGATGACTTTTCTGCTATATAGAAATGATGGATTTACGTTCTCACGCGGTACCATCCAAAGACATTTTGCTGCCGGAAGCAGAGCCCAAGTGGTGCTCCTTTCCCTCACTAGGGGCAGAGCCCATGAGAGGGGGTGCAGGGGGTACATCGTACCTGGGCCCGGGGTAAAAAAGGGGGCCCGAGAGCCAAAGGAGGAGAGTCGGAAATTTCCTGGGATCTCAGATTTGGTACAATTTTGACTACTAAAGTACAGAAATAGTCATAATACATGGTAATAGTACCAAATCTGGGGTTCAAACTCTCCTGAAAAAATATAATTCAAACAAGGAGCAGTTGATTTGGGTCATCATGTACAGAATTTTGAAGGGGCAGATGCAAAAAATGAAAATGGAAAACAGAAAGAAACAAACATACAGATGCACGTGGAAGTGAATTTGGAAGATGAGAGGAGTAATCATAATGTAGGCCTTGACACTGGATGTATCACAACCAAGTTTCCATCTCAAAAGGAAATAGGAAAATATGTTACGAATGGTCACATCCCTCTGCCTAAAACACGAAAGACACCTGCAATCAAGTTTTCCCAGAAAGCATGCTGAAATTTCAAAGCACTAATGGAGAACTACATGTAAGAGACTGACTTGTCTGGAGTAAACAGAAACAAGCTTTATATTGCTTTCCATGTTGATTATTTTGACACAAGACAGTCAAGACTAGCACTATAATAATAACAATAATATTAATAATAATACAGTACAGTAATAATAAAAGTAACCATGTACATACAGTACTGTACTGTACTGTTAAAAAAAACGTTAAAGAAACAGTTCTTAAAACAGTTTAGATAGAAAAAGAAAAGAAAAAGGATCATGAGTATAGGTTAACATTCATTTGTGAGGTAACGTTATAACATTAATAAGTGCATGATGCATCCCTGACCAAACATGTAAACAGAACATGGTTGAGGGTGGGATCAGCAGAGACATATGACCAGCTGCTGGGCTAGGGAAATCAATATGGTGACCCTAGTCCCCCCCACACGCTGCCTTGCGCTCCTTGGAGGAAAGGTGGGATATAAATGTAACAAATAAATAAATAAATAAAATAATTGAAAGGCAGTGTGGCGTAGGGGTTGGACTAGGAGATCCAGGTTCAAGTCCCCACTCGGTTATGAAGCTCACTGGGTGACTTCAGGCCAGCCACTGACTCTCAGCCTAACCACCTCACAGGGTTATTGTGAAGATAAAATGGAGAGGAGGATTAAGTAAACCACCTTAAGTTCCTTGCAGGAAAAAAGGCAGGCTATAAATATAAATAAATAAAAGATGGAAAAGAAAATGCTTATCCCAAATTTATTATATGGATATCCCGCCCTCCATCCAAGGAGCTCAGGGTGGCATACATGCCCCCTTCCTCCATTTTTATCCTCGCAACAACCCCGTAAGGTAGGCTAGGCGGGGAAGGGGAGCTGAGATTGCCCAGCAAGCTTGAGCACAGCGTGAGGATGGCCCCATGCCAGGCCTCGCTCAACATCAGGGGGCAACAGCTGAAGTCCCCGCAGGCGAGGCTGCTTTCACCCCAAAGGATGCTTCGCCGCCCGTCCATCACTCAGCCGGCCGGCAGGGCAGCTGAAGGGAAACGGGAGCCCTGCTGGGGCTGGCAGGTGTCTCAGCCACCATCGCCATGGAGTAATGGGCACAGCCTTCCGGCACCACCTGCCTGTGAAGCCTGTTGCCTCCACGGCCACCTCCCCTCAGAAGCGACCATGGTGGAGGTGAACCAGGTTTTCCTGCGCTCCGTGAAGGGAGGCTTAAAGGTTTCCCGCATGGTATGAGGCCAGGCTGAGGGAGGCCGGTGGGGGTGGGGCTAACTCAGGCGGCTGGATTTCGCCCCCTCACACTGCTCTTTAAATTAATTAAATCCGGTGGAATTAAATCCCCTGGGGGTGGGGCTTTTCATTCGTGTCATCCTGGCGTCTGTTTTTTTTTTGGTCCCAGGCGCTCAGCTTTGAAGTAATGTTTACTTGGAAGAAGTAAACAGGTTTTATGGCGGCCTGTTCATAAGTACGAGTTGTCCGTAAGTCGGGCATTCGTAACCTGGGGACTGCCTGTATAGAAGAACTTGCTGCACCATTCAGACACCAGTTCCTGCCTTCATCCATTCTGTGCCCTCTCCCCAATGAAGCTGCCCAAAGCAAGTAGCTTCACCCTGCTGCAAGGCAGTACCAGCCCTTTCCGCACATTTTCCTTGCAAAAAGCCTTTATTTGTCACCAAAGTGAGATAAGGTATCCCAGCTGGACAAAGAGGAGTAGAAATCAAGGGGGGGCGGGTTGTAACAAAGAGGTTTGGATATGTCAATCAAAAGCTAGGAAGGTTTCCAGGGAAAGGTGACCTGATGACCTCCAGATGTTTTGGACTATTATTTAGTTTATTTATTGTTAACATTTATATACCATCTTATTTGCTAAAAAAAACACCCACCAAGGTGGTTCATGGGAGTTGTAGTTATGGGACTACGACTCCCATAAGTCCTAGCCAGCATGGCCAATGATCAGGTCTTGTGAGAGTTGCAGTCCAAAACATCTGGTGGGCACCAGGTTCCCTGCTTTACACAAAGCTTCTCTTTATATATGAGCTTTTGTAAACCGTTTGCAGTGCAAGAAACCCTGCTGGTTATTATGCTCAGGTATGTTTCTTCCAGGGAGTGTCCATCAAGGTAGCACTTCTATTGCGGGGATGCCATGTTGTCCCAGCACTCAGGCAGCAACATTTTGCCTTTGGGAAAAGGTTATTCTTTTCCCATCCCACAGATCCATTGTGTGGAATGAGGCTGTGCCAAGCATCACAGGGTACCTTTTCAACAGTGCCTTTGACATCACTAGTAGCATGCAAGTAGGGAGGCCAGAGAAATCTGCAATGGATTCAGATGAGTTCAGATTTCTATGATGCAACCTGCAGATTCCACAGCGGACTGGCTTTTCCCGAGTGGCGGGGATTCTGCAGACTTGCAGACCGGTTTTTTCACTTTTGGTGGGGATTTGCGCTAATTCCTATTAGCGCAAGTGTGCGTTAACTAATGTGAATTAGCCCATTTGTGCAAATGCACAAGTGTGCATTAGCATTTACTGATGTGGATTAGTGCTAATGAGAATTAGAGCAAGTAAGCAGAATGAAATTTGGAGAGGGGAAATCCAATTCCGTTCATGAGCGGATGATGGAACAAAAGATGCCTGGTGATCTGAGAAACACTGACGGAATGGATTTCTCAAAATCCCCACATGCAAGACAACTGCCCTTGCTCGTGACCACACCCTTTTGTGAACTTTTCTTACTGTCAACCATCTTTTATGTATCTCTGTTCTTTCCTGGGAAGGTTGTCACAAGGTGGCTGCCTCAAGAGCAGTTTCTGCTGGGCATCATTAAAGGGCAAGAAATTGTCACTTAATTACTTCAAAGCATGTTTGGGGAATGTTTGATGGGAATTTGGGTTTTCCACCTTCGGCTCCAAAATCTCCCAGTCCACCCCTGTTCCCTGGAGTGCTATAAGGCAATGAAAGCAATTGTCCAGTATTAGCTTTTGTTAAATAATTGAAAATTAGGGCCAACAATATATAATGTGGGGGATTTGGGATCAGCAGTGATGGGTGAGCTCCTCCAAGTTTGGATTGGACTGGATTGGATCAGATCGAATTGGATCAAGCCAAGCTCGTTCCCCCTCCACACACACACACAAATCAGGGAATAGCTCCATTTATTCTGAGCCAGTCCAAACTGATCCAGACACTGTTGCAGAGTCAGGATGATTAGGTGACCCTCCCCACTCTGAGGGTCACCCAACCACCAGTACACAGAGAAATTAAGGAGCACCTTGCAATGAAATAAGAGACGTTGCTTGCATTTATTTCCATTGTTAGAATAGAGTGGAACTTCCTAAGATGCTCAAGTCTACAACAACTGACCCAAACAACTGGCCTATGTAGTACATCAAAAAAAGGAATGAGCATGCAGATCAACCTCTTCCACTGAACTGCCTCTGCCATTATTTTTGTGCTTCAAAATAATAATTAAAAAATCCCTTTCTGGATATCTACACAGGTGTATCTTACAAGCAAGCACAATTGGCAAGTTATACACATCTGCACTATTCATAAATAACACAATGCACACATATTTTGTACTCAGGGATTTGTTTCTGCATCCAAATATAACAATTGAAGCAGTCCTGAATGGGCCTTCCATGCCTGGAAGGTAATGCTATTACGATGTCGACCTTCTTTTACATTCTTTGGCCAAGGGATGGGAAGGAAAAGCAGACCCATCTACTCTTCTAGTCAGTGCAATGCAAATATTAACTCTTGTCTTGTAGGTAATCCAGAATCCCAGATCAATGGGAGGAACATGGAGAGAGCTTTGTACCTCTTCCCAAGCACTAAAGAGTCAGATTCAAGGGTGGACCATTTCTGAAGACTCTTCCCAGTGAGGCCACTTGGAGATATTTCAGGAATGGTCCACCCTTGAATGCACTTTCTCCTCTGATTCACCACAGCAGCCATGACTGAATGTCCCTCCCCATACCCTCTGCAAGGACTCAGTCCAGGCTCAGAGGTGGAGAAGTTTCAAAAGTGCCTGTCCTTTGGGGAATGGTTGTTGTAGCTCAATGGCAGAGCACATGTTTTGCATGCCAAAGATCTCAGGTTCAATCCCAGCATCTGCAGGTAGGACTGTCTGGAACACACTTGAGGTTCTGTCTGAAACTCTGGATAGTCTCTACCAGTCATAGTAGGGGTGTTGAACCTCTTTCATCCTGAGCGCCAAATTCGATACTGGAGAAGCTCTGGAAAAGGTGCATTCCAGTGGTGGGTGTTGTCAAAGGCAAAAGGGGCAGGGGCAAAGGGGTGGGGTCAAAATGCCATAAATACCACCACCAGCAGCATATTGTAGCTTAAAGCTCTTACTGCCAAGAACTTAGCCTTAGGAGAGACATTTCAAACTTGGAGGAGCTCACCCATCACTGCTGATCCCAAATCCCCCACATTACATATTTTTGGCCCTAATTTTCAATTATTTAACAAAAGCTAATACTGAACAATTACGTACTTTCATTGCCTTATAGCACTCCAGGGAACAGGGGTGGACTGGGAGATTTTGGAGCCGAAGGTGGAAAATCCAAATGCCCTCCCCAAACATGCTTTTAGAATGGGGGTGGGGGGACTGCTCAAAAACCAGCAAACCACCAAATGATTGGCATCATGGCTGGGTGACCGGCCAGATGGGCGATTCACAAGTGTAATAAATAAATAAATAAATAATCAGGGAAAAGAGGTCATGGCCATGGAAAGGAGGTGGGACCATCTACAGAATCCCAGCAGGCCAGAATGGGACCCCAAGTGGGCCGGATGTGGCCTGAATTTCAGCACCCCTGTGGTAGGCAGTACTGATCTAGATGGATTAATGGTCTGACTCAGTGTAAGGCGGCTTCCTGTGCTGGTACACTTTCAGGGTGGTAGGGATCAAGCCGTTGTTGGATGGGGCGCTGCTGGTACCCCTGTTTTGTATTTCAAGACCATTGAGCTTGCTCTGCTATTCTGTGAGGGTTGAACAACAAGGATAGCTCTTTAAATCTTGGTGTTTGGAGTGGTTGTTTTTTCCCCTTGGTCTGGTCTTTGGCAGCAGGCCTGTGAAAAGCATACTGGTGTTCATGGAAACTGAATGAAGCTATGGGATTAGTCTTCTTACAACACGCTCATACATACACAAATTAGAATTAGCCAAACATGGCAGAAGTGGTTTCCTCTCTCTAGCCAGGCTAAAATTCAAAAGTTACCACAACAGGAGGAGAGGCTGCATTTTTTTGGCCTCCCCATTAATATATTTTAGAATATTTTCTTGTAAAAGGCCCTCTTTCTTTAGAGTTGTGTCTTGAGAGCTGTGTTTCAGCTTGCTGTCTTTAATACTAAACAGGCATCTGTGAGATATGCAGTTAAAACAGGGATTTAAATGGGATTAATTCAAACAAGAGTTATGAGGGAGGAATTGAAATTTTACTGCATAAATAAGGATTAGAAATGTAACCCATTATTTGCATTCATTATTGGCAAAGTTATTTAACTGCCAGGATAGTTCTGCGTGTCCCAGGAATTGTTTCGACTGTATTGAATTACTTATCTGCAATTAATAATAGTGAAAAATATATTCTAGTATACAAGTACAGGTGGACTGTACAGAGGAGCATAGAATATAAAACAGAATGTCCATTCTGTTTTATATTTCTATACCCTATTTTATATTCCAATTATGTTATATTTTAAGAGCATGAGAAGTAAAGCCCCGATGCTTCAGGCCAAAGATCTATTTGGTCCACCTTTCTGCTTTCCATACTGCCCAAACAGATGCCGTCAAGAAGCCTCCCCCAAGCAAGTCTTGAAGGCAGTATTCCAGCCTTCTCCAGCCTAGATGTGTTGGACTCCCATCATCCCCAGCTGTCTGGGCATGGTGGGAGTTGTAGTTGGAGGGACAAAAGGGGTTGAATGCAAGTGGGTAAGGAGGAAGGGAGACATTTTTCTTCTTTGGCTGTCCTAGTTTTCTAAGCAGCTCTAATGGGGACCCAAGAAACCAAGACTCCATTTTGAGATATCGGTGTGTTATGGCCATTTCATTTAGATGAATCTTCTTCAGCTCTGTAGTCGCTCTGACAACTATTATCCCAGGCTATCTTAGTGCATTCTAAATTAAAAGGTCCTATCTAACCTTAGGATAATTTGGTGTCAATTCTTTTAGTATGTCCCATTATAGGGAGAACAAGTTGCCCTTGTGCATGCTGTGGGATAAGAACAAAAGAAGAGCCCTGCTGGATCAGACCAGAGATCCATCTAGTCCAGCATCCTGCTCCCACAGTGGCCAACAAGATGCCTCTGGAAAGCCCACGAGCAGGATGTGAGCACAATAGCACTTCTGCTTGTGTGCCCCAGCAACTGATATTCGGAGGCATACTACCTCCAATACTGGAGGTAAAATATAGTTATCATGACTATCAGCCATTGATAGCCTATGAATGTAGAAGCAGAGTTTATGACTTAATCCAGGACCAAAAGCAACATGGCAAAAAATGCAGGATCTACAGAACCACATGATATTAGTTGGCAGATGGCCAAATGGCTTTAACTGGGGATCCCATTAACCACAAATTATAAAGCAGCAGAAAGTACATCAACATTACTACCCATATATGTACACACTTATAGAGAGCGTCAGTCATTTCAATTTCAGCATCAGTGACTATCTTCAACATATTTCAACCTCACCATGGCTGGATGTGGCTGGACCTATCTCTGTTTGATGACTTGTATGATTGAATCGTGTTGACAAACTTAAATTATCATATAGTATATGGTATCTTTGAATTCAATGTGTGTTAACTCCCTTTTTAATCTCATCTTGCAAAACAGTTCCTTCCCTAAACTCTGTGTGTGCACACACATGTTCTATATTGTTCACATACCAGTATTTCACTGTGCACTTCATGTGTCTGATGAAGTAAGTAAGCTCTTGCCTACAAATACTATTGCTTCAATACATTTTAAGGTACCCCAACCCCATGTTCTTTGACCAACAGCATGTTGTATCTACACCTACTTGAATTAAACTCACTAATCTAAGCACTATGTTTTGTCATTCACCCCAAACCAATAACCTTTGTATATCCAAACTGCAATATAAAGTATATGTATAACATTTTTGTTGCACTGGAATTCATGCTGAAATGATGAATTGATTAATTATTCCCTACTTTTCAAGTTTCAATGGTGACTGTTTCTTGAAAAATACAGCAACATATGTTTATTTCTTAAGGTCTTAAAAAAAAAACCCAATAATGTGTTACTGGCTTTGCTCAGCGAGAATGAGATAATGATAATACTTAGTGATCAGATGTTTAAACTTTTACCTCATTATTCTTCTTGGATGTGATTATCTGATAGATCACAATAAACCTGCAATTATTGCTTCAGTATACAAAATGTGTATCTATGAAAAAGTGATCAGCATTAAGGATGGAGAAGAAATGCGTTTGGCTTACATTTTAATATGAACCTCCCTAACCTAATTCACATTTCCCAAACTGATAGGCAAACCAAAACGAAGTTAGCTTCCGGTATTCACACTTCTCCAAATTTTGCGACATAGTTCTCCAATATTTTTTTTTTAAAAAATACATATATCAGGGGAAGCATACACAAAAATGTGCATATAACATGCAAAAATTCATTAGGCTTGCAAAAAATGTGTATATTAGGCAAAAATGCATACAAAAATGCATATATTACGAGAAACCATCCTGAAGTGCGTACTAATTTTTGTTGTGCACGTTTAAAAAAATACAGTCATAAACTGGTGCACTCATAGGATGAAATGAACTTAAGACTGGAAAAATGAGAAACTGGGGGAACCTGAAACTGAGAGATTTGTCCATCCTTAGTCAACACATGAAGCTAAGAATCAAACTGTCTATATCTCTTCAGCTTAATACAATTCACCTTAAATGAACTCAAGTCTTTCTTTCCTGGTCCTTCCAAACCTCGTCCCTAAGTCCCACACTTTATCATGAATCTCAAGCCATTGTTCTCTTTTCATCTAACGCCCCCCCACACACACAATTCCAAATGGTGCAAATAAAAGCACCACCACTTCAGCTCCTCTTCTCATATTCTGTTCCTCTGCTCTGTTTCCCCCCCTTGCTTACACTCTGCATTCCACCCATGTTCCTTTGCACAATCTGTTTTACTGATCATAAAATTATGACCAGGAAGTCAATCAGATGTCATTTGCCTGGGTGCTTTTTTTTTTTTTTTTGACATATAAGACTACTAATGCACTGTGAGTTGTTTGTATGAGATATGTAAGAATTGTGCCTTTTAAAAATTAAAAAAGAAGAAGAAGCTATCACTGCAAAGGAGAAAAGTGTAAAAATGATACCAGTATTACTTCATTTATATCATCAGGTCCTAACTTCTTCAGATAATAAAACCATTTATTACTCTTTCTGACAGCCTGATGGAAACTCTGCTTATTGTGCCTTTCAAACTCTTTCACATTTTAGACATGTCTGCAGATCATATATCCTCTCAGCTTCCTTTCAGTCCCATACTGCCCCATTCACAATTTAGAGACATGAACATTAGGTTGAGGTCTCTGTGGGGAATGGTCTTTTTCTCCTCTCCCCTTGTTCTTCCAGGAAAGGAACCCATCAAGCTGCTTTGAGGGTTGGCTGATGATAAAGAAACCTGCCCCATCTAGAGGCACAGGTGATTAGTGAAGGGCAAAAAGAGAACCAGTGTGGCACAGTGGTTAGGGTGCTGGACTGGGACTCAGGAGACTCAGGTTCTAGTCCCCACTCGGCCACGAAGCTCACTGGGTGACTTTGGGCCAGTCACTGACTCTCAGCCTAACCTACCTCACAGGGTTGTTGTGAGGATACAATGGAGAAGAGCAGGAGGAGAATTATGTAAGCCACCTTGGGTTCCTTGCAAGAGGACAAAAGAACATAAGAACATAAGAAGAGTCCTGCTGGATCAGACCAAGTGTCCATCTAGTCCAGCATTCTGTTCACACAGTGGCCAACCAGCTGCCCACAGGATCACACAAGCAGGATATGAGTGCAACAGCACCCTCCCACCCATGTTCCCCAGCAACTGGTGTACATGGGCATAGTGCCTCTGATACTGGAGGTAGCATAGAGGCAATTAGGACTAGTAGGCATTGATAGACTTCTCCTCCATGAATTTGTCTACTCTGCTTTTAAAGCCCTCCAAATTGGTGCCATCACTACCTCTTGCGGAAGTGAATTCCATAGTTTAACTATGCGCTGCGTGAAGAAGTACATCCTTTTATCTGTTCTGAATCTCCCACCAATCAGCTTCATGGGATGACCCCAGGTTCTACTATTATGAAAGAGGGAGAAAAGTGTCTCCCTATCCACTTCCTCCACACCATGCATAATATTATACACCTCTACCATGTCCCCTTTGTTGCATAATAGGAACAACTCCGCATGTGTGAGCCCTTTCTAGACTTGTCTTGAAATTTCAAGCACCGGTTACCCCTTAACAGTGCCCAGATTGCGTTTTGCTTGGCTTTGGTACTTTCCCATCCTTCCAGATCCAGATGTTGCCTGTACTTAATAAATCTAATCCTTCAAGTAAGTCCAGTATGCAACACTTTCTTTTTCCCAGTTCACTTCTCAGAATTAAATTTCACCAGTAATTTTATTTGGCTACTCTCCCAATATTGGCTACTCTTCATGTGATCAGTTCAGACCTCTGGCAAGAGCAATTTCTCCCTTCCTTGGCAGCCCTCTGCATGGGAAGAAAGAGAGGGAGAGAGAAAAGGGGGTGGCAGAAAGAAAAAAGGTCTGACCCACCCACTTTTGGCTCTGGCCCTGCCCACTGATGGCTTCAGCTCTGCTCATCACTGCCATGTGACACACACACACACCCCCCAAACAATTATCCATGAGGGAATGTGGCCCCTGGATTAGTTGAATGGCCTTTTCGCTTCCTTCTTCACTGCAGAAATACCAGCAACCCCTTCCTTGGCATAAAGAAGAGGAGTTACAAAACTGTGTGAGTCATCATGAGACAGCACAGATGTCAAGAATCATGACCGCCACGGCTTTCCCATATGGTTCAGCAATGGGGGGTCTCAAAGAAAGACAGTTCATTATGCGAGCTGTCCAGAGCCATTGATATAGATGTCACAATGTCTTTCTGGAATCCATTGAAGTAAATTATGTATATGCGAATTGCTTGTATGCAGTCGAGTTCTAAATAAACTAGTGTTCCAGTGGGTAACATTAAACCTCTCCCTGTGCAAAATCAGACCAGACAAAGGAAATATCTTAATGGTCAAGAAGGGGTGGAATTTATCCCAAACAGAAATATCCAAATGTGCTGTACAAAACCAGTCTTCTTCTTTTTCTTCAAATTGGTCCAACATATTTCAAGCTTTACAGCTCTTTTTCAAAGGTACTACAGTACAAAAAATTGCATGATTTTTATCATTATACCCATTACATTTTATCCTACCCTTCAGGTTAGAGAATCTCAAGGTGAGGTTAAAATGGGGGGGGGGGATATGCTCCACAACAGCCCTGTGGGGTAGATTAGGCTGAGAGATAGTAACCAGCCCAAGGTCACCCAGTGTGATTGGTGACTGAGTAGGGATTTAAACCCAGGTCTCACTGATCCTAGCCAAACATATTTACATCGTTCACCACCCAGCATAAAAAAGGATATTATTATATTTTTTTAAATAGAAAATATTGAAAGGAATAAAATCCCTGGTACACGTAACACAAATGTCTAGTGATGGCTAGGGATCTGCAAGTCAGCAAAACTTAAGTTCACTGACACTGAAGTTCTCCAGATTCCATCTTGAAGCTTGTTCTGACTTGAGTCCGTATCAGATTGCGAGCTTTGTTTTCCCCCCCCTTCACATGAAAATCCATGTGTATTTTCGTGCTATTTTTCCAAATTTATGCATCAACTGTGTGTGGCTTTCAAATGTATGCATTTTTATCTCATTGATTAAAACATATTTGTATGCATTTTGCAAAAGTAGGCATTTTATCATGTGCATTTTTCAAATGTACACATGCTATCGAATGCATTGGGGGGGGGGCGTGAATCACATTGCAAGCTGGAAAATGTAGCCTTCAACCACAGATTGCGTCTGAGTCCATGTTCAGTCCAGAAGGTGCAGACTGGGTAAATCCTGATCATAAAAGAACCTGAAACAAATTTCTCATACTTCCCTAGTGATGGCTGCAATCACCTTGCTTCCATCCATCTATTCAGCTGACAGCAGCACTACCGTGATGAGGGAGGAGGGTAAACCCCTCCCCTCTATCATTCAAAGACCCTGCCATGGGATGGGGCTTCAATGTGAATGCCTGATCACTTGGAGGCCTGGTTCTCCAAGCCAATGAAGAGGGGAAAGAATCACACATGGAGCACACGCCTTGGTGTGTCATGCCCCTGCTGGAGGAATCCTCTTCTGAGGAGGAGCTGGAGCTCCCAGAAGCAGACAATGCCAAGGAGCCACCCATGTCAGCAGGTCTGGGGAGCCTGCACCCTCAGGGGAGAGGACCACAGGTCCGTCCCCACAGGAGGAATCGAGTTCCGCCTCTGAGGCGGAGACTGGGCAATCACCTAGCCCCTGAGAACATCATCACTTCAAGAGGCAGGCCAGTAGGGTTGCACACAACCACCCAACCGCCACTAATGACCACCGCACTCCCGCTAACAACAACAACCACCTCAGTCTGCACTTGCTCTTCTTAAATAGCACCAAGCTTCTTGGATTGCAGACCTCGTGTTTCATTGTTAGCACCTGTGCTGTTTGCAGTGTCATCCCTCTGGCCAGCAGCCAGATCATGCGCAGGTGAGTTGCTCTTGATTGCATGTTGCATCAGCTTGGCAAGCAGCCAAGTAGCCAAGGCCGTTTGCTGATTCTTAAAGCAAACCTACTTTCTTAAAGCAAACCCAGAGCATTGAGGCAGAACTCTGTACAACGCTCCTGTACTCCTCGTCATCTTCCACAATTCCCATTACACTTTAGTGTAAGCGTATGTGGGACCTGCAGAGAGCTCCACTGACCTGCCTTGTTCCAGAAATGAGTGTTGCTGCTCATTTACAGCTGGTTCAGGAACTGCTGGTTCCTTCCTGTTGCGCTAGTGGTCCATTCTGCTAGCACTGGGGCAGTGTAGGATACTGCCCTCTGTGCTCTAGTCCTTGCCTACTAGTAATTGCCAGTTACTTGCAGGTAAGGTCTAGGGCACAGAAAGGGCAGGATGAGGCAGGCATTTGCCTGCACCTTAGGAGGCTCTTAGAACTTTCTATGGAGACACTGGTGGTGTTGGTGGCTAGGAATGCCTTTTATCAGCTTGGGGTGAATTGTCAGCTGCAGTCCTATGTAGAGAATGTGGACTTTGAGTTATGCATACCCTGGTTATATCCACACTAGACTATTGCAATGCACTCTGTGTCAGGCTGTATTTGAAGATAGTTCAGAAACATCAGCTGGTACAGAATGTAGCTGCTTGTGGAGGAGAAGGGGTTGAAGTATATAACATTTACTGTACCGACTGCATTGGCTGCCTGTTTGTTTCTGCGCTCAATTTAATTGATTAACCAGTGGTACAGTTCTGGATCACATCTTCACAGCTGTGTAATTTGACAGTAAGACAAGTTAGAGCATCATGGATGCCATGTCCCTTTCCATCCTCCATCCAGATGTTCTCATCTGTTTTGTTACACATTAGGTTTACAATAAAATTGTGTTATATTTGTTCTGCAAAAGCTATGGTGCCCTTTCCAAATTCCAATGAAGGCACAATAAGTTTCTTATACAAAAGCCATATCCACATATATGATGAAACAGCAGCATGCCAGTCTACAGGTTTAGATATGCTATCTAGAGGCTCCCGAAGTGTGTGGGTACTTCTGCTAAATTTTTGATAGATGGAGACACCTTCCATTATTCTGAGAACAAATCCTGGTGCAGAAGTTCTGCATTTGTCTCAGTGTGCTGCCCTGCTCTTTTATCCTAGAAGGGTTCAGATGGATTTGTTTTTCCAACTTCCAAGTAGGTCATCAAACAAGGGATGAAACTGCTATCATACATAACTTTTGTGGGGGTGGCCAGCTTGCTAGTTCATAAGATCATAGCTCTGAAATTCTATTTACATGTCACAAATGTGCTACCATCTGCTGCCATCTGCCCAGTATGCAGCACTGAGTCCAGAGTGCTCTATTCATTCTGCAGGCAAGTAATGATTGCTGGCGGGTTTCTTTTTGCACCATATTTCACAATATTCAGTCTCTCCCTCTTTTTTCACAGCCTCCTCTCATCCAACTTGTGCCTATTAGCAGGACTTAAACTACAAAACAGATACGTTAGATTTTGTTTCTGTAATTCATAGTGTTATGCCTAAAATGTGAAAATCAATAAAATGACATCATAAATGTTCTCAACAGCAAGCCGGAAACACAAGTTCATGTTCAAATGCAACTCATGCATTGTTTGGAGGATGTTTGCCAAATCATCCATTTGACTTTCTAGCAAATGGACAAACTCATTATCCTTCCCCATCCTTATCGGAAGACTTGAGCCTATGTGGTAAGCTTGTCCAGGGTTCCAGCCAGCCATGCCCTCTTTCAGGTTACTCCATTCCATTCTCTTTCCCTCAACAGATACTCAACATTTTGTAACTACTCAGCATGCTCACTCCTCATTGGGCTATTTTGGGGTCCCGCTTTGGGGGGTTTCTAAAATTTTCAGACTTCTACAAACCTTGGGGTTCCCTGTCAAGCCTGCTGATACTTGTTCCTCTTATATGTGGATGGTGTCATTTTGGCTACATAAGGAATGGCTCTTGAAGAATGAGTTTGCTATTACTATATAATGTTATTCCCCCACCCCCGCCGCACTAAAATCATTACATGGAACAGCATCCACAATTGGGAATGGTTTTTTTAAAAATATATATATAATGCAAATTGGAATATAAATTTGAAATTTTGCAAGCAAATAAGAAGTAGGAGCACTTGCTTGGAGAACCCTCGCCCACCACACAGTTAATTTCAAAGAAGATTTGGTGCCCCATGCCCTAGGCTGGGCCATGTGCTCCACCAGCTGATGCTGGCTGGATGCTTGCAGTGGCTCCTTTTCAGAGGGGATTTCAGGCTCTTCAATCCATCTCAAAAGGTCAAATGAATGCCACAGATCTCCACTTCTAGCGTTCAGTATGGTGGTGCTTATTCTCTGAGCTGTCCTCCCCTTTGCTCTACTTCCCTGAAGCTCTAAGTGTGTGTTGCCTGCCTGCGCACACTGCTCTTTTGTTAACCAGTGGAGCCATAGCTCTCCATAGCCTGGGGCGATGCCCACCAGTTCCTCATTAATTAGCTTTTGTGGGGAAGACAGGCTCTTAGAGCAAAGAGCAGCAACCTCTGCTGTTAAAAAGAGGCCGCCTCTGTGTGAAACCAGGGTTTTTTACAGGCATGGAAATGCCAGGGGGGACATAAACCCTTTTATTCATCCAGTAGTTGATGCATTGTAACTTAAGAACTGCAATATGGTTTCTGTGGAAGATCTGAAATACTAAGATCCATAATGAAACTAGCATGCATACACCCCTTACAAGTGCCAGCCGTATTATAACTTGTCAGAGGGATACATTTAACATGGTTCCATTACTTTCCCATCTTGCAGTCTTTGTCACAATAACGAGGCCTCGGAAGTGTTTGGCATGGTGTGAGTCGTGCTCTGCACTACCGTGACCTTTACTATTCTCCACACATGGACTGACTGGTCATTACCAATCCCCTCCCCTCATTTAAAATCTCAAAGGCCATTCAGAGAAATCTGGAATAAGGAAGCTTTTAAAAAGAGTTTCGGTGCATGGTTCCTAGATCTTTTTTTTTTTCCTTGGTGTGCTTGGGCCAGAAAAATGATGCAACCCATGTAAGGATTTTGGCAGGAGATGCTGGTGACTCCTATTTCGGTGGGGCTGTGACTATTCCTTGGCCATTGAGCTATATGGGGTTCCATGGGGTACCATCTTGTCCCCAATGTCGTTTAACATCTATATGAAGCCACTATGAGTGGTCATTAGGGGATTTGGAGCCAAGGGCCATCAATATGCTGATGACACAGAGCTCCATCTCCCTGTTTCATCTGAATCATGTGAGACTGTGCAAGTCCTGGATCAGTGCCTAGACTCAGTGATGGGCTGTATGAGGACCAACAAACTGAAGCTGAATCCTGGCAAGATGGAAGACCTGTGGGTGAGTGGTTCCTGAGTCCAGGAGATAGGCTCATTGACTGATCTGGAGGGGGTTGCACTCCCTCTGAAAGATCAGGTTTGTAGTCTGGGGCTACTCCTAGATACATCACTGTTGCTGGAGTCCCAAGTGACCTCAGCAGTTCCGAGTGCCTTTTAGCATCTTTGAGTGGTTTGCCAGCTATGGCCTCCCCTGGACAGGGATAGCTTGGCCACAGTACTACACGTAGTAACCTCAAGACTGGATAACTGCAATGTGCTCTATGTGGAGCTGCCCTTAAGGCTGGTCTGGAAGCTGGAGCTACTGCAGAATGCAGAAGCTTGGCTGTTGTCAGGAGCCGCCCCCTTTCAGCATGTAACACCTTTATTGAAGGAACTGCAGTATTCACTGAAGGAGCTGTGCGAGTTGGGAGATTTATAATCCTATCTGTGTGCTAACAGGCACCTGAAATTCCACACACAGTTCTTCCAGATCTCACCTCCCTGTGCAGCGTGCAGCGTCAGTACCAGTTTGGCCAGCCCAGCCTGCCCCTGTAATCAGACTTGCTTCTAGCTTCCCCGTTGCAGATTAATCCATGGAGTCAGGAAACACTCTGGAACACCACAGGTCTAATTCTACCTGTTTATTTACTTAGCAAGTAAAGTTCTACAGAGTATACATTTCCTAGTTACAGTCCATGTGCAGAGTATAAATGCATAGCAAGCATTACATCCAGTGGAGTAAGTTAAGCTTCACTCCACCTCAGCAAAGATGTTACATTGTTGCAGGAACAAAGTCAAGCAAGAAGAATAAGACCAGAGAAAGCAGTCCACCTTCTCCCTAAGATGGCCTCAGACAGAAAACAAATTAACACATCATCAGAACATACAAACCATGTGACCAGCTCATATTGTTCCCACAGCCCAGAATACAAGGATTCTAGTAAGACATAACAAAACCTGTTTACCGAGCCATTCTGTCTCTTCCATGTGTAAACAATGTGCTGCAGCTGGTAAAGTGATACATATCACAACATTCACTACTGGGCCTAATTTAAGGTTTTGCTACTAGTGTAGAAAGCCTTAAACAACTTGACACAAGGATACTTGAGAGAGCACCTTCTCCCTTACCAACCTTCCCAGTCACTGAAGTCATTGAATGGTATGCTCCTGGTGGTTCCACATGGACCTATGGCCGGAGAACAGCCTTCAGTGTGGTGGCTCCTTTTCTGTGGAACTCACTGCCTCTGGAGCTCAGGCAGGCACCAATGCTGTGTTGTTTTTGGTGCCTCCTGAAAACATCCTTATTTCAGGAAGCCTTCCTTGACTGACCAGTCATGGTTTTATATCCCATTTTTAACATATTGTTTTATTCTTTTATCTGTTTTATCTTTTTATTGTTCACCACCCTGAAATCTGTTGAGATGTGGAGCAGTATATACTGGTAAATGTTGAAAATAAAATAAATAAATAAATATTTCCACCCTGTGAAAGAGCTCCCTAGACTTGCTCCTCCTCTTCACCATGGCAACCTGCTTGTTCACCTGCCTTTTGCTCTGGCCCAGACAACAGAGATGGTGAGAAGGAGGAGCAGTAGATTTCATAGATCATAGAGTTGGAAGGGGCCTACAAGGCCATCGAGTCCAACCCCCTGCTCAATGCAGGGAACTAGAGGAGGGGTCTCCCATCCAAGTAATAACCAGGTTTGACCCTGCTTAGCTTTCCACGCTCAGACAAGCTGAGCCAGCGTAAGCCACAGGCCTGTATGTTGCTGCTGCTTGCTTGCTCGCTCAGTGGCTCTCTGCCTGTCTACTCAGTACTTTTTCTTCTCCACCCACTACAAGATTCAGTGCTAGCCAAGAATGTTTGTTCATCCCCTTGTTGACAGCATCTTCTCACTCCAAAAATCAATGTGAAAGAATTCTAGGAGTGATCCATGCCAGCATGTTCTCCTTACATTGCCATTGAAACTCCCATTGCCTACAGTCTTTGCTAATCCTATAAGAGCAGTTATGTCAAGCAAAGGAATAGATGGCTTGAGCCCATCCTAGCAACAATGGCAAAATATGTTTCAAAGCTGACCAGTTCTGAACTGCCTGGGAGCTAATGTGTCTGAAACATAGGTAATTCCTGGATTTCTAACCACTAAGAAAATGCTAGCCAGTTTCTGCATTTCCGAGTAATGTGGCACTGCTAGCCAATATAGATAAAATTGTAGCAACTGACAATTAAAAATTAAACATCTTACCAAGCACAGAATCAGTGTGAATATATGATTAAATAAAGCATTGCAACTGCTGTGCATATTTTATTTACACGTAGTTCCGAATAATCTGCATAACATGCTATAAATAGAGCAGACACCCATATTCACATGTGAAGTTTGGGGACACAGTATGTGTAATTTCCAGGCACTGAGATCAGAAAGAGGCAGTATGGTGTTGTGGATAGGATTGCCAGTGGACCACAGAGCCCTTGGCTCAAACCCCTCTCAGCAGTGAAATTCACTGGGCCCCTTGAGCATGTTCTATTTTGCAGGATTGGTGTGAGGACAAGGGTGGTTAATGATATGGGCTCTGCTCCAAGCTCCTTGTGTGATATTAAAGAAACTGATAGTTCTTCAGATTTTTCCAAAGGATGATTATTAACTAGTTTAGGTTTCAGTTTATACACCCTAAAATCAAACATTAAAATGGTGTCTTTACAGCCAAAAAAAAATTGGACCATTCTGATTACACTATGGACTGTGTTCATATGCTATAACCTGTTCAAGGTGTGATGAATTTCCCACTGAGAAAAACTTTTTATGTTAGCTCACCCACACTATCTATCATATTTCCATTATTTTCCTGGAATTCATTAGGTCTAGACACTTACTTAAAAAAAATAAAGATAAATATTATCCATGCACAATCTGTCTCAGGGACCCAAGATTTGCATTAATATCCCAGATACTTTGTCATACGCCCTAGGACCAAGTGTACTACTAACTTTATTTCAGAGTTTCAAAACTTAATTACTTTGGGAGTGAGATACATGATAAAGTGCGGTACAAACATACGACATCTGAATATGAATGTATCCTTTATGGCAGAGGTGCAGAACTTATGCTCCACAGGACAAATCTGACTATCTGAGGTCCTGATCCAGCTCTCTGGGGGTCCCCAGATGGCCACACCTACTTTCCCTGGCCCCACCCATTTTCCTCTGACAGCCAATAAAGTTTATGGATTGTAAAAAAAAATGTAGCCTTGATAGGTGGATAAGGGCAAATGCAGAGCACTGAAGTTCCATTCCTTGGGCACTAGAAGCCCTTTGGGTATCTGAGATACCAACAAGCACAGCCCATGCTAGTACCTCCACCTTTTTGCATGCAATTATGAAGACTAGAAACTAAAAAAATAATAATACTAGGGCTTCTGGGAGCTGTATGTATCCAAAACATCTGGACAGCACCAGGTTGCCTACCTCTGTGTTCTATTCTATGGGTAATTTGACCTTGCTTAGAAGTAGCACCCTGGGCATTAGGGTAGCTAGAGGATAAACTTTGTTTTCTTGCAGCTTTCTTACAAAGAACTCACCCCCAGATGTAGATATGCTTTTTATCTACCCATGCACTCGAGCCAGTTATTCCTTCCATGCACGGGCATCCAGCAAGCATGCAGAATTCCCCTTGCTTCTGGGACATATCCATTCAGTTCAATAGAGGGGACAGTTCTGGTACATCTTCCTTTGCCTCTTGATCAGAAGTTCCATGGGTGCGTATGGAACTCCTAATCCTGATTTCAGGATTGAAAAGAATAATTTAAAAGCGAAGTATGATTGTTTGTTTGTTTCAACACTGAATACATTATTTTGCATCAAAATTTGGTGTGCCCAGATAAGTGTCAGCAACAGCTCTTAGGATAGAATGGTTCCATTTCAGTAGAAAGCACTGCAGGGCCTGGCTTTGGCTGGAATATACTGGCTGAGATTGTTATCCTTGAAGGATGCTTCCAACTTGTTATATTTAGTGCATGAAGACTGTTATGGGAGTGACTGGAAGAATTATCTGGAAAATAAAAGGGAGGAATCATGAGCGCACAATAAATGCCTTGTGTAGAGAAGCCCTAACTGAATCAGTTGCAAAGTTTGTTTTCCAAGCTTCTACAGGATTGTTAAGGGGTACTGGCTGTTTTAATTTTGTCTTTAAAAAAAATTGTAATCTTGAAAGATGTGCTCTTACAGAGCGATCCTACCTGTGACAAGCAGGAGGTCCAATGTCAGAGGCTCCAAGGAATCCAAAGCCAGTAGAATGGAAGTGAGGGAGCAGAGACATTTTTCTTGCGTGTTTTCCTTCCCTGACCAGTTTTTTTTTTAATGAATTCCTTGCCATTGGTTTCAATGGGAGGGAATGAACTGTGCCAGCTCCAGGGCTGGTGTGGTTCTGCTGCTGCTTCAGGGAGCAGGGTCTGGTAACCGGGATCCACAGCCTCTCTCAGTCTGCCCCTGGGCACACCCTGAGAATGCCTCCTCTCCCCCTCTCCAACCTCAAAGAATCTTCCTTGGAGGTTTCCAAGGCAACTGGGAGGGGAGTTCCGATGTCGGATCTCCCGCTGTGTGATAGGATCTCCCCCTCCCACTCAGAGGGGAAGATCTGACATTTCCTAGGGCTCCTGGGATGCCCTCCCAAATAGAGTTGTAGCATTAGTGAGCTTTCTTGTAATTTGGGGTTTGTATGGAATGAAAGGTTTGTTTTCGAATTAAAGGTTCTGTGGACTATTAATAAACTTGATACTTGAAAAATCTGAAGCCCTTCAAAGCCAGGAGCTTACATTTGAGCTTACATTCACTCTGCGGAATGAACATTTTTCAAATGCTGGGAAAACTCTGCTGTGGTTTCATTATTATTTAAAATACATTTTCATTGGAAGCAGTACTACATTGTCTCTAATCTTGTACAAAAGCACAAAAGTAATTTGGTAAATAAACTGCTGCAACTTCTTATAAAAATAAGTGACAGAGAATTTCAAGATCCTTGTCGAGATGGGACAACCAGTACTACACATAGTATTCTAAATGCTTCTGTGCCATAGATTTGTATAGAGGTATTACAATACTGGCAGTTTTACTTTTGATTCCCCCCCCCCCCAATATTCCCTAGCATGGAATTTGCTTTTTGCACTGTTGCTGAATGCTGGGTCAATGTTTTCACTGAGTTAGTCACCATCCTCTTTCCTTGTTAATCAGTGCCATCAAATCCCATCAGTGTATTCTAAAGTCAAGATGTTTTTGCTGCAGTGTGCATTACTTTACTTTTAATTATACTCAGTCTCATTCACCATTTTGTACCCATTCATTCAGTTTGGAGAGATCCTTTTGGAGCTCTTCACAATCCGCTTGGATTCTCACCATCACCAATGAGAAATGGCTAAAGCATATTGGAGTGGGCGGGTAGTTTTAAAACAAAAGATGGCTAAAACTAAAAGGCTGTTGGATAGTCTGGTGTGACTAACAGCAGAGTTGCCTTATACAAAGAAAGTGTAGTAACACAGAATTTAGTTTTAGAGGCAATGATGAATGCAAGCTAGAGGAAGTTTGGTTTAAAAAGAAGTTCCAAATCAACTTACTTTTATTAGTCCCTTCATACACATGGTTGGAGAAGACTAACTAACATGGTTTAATGACAAGCACCCTCTAAAGCCACGTGTGTGAGTGCAACTATGCAAAAGAAAAACATGAGATACAGTTACTTGCTTCTGTCATGGAGGGGGCACATGTTACTTGGTTCTTGGTTGCAGAGGGAGAGAGGAAGAGGAGGAAGTAGAAGAAAAGGAACTGATCCAAGTTACAGGACACCAAGGGGATGAGCTAGACATTCTCTATTGGCCCCTAGTGCCTGGAAGCATGTGGAGTTGTTCCTATTATCCAATAAAGGGGACATGATGGAGGTGTATAAAATTATGCATAGTGTGGAGAAAGTGGATAGGGAGAAGTTTTTCTCCCTCTTTCATAATGCTATACCCCAGGGTCATCCCATGAAATAGATTTGGTTGTATTCAGTGTTAGTCTAACTTAAATCCCATTCATTTCAATTGGTCTACTCTAAGTACAACTAAAATTGAAAACAGCCCATTAGCAGTAGATTCAGGAGAGGCAAGAGGAAGTGCTTCTTCTATAACACATAGTTGACTTGTGGGATTCACTGCAACAAGATGTGGTGATGCCAAATAGATTAGATGGCTTGAAAGGGGGATTCAACAAACTCATGGAGGATAGCCCGTGGCTATACGCTACATGCCTACATGGACTCTCCATGTTCAGGACTAGTGTGCCACTGAATAAGAGCTGCTGGCAAGCAACTGTGTGCAACAGCTATTGGTTTTGTGCCCTGCTTGTGGGCTTCCTGGAGGCATATGGTTGTGACTGTAGGATGCTGGATTACATAGGCTTTTGCTCATATCCAGAGGGGCTTTTCTTATGCTACTTTTGGGGAAGGGACATAGTTTAATAGTAGAACACCTCTTTGGTGTGGACTAGGACCCAAACCCCCATCTCAGAGGATTCCAAACCCTTGTCCGCAGAAGGTTCCGGAGTTAATGATTCAGAAAGAGGACTCAGCTACGGAAAGGCATCATGAGGCATCCGCCTCCCTGGGAGTTGGGACCCTGCCCTCTAGAAAGACCCCAGGAGCCAGCTCCCCTGCATCCAGAGTAGGTTGCATTACTGTCTTCAGACTCTGAGGACTTGGGCCATGAGGAAACTAGCATGCCTACAGCAACTCCCATGTCATCTCAGCCTAAGATTGCTAAAACAGGCCAGGTCCCTTCAAAAGACAAAGCCTCAGTCCATATGGAAGTAGGGCCAACCAGCCTTAATGCCACCAAACTCTTATTTAAGGCTCAGTCTTGTTCTGCTCCTTGTTGGAGCAACATACAGACAACTCTGTCTGGTTTCCAGCCCAACTCAGAGTTTTCTATGGTACTGACCAATTCCTATCTGGCTTCCTTGTGAAACGTGATGTCTTCAGACCTCTGTTAAAGATTGGACCATAGCAGAACCCTGCAATCCAGGCTACAGCACAGGGCATCAACAGAGCCCATAGCCTGAAACAGTATACTGTTTTGTTCAATCCCTGGCATATCCAGGTAGGGCTGGGAAAGAATCCTGCCTGAAATCCTGGAAAGCAAACCAAGTTTTGACAATACTGAGCTAAATGGACCAATAGTCTGACTTGGTATAAGGCAGCTTCCCATGTTCCTTATATTATATTCTAATTTAAGGAATTCACGTTAAAGTGTGATCATTGGGTTTTTGTCTGTTTATTTGTTTTCATTGTTTTAGCTGTGTACACCTCCTTGAAAATGTCCTGATGGAATTGAGAAATCAGGGCAAACTTTTCCTAATAAATAATTGCAGCTGTCAAATGTGGACATTCATAAAGTTTCTTTATCTCCCTACAGAACCTAGGTGCAAAACAGAAAAGGAAAAGGCATTGGTGTCAAAAGGGGAAACATCAATTTCTGTAGCTACCCTTTTCTCCTACATTTATTATGCAACACTGGGCATCTTATAGAAATAGCTCATGCGGTCACTTGAAACAGCTGCACAGTCAATTAAGTGCAATGTAACAGTGTCTATCATCAGATGGCCTGCTTGAATTATACAGATAGCAGGTGTCTTGGATGGCAAACAAAAAAATGTCCTCACCTCAGCATGCAATGACACACACACCCCAAAAAAACCTTTCCTAAACATTTGCACTCAAGTGTAAACCACAGCCTCATAACTCTCTTTGTTACAGGCATGAGAAGGCTTCAGAATGTATTGCTAAATGGATGCACTTCAGCATGTACTATTAAATGTCAGGGTGAGGTTGTTCTAAGTTAGTTAATAAGGGGGTGTCTGCATTTGTTGACTTTGCTTCCTAATAGCAGGAAGCAGAAAATGAGCATTTGTTCCCCCCCATTTGAATTATGCAGCAAAGGAGAACTCCATGCAGACACTATGCGACTTCCCAAAGTTGCCCATGAGCATTTTTATAAGGGAATTGGTTGGGATTCCATCTGGTTCTCCTGCCTCAGAACAGGCTCTAGCAATTAATGAATTTGCTGAGATTTATTTATTTATTTATTTATTTATTATATTTTTTTATCTGCCCAGTAACAAAAGTTCTCTGGGTGGATAAAATAATAAAATGCAGTACTAAAAGAAAAGAAAAGACAACACTACAAAAACAGCATGTAGAAAATAATGTAAACCATATAAAAACAGCCATAAAATCTAAAGTCTAAAATGCCTGGGAGAAGAGAAAGACCATTGCTTGGCACCAAAAGGATAACACCGTAGGAGGCCTCCGTGCCACACATGCGAAGGCCCTCTTTCTCATAACCACCCGCCTAAATTTCCTCAGTGGGGACAGGCAGAAGAGGGCCTCCAAAGATGACCTAAAGGTCTGAGTAGATAGATATGGCAGGAGACATTCCTTTAGATACTCTGAGATGATAGCAAAGTCGTTTCACAACCAGCTCAGAAAAACAATGTCATATTGGAGTGACCTTAACAGTGAAGTGTTAGCAATTTATTTCTCCACCATAGGTTGGAGAAGGGGGTTCAATCACTTTGTGGGGAAAGAGGAATCCTGTTTTGAGAAGGGGTTCACCATATATTTGTGTCCACGGTAATTATAGACCAAGCAAGTCTAGGGTTGGAGCTTTGCCAGAGAACGGTATGTGAATTGAACCTGAGCATATGTTTCATAGATTTCATAGATCATAGAGTTGGAAGGAGCCTACAAGGCTATCGAGTCCAACCCCCTGCTCAATGCAGGAAACTAGAGGAGGGGTCTCCCATCCAAGTAATAACCAGGCCTGACCCTGCTTAGCTTTCCACGCTGCTCTAGTCTGGTTGAATACAATGGGATAGATAGATTTTTTTCCTGACTAATACACACATACATACAAAATAAGACAGACTCACAAATGCTCTTTTTATATGCTGTATAAATTGTATTTTTACTCTTTCACTAGGTATTGAGCTCTTACTTAGGCCATTTTACTGTAAGTGTTCCATAAGCATATCGGTTATAGACTAGGAATTATAATTAGCGAGTTCCTTTGGCTCTTTACTGATCTTGGTTTATTATTATGCATCTTCTTCTTTTTGTTGCCTTTATTTTGCCAAATTTATTTCGAAATAAAATAAAACTTCATGGGAAGAAAGAAAGAAAAGGATTTGTTGAAGATCATATTTATTCTTATTAGTATGTCTTTCCAAAAAAGATGATATGACAGCGCAGACTGCAGTCCCAGATAAGGTGGGAAAGATTAGCCTTTGGTGCTTTACATCTCTAGCCATCAGTATCTGCTTGGATACCTAAGCAGAAGAACCGTTCAGGGTTCAATGTACTCTAAGGAGCTTTTTTTTTTTTTTAATTGGATGAGCCTCAAATGGAGATCTAAGGTGGAGGTCTTTATAACTGCCTAAGCGGCTTTCCATTGTGATGGTTTTAATTTTGATTTAAGCTCCTTATTCCATTTAGACCAAATATACTCTAGAGCTGCCTGCAGTCCTTGTAGGACAGTAGCATAAAGAAATGTATTGATTTTGCAAAATGCTACCCAGCTCTGTAGTGTTTGTAGCAGATCTGGGGGATCTGCTGCACTCAGTGCATCTGGGCCAAATTTGGAAACTATACTGTGTTTGACTCTAAGTTGTAGGTCTTGCCATGTGGCCGAGAGCGGCAGCTCAAATTCATCTTGAAGGGTTTGGAATGATTTAAAACAGGGGTGGGGAACCTCAGGGCCAGGGGCCAAATCCAGCCTACTGGGGTTCACCATATGACCATGACCAGCTTTTGTGCAGTTTTTCCTCCATTCCAAAAAGTTGAAATGCCTCTCCTAAGGCTTAGTTACTGGCGGGAAGAGCTTCAAGCTACAATCTGCTGGTATTTATTTAGTTAGTTATTTTGTAATTTTTTTCCTCACCCCCTTTTGCCTTTGGCCCCACCCACCACTGGAATGTGGCCCCTGAGAGCTTCTCTGAAATTGAATTCGGTCCTTGGGCTGAAAGTGGTTTCCCATCCCCGATTTAAAAGATGGTCCTCTGAAAGTAGTTGGGCTGGTGAAAGAAACACCCGTCAGCCCATGCCTCCAAAATTACAGGCTCCTAACCAATCAGAATATGGTGGTTTCCCCATACAATAAGCTCGCTATGGAAATATGGGTCAAACTGAAGCTGTAGTGCCATTCTGTTGCATGCCTGTCTTGTGGCCCAGATAGTGGATCTGTCCAATTCCTGAGGTGTTTTAATCCCAATGCTGCCCAGCTCTGCAATGGTGGCACAATTAGTACTTCTAGGACTGCCCATTCCAGGAAGTCGGCACTATGGGCAGGTGAATCGGTCAGTTTTGCTTTCTCTTGCATTTGCATTTTTTAAAAAAATCTCAAGCTCTTTTTTCTTCTGAATATGAAGAACTTTGTGCATTTCTTTGTGAAATTCTGATCAAAAATGAACTGAAATGAAATTCTCACCCATCTGCACCAGCCAAATTCAATAGGTACAGCTATTCCAGCATAGGATATCCCCAACTTGTTTGTACGCATGGGTACTTAAGATGTTTGCATGCAGATAAAATCTACAGTGTGGCACAGAACCTTGGAAAGAGTGCAAGGTACTAATTGGCACAAAGTCAGTCAAGTATCCATAATGCCTCCCAAGGCCAAATCAGCCACTAAAAACAACCGTTCCATCACAAGATGTATAGCTGGTATAAGTCTAGCAGCAGCTGGATGTGATGGGTTATTTTTGCTCCAAGGATAAAGGTAGACTGAGAAACCTAAAAAACAATATTTACAAACTTAAGAATTGCCAGGAACAGGATTGTATTTTGTGCATACTCTGCATAAAAATAGTGCAATAAATTGGGAATACCAACTATCCGTTGACTTTTTAGGAAGCCTTAATTTATTATTACATTTATATCTTGACTCTTTTCCTCTTGCAAGAAACCTAAGGTGGCTTACATGGTCCTCCTCCTCCTTTCCATTTTTTCCCTCACAACAACCCTGTGAGGTAGGTTAGGCTGAGAGTCAGTGACCAGCCCAAAGTCACCCAGTGAGCTTCATGGCTGAGTGGGAACTAGAACCCTGATCTCCCAAGTCCCAGTCCAACACTAACCACTATACCACACTTGCTCTCAGTGTGCTTCTCCTCTTCTCTCTTTCCTGTTCAGAAACTCAAATAAAATAAAGACTAAGAGGCTGGTATCCAAAGGCCAGAGAAAGCTGGGGAGACAAAAATAGTCTACACCAGCCTTCTTCAACTTGGTGACTTGCAGCTGATACAGGCGTCAACTAAAATGCTTCAGGGTTCTGTTGATTCATGGATGGTTGTCTCAAAATGATGGAATCAAGATTTGTTGGTTTGGAAGATCGCGTTACTGCTCTCGAAACTGCAGTGGCAGCCTCTCACAGTGTATTATCTGCCTGTGTTGCAGTTTTGGAAACTTCTTCTCCGAGAGCCAATTTGCATGTCCTTGGGCTTCGGGAACAGCCTACACAGTATTCACAGGGCTGGTTGGCAGAATTTATGGAGAGATTTTTTCGTGAGTTATTGGAATTGCCAGCACAGTTTCAGCTGGATATTGAGAGAGCTCATCGTGTTCCTGGTTCTGGCCGTGGGTTGAGAGCGGGACCTGTTATGGTGCAGTTTTTACGAGTTTCAAAAAAAGAGTATCTCCTCCACACGGCTAAGGGGAGCTTCAGTGGCGAGCTGATATTGATAAAATCATGTTTTACCCAGACTATACAAAAGAGGTCTCTGATTGAAGAAGAAAATTCACCAAGGCTAGGAACCTATTGAAAGATCTTGGGCTAGAATACCATATCAGATTTCCAGTGACCTTCTGTCTTATCTTTGAAAATCAGGTGAAAATATTTCATAGATTTCATAGATCATAGAGACGGAGTTGGAAGGAGCCTACAAGGCTATCGAGTCCATGCATCACTGGAAGCTGCAGAGTCATTGCTTAAGGGCATTAAGATCGCTTGAGGCTCTCCCGCTGCAGCTGCTGCATCCATTTCTACTGAAGCTGTTTAATTTGGTTTGGCTGGAAAGTTTCTGGCTGTTCACCAGTGTTTATGCTGTTATACTAGATAATGTTCTGGGCATTTGGCCAACCTATATATAAATAAGAGCGCACTTCTCATTTTCTCTCTCTCTCTCATCTTAGATAACCTTATATGCTTTTATATTTTGTATAGGTTTATAATTAGTTTTAAAACTACATACATAGTTCAATATTTTACAAAATACCCAGCATTCTTTTTGATTCAAGTATGTATTTGATCATTGATAAGGGAGCAGGCGAGATGGATTCAATTGCCACCTTTACTGGAAGCAAAAAAAAATAATTCCCCTCATTTTTGTTTTATTTTTAGTTTTGCTTTTATTCATTATATCTTTCCAAATTGTGGGGTTTTGTTTTTGTTTTTGTTTAGTGGGGCAAATGGGTACTATGTGGGTTATTTGGGTTTGGGTTTTTTTATTTTCTATTATTTTCAATTTTATTTTTTATTTTTTCTATATTTTATTTGAAAGGCTATGTGAGGTACAGAAAAATAGATGTTTCCCTGGACCACATGGATTTTCTTGTATTGAAATGTATTATATTAATGAGCTATGGATTATATTATACAGAAGTAGTTAATATTGGTAAAATTAGTAACATTTGTATTTTAGGAGGGGCAACTAATTAATTTTTCAGTTTTATGTTTAACGTGACTTCATGGAATGTCAAGGGGCTGTGGAAATCCAAAAAAAGCATAATACAGTGCTTTCTAGGTTAAAAGAGCATAATGCTGATGTGGCTTTTCTACAAGAAACTCATTTGATGACTCTAGATGCACATTTATTGAGAAAAATTGGGTTGGAGAGATATATGTAGATAGATGGGAGCTATCATCAGGAGGTTTGGGGTGCAGTGTCATCAGTATGCGGATGACACGCAGCTCTACCTCTGTTTTAAGTCCTCACCGAGGTTGGCCGTTGAGACCCTGTCCAAGTGCCTGGAGTCAGTGGCTGGCTGGATGGGAAGGAACATGCTGAAACTGAATCCCGACAAGACCGAGGTACTTCTGGTGGGGGACAAGGGAAGGTTAGGGGATGTTGACCTGGTGCTGAATGGGGTACCTCTACCCCTGAAGGACCAGGTCCGCAGCTTGGGGGTCATTCTAGACTCCCAGCTGTCCATGGAGGCTCAGGTGGCAGCTGTGAGCCGGGCGGCGCTGTATCAACTCCATCTGATACGGCAGCTGCGCCCCTACGTTCCTAATCACCTGCTCCCATCAGTGGTTCATGCCTTGGTCTCCTCTCGCCTAGACTACTGTAATGCGCTCTACGTGGGGTTACCCTTGAAGACGGTCCGGAAGCTTCAGCTGGTACAGAACGCGGCGGCTCGCCTGATTAAGGGCAGCCGCCGGCGTGATCACATCACGCCAGTGCTTAATGAGTTGCACTGGCTACCAGTTGCTTGCCGAGCCGAATTCAAGGTGTTGGTTTTGACCTTTAAAACCCTACACGGCTCCGGCCCAGCTTATCTCAAGGAGCGCCTCCAGCAACATCAAGTAGGCCGCTCAACAAGGTCTGCCACGGACGGCCTTCTCCTTATCCCATCAGCCAGAGCAGCCAGGCTGGTGGTGACTAGGAAGAGGGCCTTCTCTGTGGCGGCCCCCACATTATGGAACTCCCTCCCTAGTGACCTTCGCCATGCCCCCTCCGTGATGAGCTTCTGCCGTGCATTAAAAACATGGCTGTTCAGGCGGGAATATGGGTGGGTTAGGTTTTTAATGAGAATTTTTTATATTGTTTTAATTATTATGTTTTATTGTGTTTTATTGTATTTTAATTGTACATCGCCCAGGGTGGCCGGGTGACCGGCCAGATGGGCGATTGATAAATATAATAAATAAATATAATAAATAAATAAAATATGTAACAAGTGGAGGCGCCCGCAGCACGGCCGCTCGCCCTCGGCCAGCACCAAGGAATACTTTGTCGGCTCCCGGGCAGCGCCTCCAATTGTCTCCCTGCCCGGGAGCCGGCAAAGCGGTGCGCGGCGCTAGCCGAGCGAGCGGCTGAGCGAGCGGCTGAGCGAGCGGCCGCGCAGCGGGTGCCTCCACTTGTCTCCCTGCCTGGAGCCGCTGCTTTTCCGCTGCATGTTAAATGCAATTTTGCATAGAATGTGCATGTTTTTTTAAAATGCAAATTGTACCTGGGACTGGGGGCAGATAAGTATCAGGAGCGGGGGGGGGGCTGTAGTGTATGGTCCCTAGGGGGTTGCTCCAGAGATCATAGGACTTTTTTTGGATCTCCCTTTCTGAGGGCAGAGAGAGAAGGAGCTCCAATCTTATAAGCCTCCTCTGTGAGGCTACAGAAAGGTCTGCAGCTGATGCTGTTCCTGAGTTGAAGGGGGGAAAGGAGGGGCTGTGCCCTCTCATTTGCCTGACACGGGGTGGGGGAAACTACATCAGCCTTGGAGCTGGCATAGTTTATTTCCCTCCCACTGGAATCTGTGGGAGGGAAATCTTTTTTTCCTTACTGCTCTCAAAACAGGAAACAAAAAAAGAACCCTCCCCACACACACACCTTTTGCCCTGCCAGTGCAAGACTGACAAGGCATAGGAAAAGGCAGTTCCTCCCCCTTGGATTCTTTCTCTCCAGCCCCTGGCATTTCCAGCTCCCAGGCAGGGAGACAAGTGGAGGCGCCGGCAGCGCAGCTGCTCGCTCGGCCAGCACCTAGCAATGCTTTGTCGGCTCCCGGGCAGTGCCTCCACTTGTCTCCCTGCCCAGCGAAGTTGTGAGAGGCGCCGGCCGAGCGAGCAGCTTGGCTCGTACTGCGAGACTGGGCTCGTGTCGCAAGACGTTATTTATGCAAACATTTTGCTCGTCTTGCAAGGAGCTCGTAGACCGGGTTACTCGCAATCCAAGGTATTACTGTATTCCAAATGATTAAACTTAATTTGAGTAAATTGATTAATGAGATCTCATGGGATAAAGACAGATGGGCATCTCCTAAGTTGAGTTTGTGGGGTAAGGTTAATACACTTAAGATGAATATCATACCTAGGATTGTATATGTTTTACATGGGATTCCTCTATTTATACCTGGCAATTACTTTCAAAAACATAATGCTTTGTTTCGCAAATTTTTCTGGGGTTCCTCCTCACTTCCACAAATCTCTTTGAAAAGGATGCAACTTTCAATTAAAGAAGGTGGGTTTGGCTTTCCACATCTTGCCTTATATCATAGGGTTTATTTGTTGACTAGTTCTAAATTCTGGTCTTTTCCGCTTAGATTAGATTATCCACCTTGGTCAGTTTTGGAATCCTTATGTCTGGATTCCAAATGGACGGCATTAGGGTCTTGCTACACTAAAATGGATATGGTGCCTCCTATAATTATGGCAGTTAGGTGTGGTGTATTATATCTCGTCAATTACAGTTTGACCCATTTTCTCATGCTAAACTGACTTTATGGGGTAATCCAGATTTTAAAATTGGTAAGAAAACGTTCCTGTGAAGGACTCGGACAGACAGGTTGATTTTTACTTTGGATCAATTAGTGAGTGTAGATGATGATTTTTTTGTCATTTTCGGCTTTGCGCGCTGAATATAACTTGCCTGCTTCAGCTGAATGGCAATATTTGCAACTGCAACATTTGTTAGAATCTATCTAGGTTTGGTCGTGCCACTTTTATAGCTCCAGAGCCTCCTTTGCTGTTGGATACATTGATTGCATTGAGAGCCAGTGTGGCGTAGTGGTGAAAGTGTTGGACTGGGACTCGGGAGATCCGGGTTCTAGTCCCCGCTCAGCCATTAAACTCACTGGGTGACTTTGGGCCAGTCACTGCCTCTCAGCCTAACCTACCTCACAGGGTTGTTGTGAGGATAAAATGAAGAGGAGGAGGAGGACTATGTAAGCCACCTTGGGTTCCTTGCAGGAAAAAAGGCGGGGTATAAATATAAAAAATCAATAAATAAAATTGAAACTGAACAGTTATATTGACCTATGATTTATGTTTATAAATACTTATTATTGGTGTGATACACAGAGTCTTAAAGATGAATGGAATAAGGAATTAGATGGTCTTATGATGCCTAATCAATTGAACATTGTTTTTGCATCTGTGTCAGAAGGGTCTATGGATCTTAGGTTATGTCTTATTCAGCAAGAAGTTTTGTTTCATGTTTATTAGACACCACAACATCTTTTTAATAAGAGTTTGTCTAAGTCAGCTAACCGTTGGAGGTGTAATACTGTGTCTGTGAATACTTCGTTTACCCATATGTTTTGGCAATGTCCAGTGGTTGCTTCTTTTTAGGTAGAGGTCATAGTATGGATAAATCTAGTATTAGAATGCTCTTTAATATTTACTGATGCACATGTTCTTTTAAATTATATACCTGCTGTATGGAATTTATCACAAGGACAATGCATGTTGATTTTCCATGCCCTCTTGATAGCTAAAAGTCTGATATTACAACACTGGGAAGATAAACGCTCACCTCCTATAACACAATGGATTGAAGACCTAATAACCATTTCAACATTTGAGCCTGTGGTATTTAGACACCACCTGCAGATGGATAAATACATGGATATTTGGTCTGCTTTTTCTGAAGTTTATGCATAACTGTATGGATAGTTGTATTACTACATACTTATTGATACTTATGGATATATATTTCATACATATTTACTGTAAGTGATTCATTTTAAATACTGTAAGAAAATGGCATTTCCCCCCCATTTGTTTTATGGTTTTTGTTTGTGAATGTGTGTAATTCACATTTAAACTAATAAAAAAAAATTAAAAAAAACTTGGTGACCTCCAGATGTTTGGGACTTCAACTCCCATCAGCCTCAGCCAGTATGGCCAATTGTCAGGAATGCTGGGAACTGTAGTCGAAAACACCTGGAGAGCACGAGGTTGGGAAAAGCTGGTTCCTTCTGGCATACAGGAATACTGGAATTTTGTGTTAACATTCTCTGCCTCATTCTGTTATCTTCCGTAGACAAGGCTCATATGGTGGATACTTCAGAAAATAGGTTTAGTAATGCAAATATGTCACTACTTTTATTTAATGTCATCTATTAAAGTATCCTAGCAGGAATCAATATTGCAGTGGGGTTTACTAGGCTCTCTGCATCATCAAAAGTGCATTACTTGAAAATAATGTAAACACAGAACTCACTTCTACTTATCTTTCAGCTCCAAAAATGAGCAAACGTGTGTGTGAGGAGCGGGGGGTTGACGGATGAATTAAAATCTCCTTCCTAAATGGTAGCTAGTGCTGCATTCTCATCAGTGCAGTTTCTACCCTTCTGTATGCTGAAGGCATATTGCCTTAAGAAGCCAAAAGGCTTTTAAAAAAAATTAAAACACACAGAGAGAAGTGTTAATTTTATTCATCTGGTATTCTACTGTCTCACAGAGAACAAACCTGCCTACTGAATATGCGTAGCTACCTCTGTCACCTGTTGCTTAGAAAATTGGTTCATATTTTCATTTGAAATGAGTTCTGACTGGGATGGCTTCCTTTAAACAACAGCAGCACATGATCAAACTACCTTTCCACGCAATCAAATAACTAACATGCAATTTGAATACTCCAGAGCTACGCAACATAAAGCTTGCAGCCTGTCTCTGTAATGCTCTGGCAGCTTTCCTCTGGAAAAGCTTTCCTGTTTTTTTGTCCTCAATTTGACAGGCTCCTGTGAGTTGTTGCACAGTGCCATGATAATGCTGAGTCAACCAGGGGAAAGGTTGTGGCAGGTTGTATATAATGTAGAAGGCTTATGTTGCAGGCCCCTGGACTCTTCAGAGACCCAGGCCCAAATATGAAGGCATTGGGAAAGGCACGTAACCTCTTGGTGCATGCAAACCAACTGTGTCACAGGGACATGGACTGCTGGTATGCTAATGCTGAATACTGCAAAAGGCCCAGTGCAGGGCTTTTGAACAGAAAATTTGTAACTGCACAGTGGTTTGTGATTGTAATTTGCGCCTATAGCACGCACCGCTGCAGCACACTGGTGCATTTGTGTGTGTGTGTGTGTGTGTGTGTGTGCATGCACTTGCTTTGTTGCTTTGAGTCACATTCCCATGACATTTAGAAGCCTATATAGAGTGGGAGAGACTCCTCAGAATTGCACATTTGTCGCCACTAATGCAGAAGAGTGTTATGGTCAAGCTTCGCACAAGAGGCATCAAACTCGTAAAGAAATTGTAATCTTTCAACCATATTTTCCATACACTATAAAGAAAAGAAAATGGAAGTACTTCAAGCAAGTGGAGAGTTTTGTTCACTTCTGGTTCCATTTGTCTCTTCCTGCTTCTGGTAGGCCACAAATAAATGGAGTGGAAAAGTCAGGCACTTGGGACAGACAGCTAAAAGCTGAAGGCAGAGAATCTTTCCCTTGTCTTGAACAGCACAGAATAGCCTTCTGTGGTTATAGGACATCTCTGGAAGCTTTTGGTGTGTCTACCAAGATTACCTGAGTGATCTACTCTGTTAATTAGAGGACTGTGCGAGCAGAGAGGGATAGAGGTATGTATGTGTGTGGTCTAGGGCATGGCTGACTTTTGACTTGCCATATGTAAGGAGGTGGAGATCATGTTTCCATGTAGAGTGAAGAGGGATCTTGGGAAAGCTGAAAACGTATACTTCCCAAATGCCTCTTTGTGAGATCAATACGTGACTGACCTCATTACACTGATAAATCTTGGCAGAAGATGACTCTCTTCTCAAAGCTCAGTAATTTTGTCCCTGAGCATTTTCTTGATTTGGCAGCATCTCTGAAAAGGTGCAATCAAGTTTTTTCATTGGAGACCAGATTGGCTTCTGTGCTGTGATGATACTTTCAGACACAAATGTTTCATGTAGCTTTGTCCCAGTAAGATTGCTGTTATACTGGATATTTAAAGGCATCTTATCATAATAACATTGAAAACTTCACATGACTTGCCAGAAAAGGGGTCTCCCTGTGTTCTAGAATGGGTTTCTTCATCTTGGAAACGTCGGTGAACACTCTGTGAAGAGTAGCAATGGAGTTTGCTCAGAGTGTTGGCAGGGGGAGGAGAAATGGGTATGTTTGATCAAGGTCTTGGGTTCTAGAGGAACTTGGACTACTCACTTTACTTTTCCCATTGATACTGGTCACATTTTATACCAGCTAACATAATATTTATTTATTTATTTATTTATTATATTTATACCCCGCCTTTTTTCCTGCAAGGAACCCTAGGCAGCTTACATAATCCTCCTCCTCTCCGTTTTATCCTCACAACAACCCTGTGAGGTAGGTTAGGCTGAGAGTCAGTGACTGGCCCAAAGTCACCCAGTGAGTTTCATGGCTGAGTGGGTACTAGAACCCGGATTGCCTGAGTCCCAGTCCAACACTCTTACCACTATTTTGAGCTGCACAACTGTTTTTAGAGCTACACATTTTTTCCTAGAACTGCATGTTTGTCTGCTTGCACATTTAAAAAAAAAAGCCCTGTCCCAGTGCATGGGGTAAGAGCACCTTTTAAACAAGACAGCAACTCTGTGGAACTGCTGCTAAGGTAATTGCTTTTTGCACAGCCTAATCACATTTAAACCCATAAATATGAAAAGGGAAGGTAGAAAACCCAAATCCTGTGAGATGGGGAAAGCAGGAGGGAGATGTTGTTAGTACTCTGCAAAAGAGTAAATACAAAGTGAGTCAGGCAGCTAGGATAGATGTACTCTTCAAACAATAATTTTCCTGCCAATAAGTTGCAGCTTATGGGAATTAATAAACCATAAGTAATGTGTTCTCTGGAATCAAAATTATTTCTCCTAGGACCTAACAGCTTTGTGTATGTATAAATGTCATCAGATAGACTCTGCATCCTCTGGGGGAAAAAAAAAACCCAAATAGCAAGCCATTTGCAATACCTTAAAACTTATTAAAAAATACTTTCCCACTCAAGGTCAAATCATCAAGCTTTAGCTTCAATCTGATTCCAAAATAACATTGAATCCACTTGTCATTCCATTTACATAAGTCATTTAAAGCTGTATCTCTTGAGAATTATGTCTGTGTCCACAGGCCTGGGGAAAATGGTTATTTTATCACTTCTTTCAAAAATCAAGGATGTTTTTCTTTGAAGTGTGGCTGTTCATATGAAAATTTTTGCACCCATTCTGAAGTAGATTCTGACAGCTTTTAAGCAATGGCTCCAATGTGATACACTTAGTACAAATGATAAGACAGACCTGTGACTTTAATGGCTTTACTACTAACGCTGGTTAAAGTACACACACATTTCAAAAGAGTGTTGGAGGACAATAAGGCAACGTTACACTGTCAGTCACATCAATTGTATTGTTTAACCTAAAAAAGCAATAACCACAGTGAAGTAAAGGATAACAAAAGGCAGGGGGAGAGGGGGGGAAAGCCATGACAATTAAGAAAGCTTAATAGGCAGAAGAGGTAGCCTGCCAGCTTAAGATTCCCTCGCTTTACCAGAGGGGTGGTGAACCTTTTTTCTGTCAGGGGCAGCATTCCCTTTGGGGGTAATCTGTTGGGGGCTGCAAGTCAGTGGTGGGCAGGGCCAAATCCAGCAGTGGGCAGGGCCAGAACCAATAGTGGGTGGGGCCACTCCTTTTTCCCTCCCACTTTTAACTCACTTACTCCCCGCCTCCCTCTTCCTCTCCACCCAGTGTGCTGCTGGAGGAGGGACTCACAGAGGGCTGTTAAAATTAGGTCAAGGACTTAATGAAATCAGGCCAAAGACTGCAAGTTGCCCCCACTCCTGCTTTATGTGGTCAAAAAAATGTCAGACATTAGTATTCGTAACATCTTGTACCACATCCATTTACGGTGACATTAAATGCAAAAATAACATTGCTATACTGAGAACTAGTGCAAGTGTAGTGGCTAAGCATCTAACAGTGCACTCCTAAGCACGTTAAGGGCACAATCCTATGCATGTTTAGACAGAAAAAAGTCCTGCAACTCCCACTATGCCCCAGCCAGCCATGGCTGGCTGGGGCATGCTGAGTGATGTAGAACTTTTCTCTGTCTAAACATGCATAGGATTGTGGCCTTACTCAGAAGAACATTCCACTGGGCTCAATGAGTTTAACTCTCTAGTTAGTCTGCTTAGGATTGCATCCAAAACTGTGAACCAGGAAATCTGTCGTTCAAATATTTTTCAGGGTTTTGTTATTGGGCTAATATATGAGTAATGCTTCAAATACTATAACGTCGTCATGTCCCCTGGTTCTTGGGCTCTGCATTACCTTGAGGCAGGGATGGGGACTCGGACTCCAGGACTCGACTCGCGAGTCGGACTGAGTCCCCCCTGTGACTCGAGTCGGACTCGAGTCCCAATATTTTTAATGGGACTCGAGACTCAACTCGGGACTCGAGACCAAGGACTCGTCAACATCCCTGCTTGATGCCACCTGCAGGTGCTGTCTGGACCTAGTTGCAGTAACAATCCAAGTTTTTTAAAATCATTTTCCTAAAATGCAACCTTTCAGACATTTTGGGTTTGGCTGCCTCTGCCTGCCTGTTTGGGGTTCCCAGCCTCCTCTGCCTGCCTGGTCTCTTCTTAACCAGTTCCACAGTTTGAATTGTCCAAGACAAACGCCTCTGCCTGCCTGCTTTGGGGATCCCTGCCTCCTCTGCCTGCCTGGTTATTTTGGGTTTGTCTGCCTGGTCTGTTCTTGTCAAAATCAATGGCATGAGATAAAAAGGCACACTTGTGCCTAGAATTTATTTAAGCCACACATCTGAAGTAGCCTTATTTTGTTCGGGAAAACCCCCCATTGATTTTAATAGGGACTTGTGGAGTCAGCTTTGGGAGTGACTCGTGACTCGTGAGTCACCATTTTGGACCTCGGACTCGAGACTCGGGTTCAAAGACTCGTGACTCGACTCGTGACTCGAGACCAAGGACTCTTCAACATCCCTGCCTTGAGGAAGACTCAAACTCAGACATGTCACAGGTCACCCCATTTCTGGGAAAGCCCTCGGTGTTCCCTTCTGTGCCTTCCAGACTTGAGGATGTGGCTCTTCCATTGATGTCTGACTCTGACGATGAGTCCTCTGCATCTTTTCCTGTCCCTCAGCCATGCAAGAGTATGAGACTACAGAAACAGACACATTTAAGAGCTATCGTCAGCATTCAACAGGGGTGCAGCCACTGAAAGACCAGGCTCTGCCAGCCTTCGTAAGGCCTCATTTGGCTGCAGTCCTTTTGCTACGGTGAGAGAGTGGGCTTGTTGGGAGGAGGGGGGGTTCTTTCTGTCCAGCCCTGGATGATTTTTGACCAATGTGGTTGGATTCAGCAGGTTACTCTGCTCCAAGTCTTGAGCTGACATTGTACTTCACATAGCAATCCATTTGTTTTGGAAATATCTGATTCCACTCTCAGTGAGGTTTCTGGAGTTGATGAAACAATAGACCATCTTCTCTGAGTGTCTGATATATAGTACAGAATGGGGATTTCTTTTTAATGAGTTCCAGAGCTTAGGGTTGAATGCTTTTCATTGGAGTCTATTCTCCAAATTAAGAAGCTTAGAAGTGCAGTCCTCAAAGCGCTAGGAGATTTGTTAAAGTGACAGCAGCTGTAAGAATTAGTTGTGGGTCCCGTCCCGTCCCCCATTTTTTCCCAGTAGGTGGTGGTCTTCTTAAATGCCAAAAGAAAAAGAAGTCCTTTTGCTGGTACAGCTGCTCCATTTGGGAGAATATTCCAGGCAGTACTTCCCGCAGTGTGCTATCCAAGGTCCTGATGTGACCCAGTACAGTAACAGATGGAATACTGTGTCTCAGGGCTTTTCTACACGAGGCTGTTAATCTACTGCAGGGCTCTCCAACTTGGGTTCCCAGATGTTGCTGGCCTACAGCTCCCAGCATACCAGCCAGCATGGTTAATGGCAAGGGATTCTGGGAGCTGTAGTCCAGCAACATCTGGGGACCCAAGGTTGGAGAGCCCTGATCTACTGTATCTACTTTCGGTTTCATCACAGAATTGAGATCCAACCCAAGCACTACATGAAGAGCATTTCCTTTCCTGTTTTTCTGCATATAACCTCTAGGTGGCACTGTGGTATAGTGGAATAGTATGAATACACAAGTAGAAAATGTGTTGTCTTTCGCTTTTGCAAATAGTACCACATTTCCCCTGCTCTAAAGAATTCGCAGAAAGTACTCTTTAAGAACAGAAGCAAAACTGGAGGGAACCCATAAACAACCATGAGTAGGGAATGACAAGTGCACAATTAATACCTCATATGGAAAAGCTGACTGTCTGCTTCTCCTGGGCCTTGCACCTAGTCCAGACAAAAATCTTGAGTATAATCATATGAATAAGATTTCATTTGCTGTTTAACTAGCCTTTGTAAACTCAGAAAAGTGTGTGCAGTGAGGGGGGGTTCACTTTATGCTTAACTGACTGCCTTTTTTAAAGCAACATTTCATAGAATAACCCGATTGTTCAAGAATAGGTTGGGGTAGACATGGCTGCTAAGAGAGGGAGTACGAGTACCAGTATGCAGGAAACACTTCTGTGGGACACGTTATCCATTGAATGTCCACAGCAACAGTTAGAGAAATGAAGAGAAAAATGGACAATCAGAAAGCATGCCCAGAGCCTGGTGTTCTAGAAGAAACCTCTGGTTTCTCATTGGATTTCCAATAAGTAAAATAGAATCAAACATGAATAAAAAGTGACTAGTCTCTTCAGCATTACTACAGTTGTAACTAGGTGGGGCTTTTATCTCTTTGGTAACATGAAGATCAGTGTGACTTTATCTCAAGGATGGAGGATTCAAATGAGGCATTGACACCTCATTCACATAATAAGAACCTTGTCACTGGAGGACATCTGGTGCAATTGACACACATCCCCCCCCCCACTCGCCCCCATCACAGGTTGAGCCAACATCGGATTAATCACTTCAAAACAGCCATGCTATCCATTGATAATTACGCTCGTCCCATGAAAAAAATATATAATCAAGTTAGATCATTCTTGGTAATATGAACAGTGACACGGAAGAGAGAGGTTGCTTGTTTGATGCTTCAAGTCTGGCAGAACTAAACATTGGGAGAGATACAACACCGCTGCTGCTGCTGCTGCATGTCTCCCCCCATCCTCATAATGTCTACTTTAAAGTAGGGGTGTGCATTCACTTTGGATAAATCCTGAATCCAGAACTGAAGTGAGCTGCTTTACAGAAATTTCAGACTTGACTCACCTGAAGTGTCCTCTGAATCTGTTCGAATCCAATTTGGCTCCTCCTGAAGCATTGGGACCAATCCAGAGGGACCCAGACAGTATGTCTGGAATATATACATATACCAGGGCTCTCCAACCTTGGGTCCCCAGATGTTGCTGGCCTACAGCTCCTGGCATACCCAGCCAGCATGGCTAATGGCAAGGGATTCTGGGAGCTGTAGTCCAGCATCTGGGGACCCAAGGTTGGAGAGCCCTGATATATACATCCCCCCCCCACTTGCAAATTTGCCATATAAGGAAATTATTAGGTTGGAAGGAGAGAAAGGGGTATAGTTTTGTGACTGACAGCTCTCACTTCCACTCAGGGGGAATAACTTTAGCAAGCTTCTCCTTTTTACTTCTAGTGACACTGCTTTTGGGAGGGGTGTAGAAGGAACATTTCAGAGGCTGTTCCTGTGTTTCCATTGCATGTTTTGACTGTGTGTTTGTGGCAGCAGAGGCAGGAGCAATGCTCTGGGTTCCCAGGAATGGCTTGAAAGGCAGCAGTAAATGTCAGACAACGGTACCCACTGCTGCCTGCTCAGTGGCTGGCTGCTGCTGACACTGTAACTTACCAACCAGGTATGTGGGGTTCCACTGAGTATGCACACCCCGGCACTTTCTCCCTGGCTGCCTGAGACAGCGGAGGGCAGGGCAGGGCATTCCACCCTGCTAAAGACGGTGGCTGTCAACAACTCATACCTGTTAACCAGCTCCTGGCAGGCAACGGAGGGACTGGTCTCTGGCCACCTCTGCTGCCTTCTCTCCCGTTTCTTAATGTAAAAACCAGGGTTGAGCTGGGCTTCTCATTCTGAAGGAGAGAAAGGACGATACCCCCTCTCTGGATGGAAGAATGCAGGGGGAGGAAGTGCTTGGAGGGCTTTATAAGCAAGCAGTTTTATGGTTGCACCAAGCACTAGTGTGTGGTGTGTATGTAAAGCATGTGCATGCTTGCTCTCTCTCACATGCACACACACACACACACACACACAGACACGCACCAAAGAACACGGCAAATTGCCCACAAAGGGGAATAAGGGAATCCCTTTTAAAAACACCCCAAACTTTAAAAGCCACCCCCTTGCTCTACTAAGTAGATAAAGAATGGGACAGCATAGATATTTCCTCTGGCCTTCGGGTATTTGTATTCCGCATGACCCTTACATTCCAGAGCGGACACTCTCCTCATCTTATGAAATAAAAACCACTGACCTCTATTTTGTATCACGCCAAATTCACCACAGTCATTTATCAAGTGCTGGTGTGCAATGTTTCATTTCAACAGTGCCTTTGTGTAACCTTGTGATTTTATTGCACTAATCATATTATGATCAGATGTCTGACAGGAACTCAGTAGATATAACCAGCCTGTCTCTGTCTTTCTCAGTGTGTGTGTGTGTGTGTGTGTGTGTGAGAGAGAGAGAGAGAGAGAGAGAGAGAGAGAGAGAGAGAGAGACTTATCTAGCACAGTGTCACTTATCTAGCTGGTCACTTTTGCAGGATTATATATTCCGTAGAACTAGTGGAGCCTTAAACTTGTTAGATGGCTTGGAGTGAGTGAAAGCTGAACAAATAAAAAAGGAAAGGATTTGTAATCAGCCCAATAGAAAGTCATTGATTTTTTTGTTCCAACACCTGCATGACTTAGGTAGCAATTATAATTTTAGATCAGAACAACATTATCCTGTTTTGTTCATATTAGGTGTGACAGCTTCAATAAAACTACATTAACACTGCAGTTCGTATGCCTGTTCCTTTGAAGCAGTCCCACTAAAGACAATTGAACTATCCAAAAGTAAATGCTTTAAAAGATGACAGTTGTACTCTTGAGGACAGACGTATTCATGCTTTTGTTTCTTTTCAGACACCTAGAAGAACTAAAGACTAGCATGCTATAAGCTAAAGATGGAAGAATGGGGCAGGTATCTGAGTGGCTGGGTTCAGACAACATGATAACCCACACAAAAGGGTTGAATATGGGTTGAGTGTGGGTTGCCATTGAACCATGGGTTGTTGTTAAAATGTTGTCTGAGCCCAGCTGCAATAACAAGCATGGCTTGTTAAATACGAACAACACATCAAGAGAACCCATGGTTATGAACTGTGGGTTGTTCACCATGGTTTGTTATCTCAGCTGGGTTCAGACAACATGATAACCCATGGTTCAATGGCAACCCACAGTTAATCCTTGACTGTGGGTTATCATTTTGTCTGAACAAAGTCAGTGTGTGAGAAGGAGAGAGAGAGATCCTTGTTTGTTATTATTTTATTTTATTTTAGTGAGTGGGGACCCTTTCAATTTCTCCTCATGCATTTTGCTGATCATCTCTCAAATCCTAGTCTGTAATGAGGCTGGAGAAGGAAAACAATGTTTTCAGCAAGCAGTCCCAATAACATGTTTGACTGAAAAGATGTGAACTAGAGCTGATAAATTTGAACAAATAATATGAATATAAGCAAATTGCAAATGCAATGCTTTGCAAAAATTTAGACTTAGCATAGTATATTTACTAAGCCAAGGGGGGTCTAAAAGTGTGCCACAAGCCCCTCTGGAACTCCACTCTGCTGTGGTTTTGTTTTCAGCTTCACAAAGGTATTTCTTGTATTATTCACATTTCCCAGAAGGCGCAAAAATATCAAATACAGCAGAAAAACAAGGAACAGTATCCAGTGGTGTCATTCCGCAAACTCAAATAGTGCTAGCAGAGCTCCATTGAATCTTTCCGTTGTGCAAGCGCTTGTGCATTATGCTTGCACAACCACTTGCACAACTGCACAAACGTAACATTTGTAGATTCTCTTCTTGTGCATAATTTGGAACCTAGTTTCCACTAGCACATCATTTGTGCTAGCAGAATGACACAGTTGGATTCTGCCTAAGGATGTGCCCAACAGGTGCTTAGAATATAAAGGGGGGGGGGGAGAGACTAACAAAACAAAAAAATTGCAAGATTAAAGCAAAATATTTTGGCTTCCACCTTCTTCAACTGCTTTGATATGAATCAAAGGTCCTGTAGCCATGTGGCAGTTACAAAACAGAGAGGATGGGATATTCCAAGGAGTGACATTTGCTGTGGATGAGTGGTCAGATGTGATATTTCCACCATGTGGTGTTAAGGTGTTACGTCTATGCATCCAGATGTTTTCTCTTGTTTCCAACATTCTTGGATCAGATGTTATCTCTGTGGCAATAATTGATACATTAAAGTGCTTTGCAGTGGGGGGTTTCCCCCCCAAAATTGTTAAGACTGCTGATTTGTGGTTCCTAAGTCAGTTGTTGTTTTACTTCCACACTATATGTGACATCCTGCGTGTTTGCATTCAATGATACAAATAACATTACATGCCCTGCAGGTGATGTTTTGTTTGATGTAGTAAGTCCTGCTGGTCATAGTGCTCTTGAAGGTAACTGTCTCCCTAAGAAGAACACAGGTGATGCAGCACTTGGCTATATGCCTTTATTTAGAACAGGGCTCTCCAACCTTGGCTCCCCAGATGTTGCTGGCCTACAGCTCCCAGCATACCCAGCCAGCATGGCTAATGGCAAGGGATTCTGGGAGCTGTAGTCCAACAACATCTGGGGACCCAAGCTTGGAGAGTCCTGATTTCATAGATTTCATAGATCATAGAGTTGGAAGGAGCCTACAAGGCTATCGAGTCCAACCCCCTGCTCAAGTGCAGGAAACTAGAGGAGGAGTCTCCCATCCAAGTAATAACCAGGCTTGACCCTGCTTAGCTTTCCACACTCAGACAAGCTGAGCCAGCGTAAGCCACAGGCCTGTATTTAGAAGCTAAACAGTGTTTGCAATAGTGGGATGAAATCTGGAACCATGCAAGACATTGTCAAGAAGGCCTAAGATAACAGAAACACATTTAATTGCAACATGAGCTCATTGTGTTAGCTATACTTGGGAGCAAGATAGGGGTGGGTGGTCTTCTTTTTTTTTTTTACTTGTCTAGTGAATAATTCATTACTGACTTCAGATACAAAATGTGTAGCAATTGCTAGGCTGACAATATTAAATGATGCATTCATTCTTTCCGAACATTTAACTAAATGGATAGACGTTCTCCCAATGATGCACATTTAGAGTATCTGACCATTTATCCTATCATAGCGGATCTTGTTAATGTTGTCATCAGTTACAGCTATCAGCAGTAATTATCATCCTGCACATGGCAACTGCTGATCTTGTCAATACGTGTTTCAAGCCTCAGACCTGAAACTATTGACCTTGTCAGAAAGAGGACATGGAGAGGGGATGTTTATGTGCCCATTTTTATTTCAAACTCATGTTGGTTTTTGTCCAACAATAGGGACATCTGGGTTAAGCCAGCAAAGGTATCTGCATGGAAACACTTTTAAGATTCAAAAAGTACCGTAAAGATTATGATGAATCTTTGTAGCTGCCATGTTTAGATGAAACAGTATCTCAACCAAGGAAAATTATCTGTATATCTATAAATGACAGCATTTGACAAGAATATCAAAATATAGCTTATACTCCGGTAGCCTGACAGGTAAGAGTGGCCTTATCAGAACTGAGACAAGAGTTGATACCAAGTTATGTTCTCTAGATGAGATTTTCAGGCAGTATATATGGTTTGCTTAATTTCTTGCAAAATACAAGTGTGCCCTCTTGTGGATGTTCCCAGTAGATTCCATTGTATTACATTTTTATTCCACCTTTCCTCAGAGTTCAGGATGGCATACATGGTTCTCCTCCCACTGTGTGATCCTAACAACCCTGTATGGTAGGCTAAGCTATCAGGAGTGACTGACTAAAGTTCACACAACAGGCTTCATAACTGAGTGGGGATGTGGACTCAGGTCTCCCTCGGCATAGCTGTGATCATGTATGCCAATCTTCCCCAACCTGCAATCTTCCCCCACCTGGTGCTCTCCAGGTCCATTGCACAGCAAATCCTATACATTCCCAGCCAGTATGGCAGTTGCAGTCCAACACATCTGGAGGGCACCAAGTTCAGGGAGGCTGATGTATGTGAAGTGCTTTGGAGATGTGCAGTGCACAATAAATGCTGAGTATAATTACGCCCTGTTAGCTCCTTCCTGCCCATCCACTGCAAACAGGTAACAATGTGAAGGTGCCAATGAAAATGGGATTGGAAAGTAAATATAGTAAATTAAAATAGCTGTCATTAAAATAGTGAGATGGCTGCAACTAGGCTAAATTAAATGATGTTGCTGACCCCATGAGCTGCATTTGTTTCCTCTGTAGGACCCATACAGATGTGAACATAAATTCTCTTCCTTTCCTCCTTCTTTTGGATTGTGTTTATTAGACTGTGTGTCTGTAGGCAGGGGTCATCTTGTCCTTTAATCTCTCTACAGCATTTAGCAAATGGTAGGCATTTTATAAGGGAAGAGGAGGAAGAAGAAGAGAAAGAAGGAGATAATAGTAAAAAAAATTATAGACATATCATATGAAGAGTCAGGTAAGTGTCTACCAGTGAAAGCACCTGGCTACATTGAATACAGCCTACCTACTTGCTACCTACTCATCCACCTGCCCCACACCTCTTTAGGCTGCAGTCCTATAATAACTGGGGAGTAAATATCGTGGAACTCAATTGATCTGACTTCTAAGTAGACATGCACAGGATTGCTCTGTTTAGTCTTTTTAGCTCCACTCCAGCATTGGTCAATATCAAGCTTTAAATATGAACATATAAATAAATCTGTAATAGTACCAATAGCAACTTCAGATGTCCATCGTTACTCCACTTTTTCATGTAGATGGGGTTGTTGTTGTTTTTAAGCAATGTGTGGAATGATCCTACACATTTACTCAAAAGCAAGCTTCACTATGTTCAATTGGACTTACTCCCTAGTAAATGTATTTCACATGGCAGCCTTGAGCACTTTTGCATGTATCGTTCTTTCCCTCTAGTACATGTGTCCTGTTTAATGCCACTTGAAAATATTGCATATTGGGAAAGAAAAGGCGGTTGCCTACATTTCTGGTTGTGCACTTGAACATGCAGCTCTGGTACTATCAGTGACGGGGCACCACACAAGGGCAGAAATAGGTACTGGCTGCAGAATTCAGCAGCTGGAGAAATCTTGCCTTTCATCTGTTTTTATTCAGTGCAGGTTGTAAGCCCGTAAGTCCACAAACTGGAACCTATGGGTGCATTGGTGGTGCCTGCCGGGACCCCTCATGATTTCCCCCTTCCCAATCACCACCCATGCCCTCTACCCCACCACTGCCAATTTCCTCCCCTCCTCCACTGCTAGCTGCTACCCCAATTTCCCCGCCACCGACCCCCAATTTCCTCCCCCCGCCACCATCCCCAATTTCTTCCCCCTCCCCCACCTGCCTTGAAGGTGAGCTTGGAAGTGTTTGAGCAACACCTGGTAAGCTGGGGCAGAGGTGGTGTACAGGATTCCTCAGTATCAGGGCTTCGGTGACTTGACACATTGCTCTCTGTCACCTCTCAGTGTTTAGCAGAAAATATTGAATTTTGAAAAAATAAGCAAATGCAATGCAAACCTGCTAAAGTTGAATGATCCATTCAAAACGCAGAATTCAAGGTTTTTTTAGCACAATTTTTTTTTTACAGAAAATATATATAGGTATACGCAACTGAGAATACACAGTTATGCTTCAGCACTCAATAGAAAGTATGTGAAGTCCTAGGAAGAAGAAGGTCAGAGTTAGCCTTAGACAGCTTGGCACCCCTAGAGATTAGAGTCTTTGGTTTCCTCCTCCATTTATTCAATTCCTGAATACTTTTTAAAAAAAATTGCATTTGTAGCTCATTTAACAACCATGATGCAACTTTGATACATGATTGGCACGTATGATTTATCCCTGTCATATAAGGTGATTAAATTGCATGCATGATCTAATCACAATTGGTCACACACAAACACACACACCATTTGTTGAAAGTAGGAACTGATGTTGTAAATTTTCCAGTAAATTATAAAAATAAAAGTTAATGCTACTGCAGCCCAGCTTTACTAGTAAAGATGATTATCTGTTTCTGCTATTAAGTGGATGGTTAAGCAGATAGCCTGTGACAGGTGTCTTACCACAAAGTAAGTGGCTATAATTATTTTATTTAATAGATGCAAGCCCACTTTTCAGGGTAAAGACCCTCACAAAGTTGATTACAATGTACTTTAAAATACAAACATGCACACACACACAATACATAAACCATTAAAATAACAAATAAGAGAGCAGGAGCCGATATAATTTCAGTTAAAGACACAGTGCCCTAGAATCAAACAAAGGCAAGCTGAAATAAATAAGTCTTTCAAATCCTCCTAAAGGCCAGCAAAGAGGGGCTGTATACACTATTGTGGGGAGGACATTCCAAAGATGCAGGGCTATCACAGAAAAGATCCTGGCCCTCATGCTCACCAGTCTCACTGATGGACCAGAGAGCAGGGTCTCAGATGCTGACCTTAAAGTTCAGACGGGCTCATATGGATACCAGTGGTCCTTCAGATAACCTGGTCTCAAACCATTTAGGGCAGCCTTCCCCAATCTGGTGCCCTCCCGGTGTGTAGGAATACAGCTCCCATCATCCCCATCCAGCATGGCCAAAGCTGGAGGGCACCAGGCTGGTTGTGGGCTTAAAAGGCTTACATTGGGCCCAGAAACAAATAGGCAGCCATTGTAACTGACACAGAATAGGTGTTGCATAATCCAAACTCTATGCCTACAAGTGTTCTACTAGGTGGTGCATTCTGAACATTACAACAATCATGTAACCAAAGCATGTGTTACTGAGGCATGGCCAGTTTTCTCTAGACAAGGCTGCAGTTGGTGAACCTGACGAAGCTGGTAAAAGGCACTCTTGTGTGGGAACTGCAATCTGAAGCAGGATTTCCCCCACCACTCTTTCCTGTGCATGGATATTGCTATGCGCACCTCCACAGAGGCACCCGTTCTCGAATGTTCTGACCACCTTAAACAGAAGGTGCCGGAGCCAAATGGAGCTGGTCTTTCAGAAGAGCCAATGGAGCAGACCCTGCATCTCCTCTCCTCTTCTCCCTCTGCTGCAGCCTGATGGAATGGCTTCTAAATAACAAATATCTAAACAAGTCTATACACAACAGGATAAAACCAACTCAGGTGATATTTTACAAGGCCTGGGGAAATAAAAAGGTGACAATGAAAAGACACATGTAAGTGGGTGCCAGGCAGGCAAGCCTTTTGGGGTGGGGGCAGTGCTCCAGGGATGGAGTACCACACCCTCTCCCTAGTCACCACCCACTTCATCTCACCTCAGAAGGTGGGGGCATCATAAGAAGGGCCTCCAAGGACGACTGCAGTCTGTGGGTAGGTTCATGTCAGAGAGTATCATGTACAGGGTTGCCAACTTTTGCACTAGCCACCTGTAACTGTCCCTTTAACAGCACTTTGACCTGCAGCAATCAGCATTTGTGCTTGTGTAGCTTCAAAGCTATGGAAAGTTTCACCTCTTCATGTTTTCAGGAGACCTGGTTCTAGTCCCCACTCGGCAATGAAGCTCACCAGGTGACTTTGGGCCAGTCACTGACTCTCAGCCTAACCTACCTCATAATGTTGTTGTGAGGATAAAATGGAGAGGAGGAGTATCAAGTCAGCCACCTTGGGTTCCTTGTAGGGGGGGGAGGAAGGCAGGATATAATTGGAATAATGAATATAAATAAGGATCAATAAATATCAAACCTCTGCTAAAGGAAGAAGAGCGGTCCGGGGCAGTGTTCTTTTTCTGATTAGTTGGCAACCCCAATCAAGCAATATACTGCAAACAAAACTGATATAGTGAAAACACTGAGGGCTCTGCATTCTTCATATCAGTCTCTGCAAGAAAATGGGGTGTGTGGTGAGAGGGGTTCATATCACAGACACACACAAAAAGAGCATGTGGGGGTGCAGGGGCTAGCCCCACTTCTGTTGCTGTGCCCAGCAGCCATGTGTCATGGCCCTGGACACCGGGAGCCCTCGGAGACTGAAGCCTCCAGTGACAGTGACTCTTGGGAGGCCCCAGAAGCAGTCCTTGCTCCCTCTGAACTGGGGCCCACTGCCTCAGACCCCATATATAGGATATATGACCTATATCCATAGGAGGTGCCACACCACTGCCCCCGACTCTGAGGAGTGGACCTCAGGCTCCTCTAGTGAACAGGAAGACCCTGAGGAGCAGCCCCCAACCGGCTTCTCCCTCCTCTGATGTTCACTCCCCAGGAGAAGCCACCACCTGAGGGAAAAGGCAGCTGGCCCTTTCACAGCCAGATACAGCATCCAAGCAGGTGGAGCTTCCAGAAAGACTCTTCTGACTCCTGGCCTGGCTATAAAAAAAACCCTACCAGTTGCTCTCACTCAGTGCTGAGCAAATGGCCAGTTCTCTAGTTCTGGGATTGCTGTCCATGGTTCTGAAACTAACTTTAGTCCCAGATGTGATCCAGCCACACCTCTCCCACGCCATGCCTCCTCAGATAGATTCCCTGATGGAGCATGACATCATGCGTTCAGGGTTCCTCTACACACCCTGATTGGTGGCCCTGATTGGTGGCCCTGATTGGGCCTGAGCCCTCCTCACATGGAGGAGCTCTATGCCCACAGAGTCCTCTCTGATGCACTCTGAATGCATGGACAGCAGTGGAACTGACCCACAAGGCCCTGCAACTCCCCTCACATGTTCTTTCAATGTGCAGGGGGTGTCATATGAACCTCGCATAATAGTAACATCCAATCTGGATTATCCTAACTCAACAGGAAATGACTGTAGGTGGCCTGGGGAATGTGGATGCATCAACTTCCACCAAACCACCTCCGCTAGACTTCATCACGACCGACAGTATTTATTTATTTATTATATTTATACCCCGCCTTTTTTCCTGCAAGGAACCCAAGGCGGCTTACATAATCCTCCTCCTCTCCATTTTATCCTCACAACAACCCTGTGAGGTAGGTTAGGCTGAGAGTCAGTGACTGGCCCAAAGTCACCCAGTGAGTTTCACGGCCGAGCAGGGACTAGAACCCGGATCTCCCGGGTCCCAGTCCAACACTCTCACCACTACGCCACACTGGCTTTCTCTTGAATGCAAGTATCCAAGGACTCCCATTATCCTCTGTTCTTAGAAGTTTATCCATTATCCCTTATTATTATCTTGCATGCAGGGAGAATGCAAGGCTTGGTCTGTGGATGGAAAATTTTACTTTTTCTTGGAGTCACCTCACGGTAACCTTGTGAATCCGATCTGGAAATGAGATGAGTAAAAAAAAAAAAAAAAAAAAGTGGCTTGTTAATCATAAAATAATTAACAAACCACTTGAATATGGATGTATTTCTGGGTGATTCTCAAACTCTGAGAAGACAATTATTCCAAGAGGGATGAGTTTGCATAGCTAGAAGTAGCACTAGCAGTAGCACCGTTGGGAGGGTTTCAGAGTTAATGTATATGTAGCACTTTGAACACTTAGGACACTATAAATGATGGGGATGGATAGTTACTATTGTACAGATGTGCTACTCCACTGCCTTGCTGCAAAATGCAAGCCCTGTTAGAGGTGCCTTATCAGGGTTCCCAGTGGCGCGGAGAGTTCTATTTGCATTCAAGAGAAAGCAAGCAGAACTCCCTTTCAGACCTTGCAGATTCAACATGGCAAGGTCTGAACTGACATGCCTGGAGATGTAGGGGGTGGGGCCAGCATGCATGGCCTGGCCTCATCCTTCTCCCACTTTAAGCCCTCACTCATTCAGGCAAATGCCTGAACAGGGCTACGATTAGTCAGTAAAGCTCTTTTGGCTTTCTTCAAAAGTCTTCAGGTATTTTGCTCAAGGAAAATCAACCAGATTTACTTCAGATAGACACCAGAGCCCACTGATGTTGGGGACATGGCCACACCCTCTGATGTCACTTGCCCATGGAGAGCTTGGGGGGGTCATCCAGCCCCCCACCCACTCCAAACCAATTCCCAACCGCTGACTTTGCATGCAGTTTGACTTAGGGTCAAACTGCATGCAAAGTGGGTGGACTGTAACCAAAACTTGTTCTTTACTTTCAAAACATCTCTCTCTTTTTTTAATGTTTTATTGATTTTTTTCCAATCATGCAACTACTAATGAAAACAAACAAACAATACAACATAAACTTAGTGCACCCCCCACCTCTTGAGACCAAGTTATATTTCTCCCCCCCAAAATGTATATATATATATATGATATTATTCTATATTCTAAAAATGTAACAAATCTTGACAAGGTTTGTTCCCCTTCCCCTTCACCAACACATAATCCAAAAATTTACCCCAAATGTTCACAAAGGTGTCTTTCTCCAATTGTCCTTTTTGACACTTAATATTACAAGTTAATTTATCATTTAGCGCGATATCCCATACCTCTTTATACCATTCAGTAATTGAAAAGACATGTTGAACTTTCCATTTCCTAGCTATCATTAATTTAGCTGTTAACAAATTCAAAATCAATTCTTTTGTATTTTTTAAACAAACTAACTTTTCTGTTATTGTTAACAATGCTAATTTTGGGCAGACTTCTAATTCCATTCCAATTATTTCTGATATTTCTGCAAACACTTTCTGCCAAAATTCCAGAACATTTTTACAGCTCCACCACATGTGGGCATATGTACCTTTTTCATTACACCCTCTCCAACACAATACGGAGCAATTGTTATCTATCCAATTTAATCTTACTGGAGTTAAGTACCATCTCCATACCACTTCATAAAAGTTCTCTTTTATCCTAGTTGACATAACTCTTACAATACGTCTATCCCAAATATTTTTCCAACTTTGTTTCGATATTTCCTCATCAAATTCATTATCCCATAACAATTTAAGAGAATCTTTATGCTATTCTTCTTTTTGTAACATCGTATATAAAACCTTTGTTGTACTTCTTGTTGAAACATTACCTTCTATAGCTTCTCTAGTCAAAACTGTCTTTTCAAAATTGGTTAGTTCTGGACTAAGAGTGTTGGACTGGGACTCCGGAGATTTCGCTGTCAAATCTTGTCCTCCACTCCTTTAACCACAGTTCCAGTTGCATTGAATTTAACCATGAAATTCTCCCTCTTCCTACTGTTTCTATTATATGTTCTCTAGTCTTCAATTTTTCCACCCAATCCATTCCACTTCAAAGCATCTCTATCTGTGTGTGGGGGGGGGGATCTGAGTTTCCTGCCATGTCATTTCCCCCAACTGACGCCTCCCTCCTGCCCAAGCTGCTATTAGCCTCACTAGGGGAAAAGGTGTACTGTACGTATCTGTATTTTACCTGTTTTTCTGTCTAGTGGTGTTAATAGTAGTTTTTTGTGGGGGATATTTCACTTAGGGAAATGGTGGAGGGAGAAAGAGTTACCTCCACTTCTCTCCCAGTACTTGGAAGTAGAGATGGATGAATCGGTCTACTTCCAACCTATGTCAGTTTCACGTGTGTTCATTCATAAGACTGTTCCATCCCATTTCTGCATTAATCTATGTTTTTAAAAAAAATCCACATGAAAATATTTGAATATTGCTAGAAATAGTTGACTGGCCAAGTTTTTGGTTCGTCAGTTGCCTAACCCTATTTGATACCTCACGTATGCAGAAAAGAGTACACTTGCCAGCTCTGGAGGGCATGGCTCCTGTTGTTTAACACAGGGGTGGGCAACCTCAGTTTAATTCCATGCAGTCTTCAGCTGAATGTCAAAAGTCCTCTGCAGGCAGGCAGTTTCAGAGCTCTTGCAAGAGCTCATGTGCCCATGACCAGCACCTAGAGTGGAAAGCAGGAACCGAGCAAGGAAGAGCAGGAGCCAAGGGGGCTCAGTGGGGAGATATTAACCCAGCAAAGGTCCACAGGAGATGGAGAGGCTTTTATTCTCACCGCCAGCTCATCTCCTGGTCCTGGGTCATTGTTTACAACTGGATCTTCTCCCTTCTCCTAAGTAGACCCTTCCTCCCAAGGAAACCCTTGGTGATGAAGCCTCCTGGCAGTCAAACAGGTGCTTCTACCCTGATTTTGGGCTTCCCACCAGATCCACTGCCAGCTTCACTCTTGAGGACCAGTGGGGGGGGCAACGATGAAGGGAGAGAATCGGGGATTGAGGCAGGCTCGGAATGTTATCAGGGTGGCAGGCAAGATGTATTTGAAATGAGGCACTGCCTTGGGACCCTAGCACAGCTTTCCGCAACCTGCTACCTTCCAGGATTCCTGACCATTGGCCATGCTGGCTGGGGCTGATGGAAGCTGAAGTCCAAAACATATCGAGGGCACCAGGTTGGGGAAGGCTGCGCCAGCAGGTTCTTCCTGGTCCTCTGTTTGAGTGGGGTTATCTGCAAGATCTCATACCTCTTCCTCTGAGGAGAACCTCCTGGGTTCTAGGTCAGGTGGGATCCTGACACCCTCTTCCAGCAGCTTCCTGAGTGGGATGGAATAGGAAGCAAGAAAGAGAAAGGGGTAGGAAGGGAGTGAGAGAGAGAAGTGCATAGCAGTAAGAGAGAAAGAAAAGTGGGTGGCCCTGTCTGCTTTCTGGCTCTGGTCACTCACCCATCATCAGCATCTGTCCCCTGACAAATTATCCAGAGGCCCTCAACAGAACAAAATGTTCTCCATCTTTGCTTTAGCAGCAACTTGCCAGGTATAAATTAAACAGATTAAATCTTGCCAGTAATTACATCAGCAAATTTCTGTCTGTCAGGCACAGAACCCCTGTCATTGAAGCATGGGGCATCAAATGAAGGTGTGACTCACGAAACCATTTGGTATGATTTTCATACGGCAATATAATGATATGTAGGATAGATAGATAGATAGATAGATCACAGTTGCAACTGGTGGAGAAAAAAAATGCATGGATGGCAGAAAGAAGAGCCACCTCCCCCCTTACTTTGAACCAACCTCTGCACCCTAACCTATGCTTCCCAGGTCCATGGAGCCAGCTCTGGGGCTACCTACCTCCTCAGCCATCCCTCTGCTTCAGCTTGGAAGTGCCCACCTTGAGCAGAGGGGCTGTGGTGTGGTGGATCCTCCCAGATTTGGGTCCATAGCCGTGGGTGGGTGGGGGAGAATTATCCTATTTATTTATTTATTTATTTATTTATTTATATAACACCCAGCTCTCTGGGGTTTCTTTGTTTCTCACAAAAACATAATTACCTTTCTTTTCCCCAACTCCCCAGTTAATAACAGCTTCCAAGAGTGTTTTAAATAGGGGAAATGATGACGTGAAAAGGTTTAACCCCCTCTCACCCAGTGCCATGGCCATGATCCAACTCAGGTCCCCTGTGGCTGCTTTTAAGTCTAAAAATGTTGGGAGATAATAAGATCATAGGTCAACCACATCACGGCCAGCTTGGACCCTTGCGGACAGAAAGAGAACCAAAAACAGTCCATGCAATGCCACAGGTGACCACTGAGCGGTAGTAGACTATTATTTTTGCTACTTCTACCTACATGATGAGCTCTTTCCTAAATCTTTAAATAAGAAAACACAAGCCGTTTCATTTTGTGCCAGCTATATCAAATCTCAGAAAAAGAAAGCCACATGTTAGCTAATTTCTAAATCAGCATTTTTTTCATTTCATTCATCTCTATTGCCAAACTGATTCAATCTCCAATAGTTAGTAATTAAGTTTTATTTGTTGATTTATTTCATTTATATCCTGCCTAAAGAGTCCAAGGTGGCATACATAATCCTCCTCTCCATTTTATCTTCACAACAACCCTGTGAAGTACTAGATTAGACTGAGAGTCGGTGACTGGCCCAAAGTCACCCAGTGAGCTCCATGGTCAAGTAGGGACTAGAACCCGGGTCTCCGGAGTCCCAGTCCAACACTCTAACCACTGTGCCACACTAGCTGGGGAATACTGGGAATTGAATTTGTAGGACTTTTTCTGTCTAAACATGCCCTTAATAGATCAGATTTCTGTAACTGAACAAAAATAAATCTGCTTTCAACATTTTGAAATATTTTTGTTGATTAAAAATAAGCTAACTCAATGAAGTATTTCTATGGGGAAAAACTGATTTATCATACTTCCATTTATTCTATAATGTATTCACAAACTCCTGGGAGGAAGGATGGGATGCAAATGTGATAGATAAGTAAATACAAAACTCGTTGAATAGGCATTTAATAGAACTGCATTACTAATATCAGTGTTTCTACTTATGCCACTCATTCTTTTCTTTTTTCTCCCCCCCCCTTGTTTTGCTGGTTATTATTAACCGTTTATTAGGTTTTTTCCATTTACCAATACAATACAAACAGTAAACCATCTGCCCCTTCTTGCCCCCTTTCCCTCCCCTTTAGCTTTCCCTCTCCCTTCTTCATATTGTCCTGTATTTAAACAGTAAAGGTTTTGTGTATATAAATAAAACTATTAAGCAAAAATTGGATAAGAGAGAGATCCTATGGCCCCACACACAACATCTAGGGGGCCATAGGATACTTTGGATTCCCAGATCTGAGGTTAGAAACAGCTCTGGCCTCGGGGCTGGGGATATGCGCTCTGATCCCCTTCCCCGCCTCGCAGCTGATGAGGAAAGAACTGCTCCTATGCTGCTTCTGCGAGGTTGAAAAATTGACCTCGGAGAGGGGGGAAAGAGGGTGGGGAGGGGAGAAGTCTGGGGCTGCCAGGATATGAAGTTTCCTGATGGTGCTCTCGCGAGCCTCCTTCCTCCCCCTCCAAAGTGCCACACAGCTACATGGCCAAAATCAACCGTCTAGCTGACCCAGAGTGGGAGGAGCGGGGAACTGGAGTTTGCCTCCATCACTTTCCCCACTCTGCACTGGATGCTTGTAAGCCTCCAAGTTTGGAGGCTCACAAGCATCGAGGGCGCAATCGATAGGCCTGTGCCCTAAGTTCATAGTTACACAGAAAAAAATGAATTTAAAAATGAAGAAAGAAAAGGGTTGTGTCATGCATGTCTCTTTGCTGGCCTGAACTGGTTTTGGAATGGATCATAGCCCTATTCAGGCATTCTGTACCTGAACAGGGCAAACACGTGGGGAGATGGAGTGCAGTCCTGCTCCTCTCCACCATAGCATTAGTTTATTTTATTTATTTATTTATTATATTTATACCCCGCCTTTTTTCCTGCAAGGAACCCAAGGCAGCTTACATAATCCTCCTCCTCCTCTCCATTTTATCCTCACAACAACCCTGTGAGGTAGGTTAGGCTGAGAGTCGGTGACTGGCCCAAAGTCACCCAGTGAGTTTCATGGCTGAGCCGGGACTAGAACCCGGATCTCCTGAGTCCCAGTCCAACACTCTACTTGTGGAGGATGATTGCTAGAAGAAGAGAGCCTCCTGTATCTGTGGAGGCTCTCCACATGAGCCAGAACATGGATTTTCCAGCTAGCAGTTTAAATGGTAACCTTTCTTTGAAAGGTTGTTTGAATTTCTAGTTAAAGGCTAAAGGAAAGCTCTACATATTTTACAAGTTGAACCTATGCAGTCAGAGGTAAGCACAGCTAAGTTCAATGAAGCTTACTCCCAAGTAATGATGCACAGGAGTGTAGTCATGCTCTGTAAATTTAATTGTATGAGATTTTATTAGTGGTTTGCTTGTTTTGGCAGTCTGTGTTTTATAGTGGAGTTTTAAACCAGAGTGTTAGCTCCTTTGAGCATAAATAATAGAAATGCAGGATATATCACACACATGCACACCTCAGTGACAAGACTATAGAGAGCCAGTGTGGGGTAGTGGTTAGAGTGTTGCACTGGGGAGACCCGGGTTCAAGTCCCCGCTCAACCATGAAGCTCACCAAGTGACTTGGGACCAGTCCCTGCCTCTCAGCCTAACCTACCTCATAGGGTTGTTGTGAGGATAAAATGGAGAGAAGAAAGAGGATCATGTACACCACCTTGAAGAAAAAGGCGGGATATCAATGTAGTAAGTAAGCAAATAATAAATATGGATACTCTTAGGGGCATGGCTGTCATGATGAGCTCCTGGTACTTCAAAATTTACTGCTACACCACTGTAATTGAAAGCCATCACTGGTGGCCATGGTTCTCTGTGGCGAAAGCCCTGCATACTTTGTACTGACAAACAAAAATAGAAAAACGTTTTCTTTGTGTCATCAAAACCATTTCCCAGAAGTTCGAAAGATGCGATTGTTGGGAAGTGAGGTGGGGGTGCTGGTGGACTGACTTTTGTTGTTGTTGCTGTTCCTCAAAAAACTCCCCCATCACTTTATCTCAATGCCTGGGAAAGCTGCACAACCTTGATTTCTGGCCTCTGTGTGATAAAAAGCGGCTGTTAAGCACTGGAACGGTGCCAAAAGCAAGTAAACAAACAGACAAAAGTGGGAATCGTATTTCCCTCATCCCATAAAGGGAGTTCCAGTTGCCTCATTCTATTACCTTCTTTCCCTATCTTCATATTAGCTGCATTCAAATGTTGTTTCATTTATGTAATAGTTCCATGTGCTTAGGCAAAAACAAACACCCACACCCTTATATAAAATATATTTTAAAAAACACATTTCACAAATTAGTAGATGTTTCTCACTCCCCCCCCTTTATTTAACACCATTGGCAAATACTTCAGTAGAAGACAGGGCTTGCCAGCAACGCTGTCGTCTCCAACACAGCCAGGGCCGGCTCCAGGTTTTTTCGGGGCCCTTGGGCGAGGCACCCTCAGTGGGTCTATCTATCTTCTCATTGCCATTGTCACCAGCATGCTATTGCTCTGCATCCTCTTTTTCACCATTGCTACCACTCACTTGACAAGCCGGGAGCCAGTGAGCAAGCAGGCAGTGGCACCTGCCTTCTCCTCTTTCCTTCACACCACCACCACTACTGTTGCCTGGGCCAGATTGAGAGGCAGGTGAACAAGCAGGTTGCAATGGAGGAGGAGCAAGTCCGGGGGGCTCTTGTTGGTGGGCCCCTGCTGGGGTGTGGGCCCTTGGCGGGTGCCCGACCATCCCTACCCTTGATGCCAGCCCTGCCCACAGCTAGGATTGCCAGCTTTTCCAGCTGGCCCCTGCCACTGTGCCTTTAATAATGGTTCATCCACCCTCATTAGTAAGTGAAGCTTCCCCCAGCATGTGTGTAAATGTTATCATCTGCTAACTGTTGCATTTCAAAGCACTGGGAAAGGCACAGCAGCGAGGTCTGGTTGAAAACTGCACCCAACACTTTTTGTTATGTAACAAAATTTAAATGAAATATCATATTTGAAGCTCAGTGCTGTGCATTCTTATTCCTTGACCTCTTTATTCAGAAATAAGTCCCACTAGTCCAATGGAAGTTACTTCCTGTCATGCCCTTCCTCCTCCTCTGAGGAGGAACTAGAGCTCCCAGAGACCGATGCCACTGAACCATCCATGTCAGAAGATGAGGAGGAGCCTGGGCCCTCAGGGAAGATGGCTGCAGATCCATTCCTGTCAGGTGGAGGGGACTGGGCAACCCCCTGACCCCCAGGAGCATCATCACCTCAAGCTGCAGGCCAGTAGGGCTCCTGTGAGAAGGAGTGCTCGCTTGCAGAAAAGGACTCTTCAGGAGAAAACAACTCCTCATAATTAGGGCTCTGACCAGAGAGCTCTAATCTACTGCAGCTGAGCCTTGTGTGAGGCTCAGCAGGCTCTGGTGTTAAACGCCTTCAGCGTGTGCCTAGCTAGTGCTGGAAACAACACTGTTCTTCAGCTCCTGTGCCTTGTATCCTGAACCTTGCCTTGTTGATTCATGCTCCATGCTATTGAACCTTGGACTCTTGCTTGACTCTGCTTCTGGACTGTGTAATGTATTTGACTGCTTAACCATGCTTTGACCTCTACAGCTTGCCTGCTCCCTTATGGGACTGCAACCTTGGTGCTTGACTGTTTGCCTGTGCTGTGACCTTGCTTTTTGGATTGCCCCATAACTCAGAGTCTGCTTCAGTCAAAGCAGGGCACTTCCTAGTGAGGTTTGTATAGCAAGGGTGGTAGAACCTATGGCTCTCCAGATGTTGTTGGACTACAACTCCCATTATCCCATGCTGGCTAGGGGTGATGGGAGTTAGAGCCCAATAACATCTGGAGAGCCATAGGTTCACCACCCCTGGTGTGTAGGATTTAACCAGTATGGCAACACAGTGTTTGGTTTTTTGCTGATGGTATTAGTAAAAAGAGAGGGGGATTCAAAGCTAAAGAATTCAAATCCATAATCATACATGAGTCACATGGGATGACCTTGGGTCAGTCTCTCAGCCTAACCTACACCACAGGGTGCTTGTGAGAATAAAATGAGTGTGGGGAAAGCAGGCCTGGCATCAGCACCCAGTATGGTGGGGCAAATGCCAGGGGCCACTGGACCCCAGATGGTCCGTCGCTGCTGATGCCAGCCTCCTTCGTTTTTTCTATACTTTGCTTTTTATGGTCCTGTGCTTGAAAGACAATCTTCAGGATAAGTTGTTTGTTTATTTATTTCATTTCATTTTTATACCGCCCAATAGCCGAAGCTCTCTAGGCGGTTTACAGCAATTAACAAGACAGTCCCTACCCGCAGGCTTACCATCTAAAAAGACACGACACACAAGGAAAAGGGAATGGGGAGGGAAGAAGGGGAAATATTAATATTCCCAGCAGGGCTGGTGGAGTGGCCCTGCGCTCCCTCTCATCTCCCTCCTCTCAGCCTGCTGGAATGGCTGCTGGTGGTGGCAGTTGAGGGAGGAGGAGCGGTCCCAGAAGCATGCTAGAGAAATTAAGACAACAGCAGCTGTCCCATTCAGAGCTGCTGCTGGCCCTGGAGGAGAGTCATGTATGCCACTCTGAGCTACTTAGCGGAAAGGTGGCATAATGACCTGTGATAAATAAAAATATGATGTCCAAAATAAAGATCCCCCCATAAAACAGGGTCAATAAACTGTGTGTATGGTCTATGTGTGAGAGAACCACAAACTATTTTTTCTTTCTTTCCATCTTTCTTTCATTCATTCATGGTGAGCCATTCTGTCATTCTCTCGACTGTGTTCTCTGGAGTCTTGGCTAGCATTACCCTGAAAGCTACCGCTCTGAAGACAGGGCAGGGCCGGATTAAGATAGGGGCTATTGGAGCTGCAGCTCCAGGCCCCTACCTCAAAATAGGCCCACAATAGGGACGCGCCTCTGTCCAGCCTGCTCCCGGGAGGCTTGCGGGCCGCTCGCCCCGCCCCGCCGTGCCCTGCCGCCAACAGGGCGGGGCCAGTCCAGCTCCAACCCGCCCGCCCAGCCGCCTGCCTGCCTGGCTCCGCCCCCTGCGCTGCGCGGCCGGACGCGCTGCCGCCTGCGGGGGGCCGGGGTGAGCGGGCGACGAACGCGTTGGCCAACCGCCTCCGTCGCCCCATGGCACCGGCGGCAATCGGGCAGCGCGTCCCGGGCAGAGGCACAGCGCCCACCCGCCACCGCCTCCCCCCTCTCCGGCCGCCTGCTCGATTCAGCCTTTTGCGCGCTCTCCGGGGCCGCGCTCCGCGGTATGTTTTGGCTGCGCGGGATCCCTCCGGGCAGGCGGTGCCTTCCGAGGGGCGTCTCCGGGGGCGAGGGGCGGCGCTGTTGCACGGGGATGGGGGAGGCCCGGTTGGTGTGTCTCGCAGCACGCCGCCGGCCCACTCCACACGGAAGCCCCGCCGAGGGCCTGAAGCGCGGGGGCCCCTGTGGGGGAAGCGCCGTGACGCGGTCTGGCCTGTGCAGCGGGCCCGAAGCCAAGGGCCGGCGAGGGAGGGAGGGAGGGAGGGAGGCATCCGGCCTTGTCCGCAGCGCCTTGCCCCGGGCTCAAGAGCGGGACTTGCTGTTGCGCGCCGGCGCCCCCCCCTGCAGGTGGGCCAGGCAGCCGGGCCGGCGTTTCCCGGGGTGGGCCCCGCTGCTGCTGCCGCTGCACGGCCTGTTTCTTCACCTGAACCCTCAAACACTCCCTGATCAAAAGATTGCTCTGCGGGAGGCCACCTGCTACCCTCCAGATGTTTTGGACTACAACTCCCATAAGCCCTAGCTAACATGACCAATAGTCGGGGCTTATGGGGTTGCAGCAGTGCAAAACATCTGGAGGGCCCCAGGAGGCCTGCTCACTTGCCTGACACCCCCTCCCCCTTCTCACTGACCTAGCCCTAACCCCGGCCCGGTTAACGGCAGGGCTGAGAGGGCTGTATCAGAAATATGCATTCTAGCAGCTGATAGTCTACGTTCCAGAGCCACTACACTAGTGTCAAAATATCCTGAAGATCTTGAACCCCTGTTTGCATACGAAATTGTACAGTTTTCATCTATTTTCAAAATGTACCAATCTTCCACCGCAAATCAAGACATTCATGGGAGTCAAGAAACACAAATGTACAAGTTTATGATTGCACAATCTCTAGTCGGTGCATTTCCAAATACATTTGTGACCCTCCGCATGTATTTGTGTTTAATGGTCAGCAACTGCAGTGGTGAGCGTTCATTTTCAGCATTAAAACATGTGAAAAATGAACTAAGGTCTTCCATGGGTCAGGAGTGTTTAAATGCGCTCTCTCTGTTGTGCATTGAAAATGGTTTGCTGAACGAGCTTAATCTTGATTCTACAATTGAGGAATTTGCAAGTAAAAAAGCAAGAAAAGTTAATGTGTAATTTTATTTTAATCTACCAGCTTGATTCATTTAGTTTAAAATGCAGGTTAGAGTTCAGTGAATAACCTGTTTGTGTGTTTAAAACTAGTGGTTGCTATTTATTTCAAGAGTTACTCTCTGCACCATAATCATAATGCAGGCTGTATTGATTATGATGCTTTAATAATAATAATAATAATAATAATAATACTTTAAGGAACAAATTTTTATGAGCCAAACATCATACACTTATATTTAAATTGTTTATATGGTTTATGTTTATTTACAAATGGTTGTTGTGAATGTTCTATTTATAACGGTTTTATTGAGTTAACAAGCTTATTGTTTACAAAAAAAGAAATATTTTCAATATGTTTCTGTTTTGGCACTTTAATGGTAATTAAAATATTTAATTTGTTTTAATATAAAATTGCGTCTTCATTTTATTTATTTCCATAAAAAGCCTCACCAAAATCCTCAGCACCAGGCCCATAATGCTCTTAATCAGGCCCTGAGACAGGGGGATACTTTGCATGTCAAGCAAATGTAGAAACAGCAATAACTAACTCAAATAAGGGTTTCCCTAGGGAGCAGTGCCAGAGATTATAGCAATTTGTTTACTTCCTACGCAGATAATGAGGTACATATGGCCTCTGAGCACAATTCGCACATAAGCCACAAAGTAATGTTTTTGATTTCGGGGTTCTAAAGCAATATTGAAAGTACGTCTAACTGTAATGATACCATCATTAACTACATACAGTCCCTAAAATGAGAACATCAGAAGGCATAGACTTAAAGCATTAATCTCTGGTTTAAGGACTGGGAAACTACTGGGGCCTGGGGGCCAATCCCCCTCCCTTGGAACCCACCAGAGGCCTCCCCCATCCCCACTGCCACCAAATATGAGGCTATTTGCTGCAGTGCTGCCAAATTTCCCTCTGAAATTCATTGGTTCGGCAGCAGAATAGCATCAATTTCTCTTTAAAACAAGGCACACGGGGAGCACACACTTCATTTTAAAGCAAAATAGTGCTCCTCGGACAGTTCCCCGTGTGCCTTGTTCTAAAGAGGAATCATGACTACTTTGCCGCCGCACTGGTGTGGGGGCACAAGAAAGGCCACGGGGGCTCATGAGTTGGCCACACACCCACCCCGATGTATTGTGAAAGGACAGATGATGACCTACCCCTCATAGTAACAAAATGAGGTTTTACAAACATCACATATGCTAGAAGTGTCTGGGATGACATCTGTTGCTACATTAACTATGCCCTTGCCTCTACTACTGTCTGTAGTATATGCCTGTAGGGGAGGCTGTACCTGTAGGTATAGTCTTTAAGATTTTGTTAGCTTTGCTCAATATGAGGCTATGTTTATATATGGGGGGTGCAATCCGATGCCCTCCACGCAAGAGGAGGATCTGGCAATTTTTGCATGATATGCGTACGCTTTGCAATTCCCCTGCTGCCTCTGATCTCGCCCCTCCCAGAGACGATCCACCTGACCACCCACAATTTGCAGAGGCCTGCAAGTGCTGCTGGCTCAGCTTGCTGACTGATCGCCTGAAGAGCGCCGCGCCGCCTCTCTTGTGCTTGCGAGCCAACGCCCAATAAGGCAGAGGAAAGGCAAACATCTCTCTGTTCTGCGCCTGGCATGTGCGTACCCTCCAACCATTAGCCTTTCTTCTAAAGCCTGAGGGAACAGTAGGCTTTTAGAACGGATTGCTGTTTCTGCTATCGACGTGCTGGAGGCTGAACTCTTAGACTGAGCATTTAACCCTTCCCATGCTTCTACCTTTAGAGATCAACGTAAGATCCAGATGCGCGCGTGTGTGTTTTGTTGTGGTTTTAACCCCTTTCCAGTGTTCGAGGTCTGAAAGGAATTCTTCCTCAGGTTTAATTAACAGCATATCAACAACAACAACAGATAGCTGTGCTAATCTCTGAGAAAAAAAATAAAATAAAAAATCCAGTTGGGGAAATTATTAGGAAGAGTCAACACACTACAAAAGTGTGCAAGCTTTTGAGTTTTCCAGAACTCATTAGGCTAAGTAGTACAAAAAGCAAGGGACAGGTGAAGAAAGTCCAAAAATTTGGCCAGATGCATGGCCATGAGTTGTGCAGTTTAGATAGACCCACCTTCAAAATGGAGATTTGCAGACTGAGGTTGCAATCCTTACCTGGGAGTAAGCCCCCTTGAGCTCAGTGGGACTTACTTCTAAGTAAATATGCACAGGATTGTGCTGTTAATGAATTAGCCATTGATAGTTGTAGCAGGTATCAGATTACATTCTGATTCATAAGCATTCTGGGAGAGAGAAGCAATGTCTGCTCTCCATTTCTGAAACATAACTCAGAACTGTAACTCAGTTCTGCTTATTGCCTTGGGCGAAACACATAGGTTCCTGAGTTGGCATAGGGCGGAATTACAGAGAAACATGACAGTCCTTATATTAGCAAAGCTGGAGATTAATTGTAGGTGGTGGATTAGCTTAAACTCAATTGAAGAGCAAAGTCCCTCTTCAGGTGGTAGAATTTTTTCATCTGATCTGGTGGTAGATTCTGCCCTGAATGGCTGCCTATGGTATTTTCCAAAGCACATGATAAAACAAAAACAAAACAGAGGGAACTGTGCTGGTTCATGAGGAAAAAATCCAAAATCCACAGTTGAACAACACCTTTATTACAACCAACCGAAATTCCATAAAGGTGTGCAAGCTTTTGAGTTCTTCAGATCATCAGGCTAGTTGGTACAAAAAGCAGGGGATGTGGGGGTGGGGAATCATCAGAGGCACAGGAGCCCTGCCAGGAAAAAAGTTGGCAACCTTACCTTATATAGACATACATACACACAGGGCTGAAATGCCAAAATTCAGCAGGTGAAGGTTATCCCACTATTTAATCTCTATGGTGGGAAAACTTCAAGCAATGAAGTTCTGCCTGTCAAGCACCTGTAAAAAGGTGCAGGAACCCAGTCAAGAAAAAGGTGTCAACTGTACACCCTGGCATGACATGCATTGTTTAGGGTCTCCATTTTCTTTCAGACAGGGGCAGGGCCCCTCTGCCTGAAATAGCTGTATGGCAGGCAGAAAGTCAACTGACATAGCATCTCTGCTTCAGGAAAAATTATTACAGTAATACCTTGGATTGCAAGTAACTTGGTTTGAGAGTGTTTTGCAAGACAAGCAAATTTTTAAATATTTAATTTTTTTTTACTTGATATACAAGCGACGTCTTGCAATACAAGTACTGTAGTACGATTTAAATTAAAAATCTCTGTACAAATTTTTTTTGGGGGGGATTTCGTTTTGATATAAGAGTGTTTTGGATTACAAGCACGTTTCCAGAATGAATTATGCTCTCAATCCAAGGCATGACTGTATGTGTATCATAACTATTATGTGTACTTAATAGCCCTATTAGGTATAAGAGGGTCTATTCAGGTGCTTCCTTTCCTCTGGACTGAATGCCTCTGGACCCAGAAGCATGCTAGGGAAGGGAAAGGAAGAGGGTAGGGCAGCTGGAAGCTGAAGCTCTGCTTTACAGCTGCCCAAGGCAAAAATATGTGTGGAAACATGTTTTTAAAATGTTATTTTTAAAAAAAAAGATTGAGAGGGCAGGGTGCTCAGCAGGTGTCTGGGGTTGCAGTGATGCTTGGCAATGTTGCCAACACTAGGGCTAGAAGATTCCAGCACAAACTGCATTATTTTCCACAGGCATCACATATGGACATCTCCTTCAGATCTAAGCACAACCTCTAGGCCACCTTTACCCTAGCAAAGGGCTGGAATGAACACAAATTGTTCTTCAAGATAGATCCAATTATTATTGATCGTCTCCAAATCCAAGCTCTTGGAAGCAACCATGAACAACTCTGGCAAAGTCTGATACAGTAAGGTCATGTCAGGAACTGTGAGGCTGTACATGTTTCTTGCACGGAGACAGGCCTAGGTCCAGCACCAGGCATCCTAGAGCAGCTGAAGGGGCCCCATTGAACTCCATGGTGCTGAGACCTGCCCCAGGCCCTCCATGCTGGGCAACTGGTTCCGAGAACCTTCATTTTAATTTCTCAGTGCCCCAGAAAATTAAAATTGCAGCTCCTACCTTTGGAATGCCACCGCCGCCAAAAAAGCCCAAAGTGGCCCATCGGTGTAACGGGGGGCAGCAGCCATCATGTTGCCCAGAACCCCCTCAGATCCAGAGCTGACCTTGCATGTAGACAACGTATGAGGTCACAAGCCCTCTTCAAACATTTGGTCAGGTAGAATGAATACTGTGTGTGTAGTAGCATTGCAATGGCAGCCCCAACCTACGTGCATTCATTATGTGTGTTGAGTGAGAGCCCCCCATGCATTCAGCTCTATGGGTGGAGGGCTCTGTCTCTGCATGATCCGGAAGCCTGTATTTCTAGAACAGTGTTCTCCAACTTTGGGTCCCCAGATGTTTTTGGCCTACAACTCCCAGCATGCTGGGAGTTGTAGGCCAAAAACATCTGGGGACCCAAGGTTGGAGAACACTGTTCTAGAGTGTACAGACCCCTCTACACATACAGCTGCACACATGTGGGCTCTCTACACATGATAAATGCACATGGATAACGGACAGAGACTGCAGCCATGCTACATACTGCTCCCCTTCTATGTGTTTTCATTTTATCTGAATGAATGCCGCAAGGGGGCTCCTGATCATTGCCCCACATGCAGTTTGAGAAAGGTGATGCTGAAGTCTTTACAAAAGTGAGAAATGCAAGTAAGCCAGACTAATTACGGAGATCATACTGATTCCATCTGGTCATGTCATTATCGAGTCATGGAATTCCTGTGTTACAGGGACATGGTGGATTCAAAACCTTGTTTCAGAGTGGTTGGGGGTGGGCTGGGGAGACTTTACACAGCTGATGTAAGACACTCTTTACATCAGGAATAGGGACCGCGTGGCCCTCCAGATGTTGTTGGACTATAACTCCCATCATCCCTCACCATTGGCTATGCTGGCTAGGACTGATGGGAGTTACGGTCCAACTATATCTGGATGGCCACACATTCCCCTCCCACCACACATGGGTGGGATGCTGTTGCACTCCTGTCCTGCTTGTGGGTTTCCTGTGGGCAGCTAGTCGGCCACTGTGTGAACAGAATGCTGGACTAGATGGACCCTTGGTCTGATCCAGCAGGGTTCTTCTTATGTTCCCCACCCCTGATGTAGCAGTTTGAGTGTTGGACTAGGACTGGGTAGACCCAAGTTCAAATCCCGATTCAGCCATGAAGTTCCCTGGGTGACCTTGGGCCAATCACTGTCTCTCAGAACTAACTTACCTCTCAGGATTGTTGTGAAGTTAAAAATAAGGCTGGGAGAGAAGAACCATGAATGCAGCCTTGACTTGAGCTCTTTGGAGGTAAGGTAGGAAATAAAGCGTTCATTTGGAAGGGAGCAGCAAGGGGAAACCAGCAGTCAGGGATGGTGGAAATATTTTTGAGTTTACAGAGGGCAACTTGGGCAAGGGTACTAGAAGAATGAGAAGGGGGCATGGAGAGACAAGATGAGTAAATAGGTAAGTCGGTGGATGAGAATGCTGAAGACATTGGAAAGTCAACAAAAGTTTAGAGAGAATATATTGTAGTGATAAAAGAGGGAGCTAGTGTAGCAACATAGAAGAGAACAGAAAACACAGAGGCACTTGGAAGTGACACCGAACCCCACAGCACCTCCTTCAGCCTGAAAGTGCTTATATGACCAAACAAGTGTGTAACCCATTGTCTTTCCTTCGCCTAAGTTATTGGAAAGCATCCGAGCTGCCCTTGATCGCTTTCAACAGGCGCCGCCGGGTCTTTGCGCCTCAATGTTCCCCTCGGGTCTTTTTAGCTGTCGTTTCTTTCGCGAGGCGCAGCTGCTTCCCCCCCCCCCCCTTAAAGCGCGTCTCCAGCGCGGAATAGCCCCCAGCGATGATGACCCCTCCTTCTTCCAGCCTCCTGTTCCCGGAGATGCCCGACGGCGGCCCCGGCCCCTCCCTTGCAGGTTCCCCCCTGCGCCCTTGCACACCCAGTCTCATTGCTTTCCGTCTGCACCAGGGGCACCACCCTCGCTGTGCGCGGGGAGGCTTGTTGAACGCCGAGGACAGGCGCTGCTCCCGTCGCGATTGGATGCAGTTTTCGAGGCCGGCTTACTCCCCCCCCCCCCCGAAGCAGAGCAGAGCCGCGCCGCGCCGCGCCCTGCCCGACCGGGCACCGCCCCCTCCTCGCCTGGGGCTGGTTTGGTCCCCAGAGCCCGGGCGGGGCCGCGCTTGGCTCACGTGGCCAAAAGAAAGGGCGCCGCCGCAGCTGCCGCCGCCGCCAATAAGGCAGGCGCGCTGTTGTTTTCAATCCCTGGAGCCGCGCTCTGGTTTTTCTGGAGTGGGCTTTGCTGGAAGCAGCCGTAGTTGTAACTGCACTCCCCCCCCCCCCCCAGCTATGGAGTAACTGGAGAGAGAAAAGTGACTGAGGGAGAAAAAAGGCAGAGAAAGAAAGACAGTCGGTTTGCAGGTGGTGACCAAAAAAAGAGAGAGGGAGAGACCAGCAGTGTGAAGGAGGCTTCACTTGTAGCTGTGATGAAAACTCCATCTACGGGGCATGGGAGCAAGTAAGTGCTTTTCTCTGCGTCTCTCCTTCCCTATTTTCTTTGTGGCTTGAAACTAGACAAGGCTCTGCTCGCTCTTAGCTGCCACTTGTGCATTTCTGGAAAACTCGCAGCCGCCTGGCCCTTGGCTCCAGCAGCAAACCTCCCCCCCCCCAACCCCGGTCAATATAGCTCTGCTAACGGGCATTTCGGAAGGATCTGGTGACGTCCAAGCCGAGCGAATGAATTATAGGGTGGTAGCCAATGTAAGACTTACATAGAGTAGACCCATTAAATGAAAGGGTCTTAAGTTAGACCAACACTGGATACAAACCGTTGGATTCGACCCTTAGCAGCCGTCCCAGCGTCTCGAGTTTTAGTAATTAGTTTTTATCAAAGAATCACCCCCGTTTCTTTTGCTCCCCCTAAACCCAAAGCCGCCCCAATTCTTTGAAACTCCTACAAAGTCACTCACTTCGTAACGTGTTGTGTGTTTTTTAAACTTTTCTGAAAAGCCCCCCCCCCCCGCCGCCGCCGCCGCCGCCGCACGCATCTGTATTGGAGAGAGGGAGAGAGCGAGGCGAAGATTTAGGGATAGGTGGAGCATCCTTTTTCTCATCCTTTCTTCTTCGTTGGTTGCTAAGCGCTGCTGACCATGTTTCCGGGAAGACCTCTGGTGACACAGACAGGAATGACAGCAGCAAATGAGAAAAAGGAAGGGCTTAGTTCTTCTCATCTTTCCCCACCCAGCCCACACTCACCCAGCTTTATAAGTGAGTTATAAGTGCTTACTGCTTACCTTAAAAACAAAACAAAAACAGACAAGGGTCTTTTTATTTCATGTGAAATATTCACTACGATATTTATATTTTTAGTATTCCAAACATGCATGCCTAGCAACATATTTCTCTTTCTCTCTCTCTCCCCCCCCCCCCCGCACCCTTCTTTTGCTTTACAACCAACCTGAATAAGAGTAATGGTGAACTTGAAGTGCGCTCACTACTTTGTGACTGGTTTTTAGTTAGTCCTACAGACAGTTGATGTTTGGATTCCCCTCCCCTCCTAATAGACCAACATGGCTGACTGCATTTTTGGTTGGCTAGATTTTTTCTGAACGAGTGGTTTTTGCTCTGATATTATAATTATTGTACATCTGCCTTTTAAGGCTACAATCCTATGCCCACTTTACCTAGCAGTAAGTCCCATTGAACTCATGTGTAGGATTGCACTCTAAAAGCTCAATCCTATGCATGTTTAGATGGGGGGAAAGTCCTAAAAGAAAACCTTAAAAAGCAGGCTGGGGAATGCTGGGAATTGTAGGACTTCTTCCGTCTAAACATGCATAGGATTGCACCCGAAGTAACTTTAGCTCTGCACAGATATTCAGTCTCTGTGCGTCTAGGATGGACGACTGTTATTGCAATGTGTCCCCCCCCTTCCGCCACCCCATATAGGAGAATGTTTGCACAGGAGCCTTTGTGCATAGCAATGTACAGATCATGGAATTCATGCCTACCCACATAGGCCCCCATGCAAATGGTCTGTGGGATACAGAGAGGGAGTGAGGACCACTGCCATGATAGCAATCCCTCCTTCCACATACAGAAAGGGATGTTTGTACAGTTTTTTTGTGCTCTGGTTGAGTTTGTGTGCTCAACCAAAATTGAGCGCACAACCCCTAGGACATTACTCAGGGGTGGCTTCCCATTTTTGCACCCGCGGAAATGCTCACACCTGCATGTCCAGAATTGCACAATTCCATCTAAAATAATAATAATAATAATAAAAATTTGCAAACCTATTTGCGCACATTTGGGGTGCAATATTTTTTTTAAAAGGGGTGGCGAACCACTGACAGCCCCTCCAGTGTGCTGCTTGGGCACTTCAGAGGGGGTGTCAGTGGCTGTCAAAACTAAGATTGTGTAAAATGATCTCCAGGGGCAGGTGGGGAATGAGAAAGGGGGGGGGGGAAGCTGCGGCAAGCCAAAACAATTCCTGATCACGGGGTGGGAGCAGCAAGCCAGTGATGGTCGCCCCACCATGCCGCTTGGATTTTTTTGCCAAGCAGCTCGCTTGCCATTGCCCATAACCCATGGTGGTCCAGGTTTGGACAACATTCCAACCCACCATGGGTGAAATAAACCCTATGTGGTGAGAGTGTTGGACTGGGACTCAGGAGATCCGGGTTCTGGTCCCCGCTCAGCCGTGAAACTCACTAGGTGACTTTGGGCCAGTCACTGGCTCTCAGCCTAACCTACCTCACAGGGTTGTTGTGCAGATAAAATGGAGAGGAGGAGGATTATGTAAGCCGCCTTGGGTTCCTTGCAGGAAAAAAGGCAGGGTATAAATATAATAAAATAAATAAATACTACAGACCATGGGTTCTCAGGGTGGCATGTTGGGGGGGGGGGGAAACACAAGCCACCATGAGGAAAGTGGTCTGGGTTTGGAGGACGTGGCAACCAACTGTGGCTCGCTGCCCGTGTGAACCAGGTCATAGTGTTTCCCCCATCTCAGTTTACTTATCTTGAGCCTTTCCTACATATACTGGTAGTAAATGGGAACAGTAGTAATTTGTGCTATACATTTTATGGGGTTAGTATTCAGTGAAAAATATATACAGTCTACCAATGACTGTAGGACACAAGCATCTGGACCACAGAGCCCTCGAAAGGGAGATTCATCACTGCTTACTTGCAGAGATTGGTGTGGAGGATGGGGGAGTTGTGTGCATATTGCTCCTGTTGCTTTTGAGGATGCCGGCTGGTCAAAACTTTGCCTGCCTTGACTCCTGGCCAGTGGTTATACTGAATGAGGGGCCCCTCTCCCAGTCCCCATCACAGCTCAGCTGTGTGCTTGTAGCATTGCCACCTGGCCTGTTTAAAACTTGCATGACTGCATTGTTGGTGCATTGGATTTCTGGTTTCCCAGGTTGACACTTTTATTTCATTGTGGTTGTTATTGTTGTTATTATTATTAGTTTAGTCTTTCGTATGATCCAGCATGGTCAACAGTTCTTCATAGCCAACAGCTTTGCGTGATAATCACAAACTTACAGTATAATCTTAAGTAGTTCTAACCGCCTTTAAAGATGGTTAGAAATCTTCAGCTGGGGCAGAATATGGCTACCTCCTGAATATTGGTGGGGGTACAGTGGTCAGACCATGTGACACAGATATTGCACCAGTCGCTGGTGACTTTCCAAGTTCAATGCAAAGTGCTGGTTTTAACCTTCAAAACCTTAAACCAGGGGTGGGCAACTTGGCCTATACAGTAATACCTTGGATTGCAAGTAACTTGGTTTGAGAGCGTTTTGCAAGACAAGCAAATTTTTAATTATTATTATTTTTTTACTTGATATACAAGCATCGTCTTGCAATACAAGTACTGTAGTACAGCTTAAATTAAAAATCTCTGTACAAATTTTTTTGGGGGGATTTCGTTTTGATATAAGAGTGTTTTGGATTACAAGCATGTTTCCGGAACGAATTATGCTCTCAATCCAAGGCATGACTGTAAGTTGTTTTGGCCTATAACTCCTAGTCAGCATAGCCAATGGTGAGGGATGATGGGATTTGTAGACCAATACATCTGGAGGGACACAAGTTGTCCACCCCTGCCTTAAACAGTTTGAGGCCAAGTTACTTGAAGGACCTCCTTTATTCATACCAGCCTGCCTGCACCTTGAGGTCAGCTGCTGGAGACCAGGTCACATGCCCACCAAAGGCAACCAGGCTGGCAAGCACTAGAAAGTAGGCTTTTTGGCTGTGGCCCCATGCTTGTGAAATGGGTTGAAACTGGGATGCATCAGGCCCTGTCATTACAGGCTTTGAGAAGAGCTCTTAAGATGCACTGGTTTCCTCTGGCCTTTTCTTAAGATAGGTTTTATGGACTGCTGAACTGCGATGGTCTCAGCTACTGTAGTTTAAATATTTATTGGAGTTTTGTATTGTCCTGAACAGTATGTGTTTAGTTGGTTTTTATTAAAGGTTAATTTTTTATTAAAGGTTAAATGTATTTTGTTATTGTGTTTATATCAAGTTTTGGAAGCTGCCTTGAAGAGGGTTATTCTCTAAATTATCTTAAATGAAAAATAAATATGTCTACTAAGATATCAGTGAGATGTTGGGGAATTGCTGCCTAGTGAATGTGCTTCAAATGGCTGCTTTAGATTTTGCCTTGCCTCAAGTCTCCACATGATTTTATCTAGGAGTTGCAAGTACATGTTGACCAGAAAGTAAAAAGGCATGCTCTCAAACTGCAAAGAGAGGATATGCTTTTGAACTAAAAAAACAATCCCCTTTTTGGGTGGAGATGAAAATAATAAAAATCACTGCTGCTTAGAAGCCTGTCTGACAAAGACCAGTGTGACCACTCAGAAATGTCCCAGGTTCAATCCCCAGCCTCTCCAGGTAGGGCAACAAATGAATCCTGCCTGAAACCCTGGAGAACGGTTGTCAGTGTTATCAATTCTGGGCTATATGGGCCAATAGTCTGATTCAGTATAAGGTAGCTTCCAATGTTCCTATTTCTTTGTGCATAGTATGTCCCAAAGTCATATTGCAAAAATCTGAGGCAATCCACACAACAGTTGAAGAGTTGTCTTCAATTGTCCCTGATATCAGCATTATTTCTGGAGTTTTATATGGAAAAGTTAGTAGTTAGTATTTTAAAAAGTACTTTTCTGCATTAACTGTTGCAGTATCCCCCCAAAACGTGTAAAGATCTTAATAACAGATGTCCATCCATACTAGATTGAAATGCCTCGTTATTTGGTGTGATAGCCAGACATGCAGTTTCACAAGGAAGATAGCATGGTGGTCAGGGCTGGCTGCTCCTATGGAGAAAGAATAAGTTGAGAAATGGGATCTTACCCCCTGATAGTCTAAATATTCTTTGAACATTCAGTGGTTGTTAACATTAAGGAGACAGGCTACCACACTATACAACAAGTTGCTTCCAGCTACTAGGAACATAGAAATGTTACTTTTGGCTTGATCCTAGTCATGGATGCTCAGAAACAAGTTGTTAGAATATACGTAGTTTATACAGGCTTACTTCCAAGAAAGAGTACATAGGATAGCAACCTATGATGTTTGTACATCTGCAGTCCTCAGAGCATGAGGCTCCTGAGTTAATGGATCAGGGCGAGGGCTCAGTTACAGAAAGGCATCGTGAGGTTCCCAGCTCCTTAGGACCTAGTTCTCCAGGAAGCCCTGTAGTGGAGACAGGGCTCACAGGGCCAAAGTGCTGGGATTTCTTTGATTTTTTTCCTTGGATAAAGTGTCTGATCAAGAAATGATCAGTGGGGCAAATGGCTATTCTCTGTTCTGTTCCTGCTAGTGAGCCCTATCGCAGTGAGAGCCTAATCTATGGCACTATGAAGTCTGGTTCACAGCAAGGACTTGGGGCAAGTCAGGCTGAGAGGATTCTGACCAAGCAGAAGTCAGGTTTCCCAGAGAGACAGGAAACAGAGAAGCAGCAGCAGCACAGAGAACTCCCAGTGATCCTGGGGCTGGAAGCCAGACAAGCTTGCCTGTATGTTGCTTCAACAAGGAGCAGATTGAAACTGAACCTCAAGTATGATTTTGGCTTTGTTTATGCTGATTAGCCCCACCTTCTTATTGACTGAGGCTTTCTCCCTTAAAGGGGCCTGGTCTGTTTCAGCAGCCTCAGGCCATGGCACCATGGACGTGACTGCAGCATGGTAGTATCTTCATGGCTAGAACCCTTAGAATCTGAGAATTGCAATCTCCTCTAGACACAGGGGCCTGTTGGGCCTTTCTGGCAGAGGCATAGTGGTAAATTTTGAAATGCAGGTGCTCATCATAACAGTCCCCAATGGAGCCATGCCCCCAAGGAGAGTCCAAAAATGCAAGCAGCTGTGTTGATCCATATGTCTGTGTGTCTTTTGTAAAGCTGATGAGTCTTAATTGCCCATTCAATCCACCCCAAAATACAGTAATACCTTGGATTGCAAATAACTTGGTTTGAGAGCGTTTTGCAAGACAACCAAATTTTAAAATATTTATTTAATTTTTTTTAACTTGATATACAAGCAACGTCTTGCAATACAAGTACTGTAGTACGGCTTAAATTAAAAATCTCTGTACAAATTTTTTGGGGGGGATTTCGTTTTGATATAAGGGTGTTTTGGATTACAAGCACATTTCCGGAACGAATTATGCTCTCAATCCAAGGCATGACTGTACTTTACATTACAACAGGGATAGCTCACAAAAGTACATTGTTGCTAGGAAAATCCACCCCACCCCCCATCTACTGTGAGGATCAGTGTTGCAAAAAATCATGATTTTTTGCACACACACAAATATCGGGAAAAAAATGATTTTTTTTATTTAAATCAATGATTTTTTAAAATCAATTCTCTCCCCCCCCCCCCAATTTAGTAAAATTAATTTCAAAGTTTCAGGCAACCACATGTACAAATAGCCTACACTTAATAGTTAAGAACACCAAATTATACAGAAAACACTTTCCTCATTTTTTATTTTTTTTACATTACCAGTATTATCGGTTACTAGGCTACCTACACGACAGGGTTGCAAAAAATCATGATTTTTGGGGGGCAAAAAATCAATTTTTACTGATGATTTAATTAAGGATTTAATCATTGATTTAAATCATTGCATGCAGCTAAGCTCAGAGGGAACATGGAAATGTGAGGGGAGGTGGCGGATAAAATCATTATCCCTGCTAATAAGCAAGTGTAACAGTTGGTTGTAACAAGTTTCTTATTAAAACGATCTAGGAATCTCCCCACATTAATTTGTTGAATAATTCATAGCATTTCTGTTCTCAGGTGCTAAACATCACAAAATGATGTCAAGATTATCTTACCATAACTCTACTTTTTGTTTTAAAGCTGTTGGGGCAGAAGTGGGGAACCTGTTGCCCTCCAGATGTTGCTGGACTACTACTCCCATCATCCCTGACCATTGGCCATGCTGACTGGGGCTAAAGCGAATTGGAGTCCAACATCATCTGGAGGGCTGCAGGTACCTTAGGGCATGCCATGGTATGCTTTTTAAATAGAGAAGGGGCTAAAATGCTTTTTGTAGGTTTGTTTTTAAAAAGTGGTAATGCAAGCTTTGTGACTCCTAAAACTGAGGAATATCTATAAAAATAGGTAATTACATCCTAATGTTTCCTTTTTGTTCTCCTGTCTCTTTCCCAATTGTCACCAGGTATATTTTCCTTTTTTCCTTACTGCTTGGCCTTCCTTAAAGTTCTTCTCAAGCATTCCTCCTTTTCTGCCTTCCGTTGACAGGATGTAATACTTGCAAGAAGAGGTTTGTTGCTGTGCTTTCCATAAACAGGCATAATCCTTTTACACAATTTGGTTGTGAATTAGTCACAGAGTCATTTAACTGACGTGATGTAACCATAGCTTGTACTATTGGAACCGCTGAGTCACAAGCAGCTACATGGTACTATTTACAAATAACAGTTTTAAGAGTTCATTGCCTCAATTTATTGAAATATGGTTAGCAAACATTTACATCATGTGTTACAAAAAGCACTGGAACATTTGATTTGAAGCCTGGTTCCTTAGCAAGGAATAAATTGTGCTGCTTCATGACTGAAAACGTTCCTACTATTGTCATAGGATGGGGAAATAGCAACAGTCTTAGTTGATGGGTCTGAGTTCTCGTGGATCTTCTGGTTTGCAGCCTTGAGGTTCTGTTGGATCAGTACAAATGGCTAGAAGGGCGCGATCTGCAGTCTGTTCTTTTGGATATATACTAGTGATATTAGGCACCTAATGAGATTAAGCTACTCAAATGCCCCTTCAATCCTTGATAATTACAAACGTGTATCTGATAGAGGACACAGAGCTGCTTTGTGCATTTTGAGAGTATAGATGTATTTTTAAAGATATGTGCTTGCACCTGTGAACACTGACCAATGCAGAGTATCAGGTTCATGTAGAAATCTTTTATATCAGTGTACTGTATGTGCCTTTTCAAATCATGGGATTTGTTTCCCTTACTGTTTTAGTGTGTACACTGCATCACCATAATGTGTGAAGTGGCTCATAGATGCCTGAGGAAAATGGCACAAAACATGTTACCTCAGTGCACCAGCCTACTCCAGTCCTTACTTCTACAAAGGTATAGCTTGACCACAGTGATTCAGGTGCTAGTAACCTCAAGACTGGATTACTGCAAGGTGCTCTATGTGGGGCTGCCCTTAAAGCTGCTCTGGAAGCTGGAGCTAGTGCAGAATGCAGCAGCTTGGCTGTTGTTGGGAGCTGCTCCTTTTCAGCATGCAACTCCTTTGCTGAAGGAACTGCACTGGCTGCCTATTCGCTACTGGGCCAGGTTTAAGGTTCTGGTACTAGTGTACAAAGCCCTAAACAACTTTGGACCAGGTTACCTGAGAGAGCACCTTCTCCCTTACCAACCTGCCCAGTCACTGATATCATCAGAGGACATTCTGCTGGTGGTTCCACGTGGACCTAAGGCCCAATTGGAGTCCACCAGGAGAAGAGCCTTCTGTATGGCAGCTCCATTTCTGTGGAACTCCTTGCCTCTAGAGGTCAGGCAGGCTCCAACACTGTGTTGCTTTCGGCACCTGCTGAAGACATCCTTGTTCCGGGAAGCCTTCCTTGCTGACCAGCCATGGTTTTAATAGTACTTTGTTATCTGTGCTTTTAAAAAAAAATTCTTTATCTGTTTTTTTTATCTTTTTATTGTTCAGCGCTCTGAAATCTGCTTAGATATGGAGCAGTATACAAATACTGTAAAGAAATAAAATACCCAGTCATTTTGGCCAGAACTTGTACCTAAGGCATGATAACGCCAGCACAGCGATCCTCTCTGTTTCACGAAGGTGCATGTCCTTTCCTCCCCTACACAGATGCAGGTGGTATCACTTACCAGGGGTGCTGTGTATCAACTTCAGCTGATTCACTAGCTGCACTGCACCAGCCATCCTGAGCTGCTATTAGCGGCAGTAAAGCAGCAATCAGGGCTGCTTGGGGGTCGTGTGGAAGGGAGGAAGCAGCCTCCAGCCCACCCCATCCTGCTTTATCACCATCACTAGTCCCACACCAGCTTGTTTTTTCAGTGGTGGCTGAGGGTCTTGGGGGCCGCACAACAGAATTTGGGAGGCCTGCTTGGTGGTGCTCCCCCACAATAATGGCTAGGCAGTAGGGGGAGACATATCCTGAGTTATGTTTCAGAGTCCTAATAAGAGCCTTTAATTTTATTGAGGTAGGTCAGACTGAGAGCCAGTGTGGCGTAGTGGTTTGAGTGTTGGACTGGGACTCGGGAGATCCGGGTTCTAGTCCCCGCTCGGCCATGAAACTCACTGGGTGACTTTGGGCCAGTCACTGCCTCTCGGCCTAACCTACCTCACAGGGTTGTTGTGAGGATAAAATGGAGGGGGGGAGGATTGTGTAAGCTGCCTTGCGGTCCTTTCAGGAAAAAAGGTGGGGTATAAATATAATAAATAAATAAATAAATAATTTACAGATTCAAGATAAAGTGAGAGAAATAGGAGGTTAAAGAAATATTGGGTTGGGGGGCTTTTGAACCTGTGGGAGCATTGCCACTGGTGGAATGGTGGAGGAGGCAATCTTCATTGATTTGCCCCTCCCTCTGCAGTCCCCCAAAAAATCTCCAGAAGGTTGGGGAACCCTCTAGAACTGTGGGGAAGGAGAGGGAACTGGCAAATATCCCCTCCCCCCACAACTTTCTGGTGGAATAAAACACTGGATCCAACCCATTATACCTAACTACTGTAATTCCTAGACTGGTACAATCAGAGCATCTTCAATCAGCAGAGGCAACATGGACAAGGACTAGTTCTAGCTTACTACCTGTTTCCACTATTCACTTTTACGGTGTGTCCTGGGAGTGGGGAGTGAAAAGGGAAAATCAAGTACACAGGATGCCAGTACAGTAATACCTTGGATTGCAAGCATAATTCGTTCCAGAACCATGCTTGTAATCCAAAACACTCTTATATCAAAGTGAGTCTCTGGCGGGCGTGAACAGGGCCAATTTTGGCCCACTATGCCCACTCAAGGCGAGCGGTTATATCCCTACAACTTGTCTTGCAAGACCTTGCTCGTTTATCAAGTCAAAAAAAAATTAAAAAAATTGCTTGTCTTGCAAAACGCTCTCAGACCAAGTTACTTGCAATCTAAGGTATTACTTCTGTATATTGTTTGTGAGAGACTAGAGAACATATGGGAAGTTCTCTTTCCCCACTGCGGGGCACTGAAATTGGAAGTGAATTTCCTGTTGCAACTCAATTCTGACTGATAACCAGTCTCTGTTCACTAAGCTGAAAAGAGGGTGACATGCTCTGACACGAGAGGGGCATTCTCTGACAAAAGATTCCAGAAGGGAGGGGAGAGGGAGTTAGTCAGTCCATATGACCTTTTCCAGTCTGGAGTTACCTGCATCCTTGGGTAAAAAGGTACCCCCTCCCTCCCTCCCTCCCTCCCTCCCTGTACATAGGAAAGAGAGGATGTATAATTAAAGTATCATCCATTGTATTTGTTCCCTAGGATGTGGCTCTTGGTTTTGAGCACCTTACCAATATTGTTGGGTTTGTATTTCCAGGAATTGGCCCTAAGCAAGCTTGCAATGCATTCTGATTCTCTCTTCTCCCCCACCCCCTCTGTCCCATTATGGGTTTCTAATATCAAGAGTGAGTGATAGTGTAAAAGTGATTTGGGGAAGTTTTGCCAATAGTTCCTTCCACCAGTCACTTAGGCTGAAGATTAATAAGTTAAGTGAAATAAGTCTTTTGCATCATAAATAATTAAAGTAACATGTGCTTAAAGGCAATTGCACTAGTTGCAAAAATAAATACATCCTTGAGTAATGGCTGTGCTGTGTGCAACCTTTCTTCATCGTTTCATCACTATGCTCTGTATGTTTGCATGTTAAGACAATGTTAACTTTGACCGCTCCAAATATATTATGGTGCTTATTATGGCCACACTGTGAACAGAATGTTGGACTAGATGAACTTTGGTCTGATCCAGCATGGCTCGTCTTATGTTTTTATGGTTGGACTTCTAAGAGCCTTTTTCTTTTAATATAGAGGGACATATTTTTCTTTCGTATGTCAGCTAATACTCTTTCTCCTGACATCATTCCAAAAATATGTCCTTTGGCTTCTGGCTCTTGGTTTAATTCAATTTGATCTTTTAAAGGACCCGCTATCCAAAAGGGCTTACCGGTATTTCATTGCTCTGAATGTAAGCTGCTGCTTTTGCTGCTTCTGTTGCCTTCTTGTTTTCAAAAGCTCTGTTGCACTGTAAGTGCTTCCCTCTCCAACTATTGAGTTGAAATCAAAGAAATAAATATGTATATGCATAGCTTCCTATTAACCCCATCTAGTTAGTGTGTCCTTGGTGAACAGTCTCTTCTTCCGTTCTTTCAGGATTATTGAGTCTGATACTGTTGACTTCAATGACCAGAACAGCATTCTATGGGTTGGTGTTTCTAAAACTCAAATGATATGGATATTTTTTTTATGCTGCCCTTAACCAATTAATTAGGGAGATAGTGTCCAGATTAACTGGGCATGCTTTCAAAAGATAGAAGTGCATAGAGAAAATGGGCAGGCTGGCAGATACTATGTTTTGATACTGCTTTGAAATCCTCATAATAAAAAATACAGGAATTAATTGGATTAAGGCAATAGATAATACAAAAATCATTCCAGTATTTTACGTGTAAGGGTTTTTTGTTTTTACTTTGTTTTTAATTAGTTTCCCATTCCTCTGAATTTTTCGCATTGTTTGTTCATACTAACATTGAGACTTGTTTTCTATCCCATCATGATAATTTTGTATCATGTAATCCCTTTCAAGTCAAATGCCACCAGTTCCAAGATGAGATCATTTGTAGTGGTGCTGGTTATTTTGTAGCTGTTCTGATTATTCTGAATTCCCTTGAAAAGTGTTATGGTTCAAATGGTACTATTACAAAAGATCCATACTTAGGAAAATGTTCTGATGCATTGACACTCTTCATTCCAACTAATCTTTTTTCATTGAGATGCAATTGTATGTTATCTATCCACCTTAAACATGCAACCTGAAAGAAGTGTTCAGATTTCCATGTGGCTTAGACAAGAGATTTCACTGACTGAAGGAAGTAGATGGAAAGGGAAGTGGCTGAGGCTAATGGGTTATCCTACACTGATTAGTGATTCACTAAATTATTTATTCCTTCTGCATAGCTGAATAATACTATTTCCCCTGCAGCACTTGCTTCACACTGGCTGTGGAGAAAAAATTCTTAGTGGGCCAGTGTGAGATCATAGAGACGTCGCTATTGTGTGTTTTGGGATTAGGGGTTCCAGGATTGAGGATTCCATTTTACTCAGCCTGTTGTTATAATATATTTTATTTTCCCCTTCATTTAGAGATGTGTGCAACCTTTTTTCTGTCAAGTGCTCACGGATAATCTGTCAGGGGCCACATGTCAGTGGTGAGCAGGGCTGAAGCCAGTGATGGGAAAGGCTTGAGCCAAAAGTGGGTGAGTCGCCCCTTTTTTCTTTCTGCCACCCATTTTTCTCTCTCTGCAATGCATCTTTCCTCCTGCCCGGCAGGCTGCCAGGGAAGAGACAGATGGATCTGGCCGTACATCTGAACTGATTGTACGCAGAGCGCTTTTGAAATTAGGCTGAGAAATGCATGAAATTAAGTTGAGGGCTGCTGGTGGCTCACTCCTGATTTAGCGAAAGATCTGTGAATTAAGGTGCAAAAACAGAGAGCCCTGTGGTTTCTTAAAGATTAGCAAATGTCTTGTGACATAAGCTTTCATGGACTGGAACCTACTTCATTGGATGCATCTTCATTTCCTTAGCATCTTCCTGTTACAGGTAGGATTCTTTGTGTAAATAAAATCTGTTCCACAGGGATGTACATCATTGTATAACTAATGATAAATCATACAAAAATTTCAGTGCAAAAGTGCATTATTCTAGTATAGCATCTTTCTGCAAAAGACAAAAAAAGTATATTAAATGAGCTTTTATGTAGCTGTGACCTAGCATAGTTTATGCAATTATATAGATCTAAACAAGATTAAAATAAGTTCATTGACTTGTCATAACATTAGTTGTAATCATACTTGCAAGGTATGTCTATTTTAAAACTCTGCTTACCATGGTAACTGCCCTCACTGTAATAAAGTTCTTATTGGACTGTGGCATTGGTAGATACCTGTTAAGGCATATGCAGCGCAATCCTATGTGTGTTTACTCAGAAGAAAGTCCAATTGAATTCAGTTGGGTTTACTTCCAAGTAAGCATGCGTGCATAGGATTTCATTCTTTGTTAATGCTAGAAGAAACCCCAGTAATGTCTTCAAACTAGCTGTAGCTTTTTGCTTTGTACTCCTTCCTTTTTGAGTGGTGGGAAGTTCTGTACAGCTTTCACAGAGTCGGTTTAGGTACTTTGGAGGAGAAAGCACTGAGACAATTTATGGAGCCTTTCTACTAGCTTCTTTAAAAAGCCCTGCATGACCAAGATGCACCAGAATGTGCATTGTGATGTACATTTGAATAGGCATTGGAATGCGCATCCCAGAGGACCACTGCATCTATTCTGATAGCTGTGTATTTTGATGCACACATCCAGTTTACACCTGTGGTTCCTGATCCAGCAAGTGATGCATGCATCAAAGCCTGCTTGCGTACACAGACAGATCTCCTTCAGTGGATCAGGGTGACTAAGGGCGCAGTCGACTGCGCCCTCAAAGATCTGAAGCCCCCCAAACGTGGAGGCTTCCACTTATCCAGTGCGGGACAAGAGGAGTAGCCGAGGTGATCTTCTTCACCTTCCTATCCTCCCGCCCTGCAGGTTTCGCTAGACAGGCTTTTTAGGCCATCTAGCGAGGGTGCCTTGGAGAGGGAGGGAAAGAAGCTGGAAGAGTCTCAGGATAACGTGTATCTTGGCCTCTCCAAACTCCTCCCCACCCACTGGAACAGCCCTCTTCTCCTCCTCTCCAAGGTTGATTTTCTGACCTCAGAGGGCAGCCGGCACAGCTATTTCTGCACTGGCTGCGAGGGGCAGGGAAGGGAAGTGAATCTCAGACTCTGCCTTCTGCGGGTGGAGCTCTGTCTCCAACCTCAGAGGGGGGAATCCCTCAGACAATGTCTAGGGGCCATAGGATTGCTCCCCAAACATATTTAACAGTGGAATATATTTATGAGTAAGATCCCTTCCTGACCTGTTATTGTCTAGAAGCAGCCACAAAAATGACTCCAGAGTACAGCCAGAAAAAATGACTTGTTGCCAGGGCAAACTCTCAAGGGTTTGGCTTGGCCCCAAGCAGTTCCAACGATAAAGGGGCAGGATGAGTGCCCGACTTACGGGATTTGGCTGCAATCCTTCAGCCTAGCTCACCAGGAGAAGGCTGCAGAAAAGTGGCTGGGCCCCCAAACAATATTGTGCAAACTTAGACTGATTTGTACACTCTCTTTCTCTCACACACATAGAATAGAAAAAAGGGTCCAGAGTTTGGAGGCTACCCTTTGCAGATGAAGATACGCCTGAAAATAGGAATAGATTTGTGGAAGATCCCTCTCCTTGGGTTCAAGGAAACCTGTTCCCAAAGCTGAAATTTGGGGCATGTTGAAAATCCTCCTAGGGTCTCAGCAGGGATGTAAATCTATTTGACAAGGAGGTTACAGCAGATCGGCCAAGAACCTAGGTGGCCAGAGGGTGGGGAGCCTGGGCAAAAAGATGGTGGAGTGAGGTGGCAGAACAGCGATATTCTGTGCCTCTTGGTGGGTTCTGTCTAGGTTATGAGGGCCAAGGGAGGCAGCTGGGTCCATCTGGGAGTTGCCTGGCCCTGGGCTGCCATGGAACTCTGGAGTTTGCCATGCTGCAATCAAATAGATGTAATCCTGTTGAAAGTGGGGGATGCCAGGAGTCAAGGTGTTTCAGCAGTGTAGTCCCAGTGCGTTATTACTGGTCCAACGGCCACAAATGGAAGCAGTCTGGCATATTGAGGGTCCAGGGCTCAGTGATCTTACACCATTTTGACAAAAGCTTCAAAGCCACAAAAACTTGTCGTGCAAAGTCACAGAGAGGTTATAGGAAGAATCCCAGTTAGCATCAACTGCTGTTCTGGGCTGAAACAATTTGTGGCCAGAGTCATCACAAATGCAGAAAGGGGCAATTTGGGATGGGCAAGCCGATCAAAGATGTGCTGAGCCTGTACCTATTCAAAAACAGTGACCTTTCCAAAATTAGACCATTCCTGGTCTGTCACCTGAAGCAGAGATTATGTCATGTATGCAATTATCACTTCAGGGCTCACAATTGTGTGCAGAATTAAATCAGTGTTTGCCTGCCTTGGGGTCTTTGGAATATGTGCACTTGTGATTAGCTTGGCGCTGCTAGATCTGACCTTGCATTCATGACCTACAGGGCATTGAGGCAAGACTGCTTTTGCTCTGTCAGTTTTCCTACCTTGGACCTAGCCTTGTTCAGGCAGGATTTCTTAAAGTGACGGCCTCCATGGTTGCCAGCCATCATGGGTGTTGACACAGTGCCTGTCCTACCACCGAGCAGTCTGCTAACAGTTTTGAGTCAGGCCAACTCTTCTGGAAGACTTGGCTTGACCACAACAACCATGAAGAGGGAGCAAGGAGGACCACAGAATGGGAGCCCAGTCACAATCCTCCCCACTGACTGACCAGGGCTAGCTGCACTAAAGTGGTTGGGCTTCCAACCGAAAGCTGATTAAAAGAGAGATGGACTTCCTACATGCTCACATGACAGGAAAGTGATACAGGGTGGAGGCTAGAATTTGTAAGGAAAGGACTTCCAAATAGGGCTTGAAAGTTAGCTGTCCAGGGATCCCATTGCATCGTCCCTGAAGATGGCGCTGTGGTGCGAGGAAACTCCTGAGGCCACATGGCCAAGGAAGCCTTGAAAAAGGCTGCAGGCGGGTCATTGCTTCAGCTAGACTGAGGAGGAGTGAGGCTGCCAGAATGGGTGTTCTGAAAAGGAGGGTTGACAAGGGTCTCAGGCAGAGCCCCCAGTTCCACGACTTAAAGTGATTTCAGCAAAGGAAGTGAGAGCCAAGGACACTGAGCTTGTCACACAACCAGAGTGTATGGTACCAGAACCTCAGGAGTGTATGATACCAGGAACTAGGTTTCGGCAAGTGTTTTCAGCAGAATGGCAAGTGTCCGACCGAGACCTTGTGGGAGGCCAGGAACACTGAGTGTTGGAGCACTGAGTTGTTATAGGGTTTTTACAAAGGAACAAAGGCTTTGGGTTCAACCTTAGAGAAAAGATTACTTTGGGCAGAGCTGAGCAAGCAGAGGGTTCAATAGGGTGGATTCCTTTTCCCAAGCCTTGCTCAGCTAAATCTAATCAAGACAGAAGGGCTGTACACAGCAGTAGGACTCTCTGCCCAGCCATCATGCTTATCTCTCCTTATGCAACACCTTGGATGTATGTGACTCTTTGCCTGGGGTATATTCATTCATGCCTAGTTTCTGATTGCTGTGTCCTAATGTAATCATGAAGTACACAATTGGTGTGGTTTAATTGGGTTATAATTCTGAATCTCTACCTGAGCGAGTGTCCAGATGCTCATGTGACCTCATGATAAGATCGCTTACTGAGTATTTTCCCCATGCAGCCAGAGATGCAAGCAGTCCAGGCCCTTCTTTCTACCGGGTGCCAGACTGAACTTCTTAAAGTGGCAGTATCATGTCATGCTAAATATTGGGGGAAAGTGGTTCTCAGGCTCCATACTGGGCAGCCTGCTGCCAACACCTCTTACAGAAGTTGCTATTCTCTTCCATTTGTAGCAAGTAGATTCATATTTGAATTCAGTCCTAATAAATGTTCAAATATCCATGTTGTATCAATGTTGTAAGCTTGGTATCTTAAAACACTGAAAAGTAATAACTAGTGTTAGTGTAAGATTGGTGCTAGGAAGGGGCCATAGCTCAGTGGTAGAGCACATGCTTTGCATGCAGAAGGTCCCAGGTTCAATCCCCAGCCTCTCCAGGTAGAGCTAGGAAAGAATCCTGCCTGAAACCCTGGAGAGCTGCTGCCAGTCAGTGTCGACAATACTGGGCTAGGTAGACCAGTGGTCTGACTCAGTATAAGGCAGCTTCCTATGTTCCTAGATTATATTGTAAGTTTCTTGCAACGAGAACCTTTCCTTATGCTATGTTACTTTGCTAAACACTATGTATATTGATGGCACTGTATAAAGGGGCATTGTGTTTTAATGGTTTCGTTCCTACCTGGATGACCATTTCTAGAAAGCGGTGCTACAGAACTACTACTCAGACCTGTGGAACATATGCTTCGGGATCCTACAGGGTTCTGCCATGTCTCCCATACTATTCAATATCCACCTGAAACTTGGGTGAAGTCATGCATAGTTTTGGAGTGAATGAGGTTCCTTTAGTACTCTCACAATGACAAGCTCTATTTCTCCATTTCATCAGATTCAGGTGAGGCAGCAGAAGGGCTGAACTGGTGCCTGTGATCAGTAATGGGCTGGATGAGGACCAGTAAACTGAAGCTCATGGAGTTACTGCTGGTGGGTGTGGCCCTCGGCCTGTGCTGGATGGAGCGGCAATCCCTCTACAGCAGGAGTGGGGAACATGTGGCCCTTCAGATATTGGTGGACTGCAGCTCACATCAGCCCTAGCCAGCATAGCTTATGGTGAGGGATGATGGGAATTGTGGTCCAACAACATCTGGATGGCCACATGTTTCCCATTACTGCCCTAAAGGATTAGGCTTGCAATCTGGAGTTCTGATCCAGTTCTGTTGCTGGAGGTCCAAGTGGCATCTTTGCTATGAAGCTCCTTCCACCAGCTATGGCTAGTGTGTGTGTGTGTGTGTGTGTGTGTGTTGTGGCCCCTCATGGACTGAGACAGCCCAGCCACAATTCTCCATGCTTTGGTGTGGCGTAGTGGTGAGAGTGTTGGACTGGGACTCGGGAGATCTGGGTTCTAGTCTCCGTTCAACCATGAAACTCACTGGGTGACTTTGGGCCAGTCACTGACTCTCAGCCTAACCTACCTCACAGGGTTGTTGTGAGGATAAAATGGGGAGGAGGATTATGTAAGCCACCTTGGGTTCCTTGCAGGGAAAAAAGGTGGGATATAAATATAATAAATAAAATAAGATAAATAAATTTGGTGACCTTCAGGTTGGGTTACTGAAATGCATTGTATATAGGTCTGCCTTTGAAGGCTTCTTGGAAACTGTATTTAGGGCAAATTAGAGCTGCTAGATTCCTGATGGGGACTGACCAAAGGGTACAGTATATTTGAACCCAGGTATCTAAGCAACCACATTCTCCCTCACAATCATGCCTGAGCAGCACGATCATCAGCAGAGGCCTACCTCCTTGCCTTCCCATCTTCTGAAACCAAGTGGGTGGTGACTGGCGAGAGGGGCTTCTCTATTCTGGCACCCTCCCTCCCTAGGGAGGCTTGGTGATGCCAAATCTGATCATCTTTCTGTGCCAGGTAACCTCTTTATTTGCCCAGATTTTCCAGAATGCCATTTTACTTGTATTTAACTAATGGCTTTATTGTTTTAGCCATTTTTCCTGTTACCCCTGGGTTGTACCCAGAGATAGATGAGTAGAACTCTGCTTGCACAACTAGGCTTTTCTGACTCTTCCCTTCCCACTATAGCCCTCTGTGCGTGCACCCCCCCCCGGTAACTCCTGAGGGTTAAGGGACTTGGGACCCTCTGGAAAAGCATGAGATGGGACTGCAGCGGGACAGGGAAATTGGGAGAATTCAGTAGGGCTGCCTTGTGCAAGCGGAAGTACATTTCTGCTCATGTAAGACATCTCTAGATCCAAGCCCCTGCTTTCACTGTTTCTGCTGTGTGTGTGTGTGTGTGTGTGCTGTATACATGTTATTGAACTTTACTTGTACAATTCTTGGTATTGGTTTGAAATTGTTGTGGGCTGCCTCAGGAGTTTGTTAAACTGAAGGACAGCACACCAATTTAATTAAACCAATACACAAATAAGTAACAATAGACAGTTTTGCACTGGAAATGAAAAGTCATTTTTCAATGGCATGCAAGGTTGGAGGCAGGAAAACAGTGCCCCTTTGGGAATCTGCTGCCCAAAGTATCTCGTTTCAGTTTCATATTGCTTCATGGTAAGACCCTTCCTGGTAATCACTGCCTGAACGGGGCTGTTGGGATTTCCTTTACAACTCCCATTGCAGTTTCTTCAGTTGCCGGATGAAAAGTTGGATGTTGGTGGATGTTGTCTTGTTGGCGATTGTGTGGGAAATGAGAAAATGATTCAGTTTAGAAAGACAAGATTAAAACACCCAGATTTCTTTAGAGAGCAAACCTTCTGGTTAGGCCAGTTTGTTCTTTTTACTCTTTTTTTTTTTTTTTCAAAGATCTGTCTTTTACATCTCTCCCAAGTGGTGAAGCTTCATGAATTATGCATTTGGCTCATTGTATGGCCTGTTGGGTTGGCAGTAAAATGTACAGAAACTAACTTAAACACCCCAGCTTTGTGTGTGGAAATCAATACTCATTGCTGCTGTGCCAGCGGTTCCATGTGGCTACATCGTAAAGAATTTTTTTTTTTTTACAAAAAGCATGGTACTTGTTCTGCCATGTAAGCGAGACTTATTTTCATTCACTAAATACCTCAACTGGTGTATGTTTTCCAGGATTTCCAGCTCACTCCAGTGAACCTCTGGGCTATATATCTATGCCATTAACTAGCAAATTATATTCTTACATCTCTAGCTCCCTCGTGACATGGGTACACTGGTGGTGATCAAACAAGGAAGTAAACAAATCCAGATGCTGCAGTCAATAAAACTGTCCAGACATTTGTGGTACTGTCAGCTTTAGGAGAAAAAAAACCATTGATCTTTTTTCCCTTAGAGACTTCATGGTGGCATAAGGGACATGGCGCTATGGACTAGGATGTACATTAGTGATTGATAGTATTTCCTTATTTAAATATTTATGTCAGGTGTTTCCTGGTAGATTTTGTAGCAAATTGTTAATAGAACCAAGTCAGAGTAGTCACTGGTGCATCTATTCTGTACTTTAAGATAGAATGTGTTAGTCGGTGATATCAGGATTTTACTCGGTTGCATTTCAGTGCAGCACTTACATCAGGTATGCTGGTACTATGAAATTTGATCCTCTAGAAACAGGGTCAGAGTTAGTAGACTAACCCTGCAATAAACTGATTGGCTGGAATGTCCTTATGCATGGTGTCTTAAAGGCCCCAATCCTATGCAAGTTTAGACAGAAGAAAGGCCTACAACTCCCAGCATGCCCCAGCCAGCTGCTGACTGGGGCATGCTGGGAGTTGTAGGCCTTTTTTCTGTCTAATAGGATTGGGGCCTAAGTCACCTAATCAGAGGACTCTTCCAATCTAAGGTCAAGTGAGAACTTACTGTTCAAAATTCTGTGGGAATGTTGGTTGCATGTCCTCCGTAATTCAATTAAAGGATTGTAAGGATCTTCTTTCCCCTCAGTGTATATATTTGAAGTAGACTTCCAAATAAATCCACAAAAGTTAATAGCCTACTTACTCATAAATACTTAGGTTGATCATTTGTATCAGATTGAAAGAATTTAAAGAAAAAACTCTCTGGCAACTAAGAAATACTTCCTTGCCTAGTTGCCTAGAGGATTTTTTAATTATTATTATTCAACATATGCAAGTGACCTTAGGGACAGAGTTTTAATAACAATTGATTTAGTGAAACTATGTGAGGTTCATGATCAGGTAAATCTGTACATGGGTATTACACTCCTCAAAATAAAATCCAAGGCTGGTTTAGTCTTCCACTTACGGAGCTGTCATAGTTTTCCACTACATTCCCAGGGGCAAAGTTTATCTTGTCTTCATCTATATCTGTATTTATATCTTTATATAATCATTTCCTCTGATCACATAGAGGTAGCTGGTTTTCTTGACATCAACCTGCTGACTCCTGCACTGTCATCTCCGGGAGGTTTGGAGGAGTGTGAAAGCCTACAGACAGTAGAAAACAATTTTTGATCTTAATTAATGCCCAGGGGGTGGCCAAGGGTGATGGAAACCTGTGAACCACTTTCTGTATCATGCTTGTTCTGGACAGGAAACTGGTTTCTAAAAAAAAGGAAAGGAAAGGTTGGACTGCAAAACTAATTCAATACTGTATATGGTTACCGGTAATTTTTTCAGCAATGTTATTTTTTTTCTGTAACCAATAACGTACGTTTGATAGTGTAGTGTAAACAATTTGCAGCTTAAAAAGAAGAACAATGACATTAGGTCCATGTGGCTGAAGGTAAATTTAGGTCTGTAGTAAAGCATACTATTTCGCTTTATTCAGGAGGAGTCCATAGATTGTATGGATTTGCTTCTCCCCGACTTCCCCTGCCCCCATAGAATGTAAAGCTTAATTTGCCAGTAAAAGTGCTTTATGGTTCTAAAATAATCAGATAATTCCACAGAGGACTGTAGCTTCCCAGAAGATATGTACTCCCTCCCATCTACTTTAATAATTTTCATCAAATTAATATTTGATTTCTGGGGTGCTTAAGCCCCTGAAGACTGTTCAGCATTTCAAATGAGCCTCTGTTGAGGGTGTTGTACAATGAAAAAGATTCAACCTGTTTGACTAAACATCCTTCAGTCACTAAACTTAATATTGCGTATTGTGTTTTTAATGTTTATGTTGTATTAGCAGATACATTTATGCATGTTCTTATATGAATTGTAATAAGAATTATGTTGATTAATGTAACAAATCAATACATTCAGAAATACTAATTATATAGTCATATAAATTAAAAGTTTCATTAAGAGTTGTGCAGCATTATTTTACTTGGAAGTAAGTCCTATTGTGTTCAGTGGGGCTTATTCCAGGTAAGTGTGGATAAGGTTTGTCAGGAGGTAAAGGGAGGATTTTTCTACACAAGTGAAATGTAGGAAAGATGATGATGGAAGATGGCAAGAAATCTAATTATGATTGTTCAATTAACCCTTGCTGATAGAGCGGCTTCTGTCTGTGAAATGGAAAGGGGGGGGGGGATACAGGCCTGTGGCTTACGCTGGCTCAGCTTGTCTGAGCGTGGAAAGCTAAGCAGGGTCAGGCCTGGCTATTACTTGGATGGGAGACCCCTCCTCTAGTTTCCTGCACTGAGCAGGGGGTTGGACTCAATAGCCTTGTAGGCTCCTTCCAACTCTATCTTTGAAACCCCTCTGTGATTTTGATTGAGTTGAGTTGTGATTCCCCCTTCCACACACACCCCACACCCTCAAAACCTTCTCTGGAAAGTTGAGGGTCCCTTTGGAGAAGATTTGCGGGTACAGAGACTGCAGTGGGGAGGAGAAAAGGGGAAAGTCATATGGTGCGAGTGGAAGTCTGCTCATGCAACACTGGATTCCATCTTACATTCATAAGTTAACGGGAAAGTTGTTCTAAGTTTCACATACTTTACTTGGAATACCTGGTTTGAAAGGACCTCTGCTTAGGCATGTCAGTTACCATTAAGGGGATAAGACCTTTCACTAAGTAACCATAGATAGGCATAGGCATGATGGTCAGGTGCAAAACAGATCTCTTCATTTCTTGTACAGATTTCTTGTAATTCACATGTTCAGGCTTCTCCTGCCATTTCCTTTCCAAGCTCTGCCATCTGCTCTCCTCCCTAACCTGCTGAAATTGTTCAGGGCTCCGAGTAGTAGTAGTAGTAGTAGTAATAATGTGGAGAGAAAGCCAGGTCAGGCACACAAACACACACGGCCTGCAGAGTCTCCCCCTAAGGCAGAGACAGCTGGCTCCAAACAGTCAGGAGCATCCGCCATCAACCTTCATTTACATTACTTCAATGGGACCCATCTACATACCCCACGGCAACTTCCCCTCCCCTGGCATCCAAATGAGATGTGAAGCACCCCCAAATCACAAAAAGGGCTCCCGAATGCCTGGTAGTCTTGAAAAGCTGCCAAGTATTGCTAAGCACCCAAGGAAGTCAAAGAAGAACAGGTTTTCCAGAGACCCGGAGGGGAGGAGGGACAGGAGGGGAGGGGCGAGCAAAAGAGGGGGTAAAAAAGAAGGGGACTGTGGCGGGAAAGGTTGTTGGTCGGTGGGCACTAGTCTGCGCAGACATCTGGGGCTTCGGTCCAGACTCGGAGACTCCACCCCGGGCAGCTCCCAGTGAATAAAGCTGAAACCGCTAAGAGCTGGCAAGTCGCGGCTTTCAAGGAACTAAAGTCATTCCAGGTAAACCTTGTGTATACTGTTACTGCTCGCTCTAGCTGCTGTAATTGAAAGCGTGTGCGCCTTGTTACCGCTTCTGTATATGTTTTGATACGCTCCATTAAACTCTGTTTACCTATAAGAGCCAGTGTGGCATAGTGGTGAGAGTGCTGGACTGGGACTCAGGAGATCCGGGTTCTAGTCCCCGCTCGGCCATGAAACTAACTGGGTGACTTTGGGCCAGTCACTGCCTCTCAGCCTAACCTACCTCACAGGGTTGTTGTGAGGATAAAATGGAGAGGAGAAGGAGGATTATGTAAGCCGCCTTGAGTTCCTTGCAGGAAAAAAGGTGGGGTATAAATGTAAATAAATAAATAAATATAAACAGTGTAGTAGCGTTCGTTCATAAAATTGCTTCATTCACTGTTCTAGCGTTAAAAGTGGTCGCGGCTTCCTTCTGAGTGTTGGAGAGCCGCGTAGAAAGGGTTAGCTTCGCTCTGGTTGACTCTTTAGTCCCCGAACCCGCGCAAAGGACTGACTTTAGTCCTTTACAGATGATGATGATGCTCCTGCTGATAATATACTTAACATTTATATAGCACCATCAGTTGTTCAGACACTTTGCACGTATTATCTAGTTATAATCCTTCCAACAACACTGTAAGGCAAGTCAGTATTATTATCCCCCATATTGCAGATGGTTTGCAGGAGTGAGGCTGAGAGAGAGAGAGAGGCTTGCCTAAGGTCACCTATTGAGTTCATGGCAGAGGAGAGATTTGAAGGGGGGGGGGGGCTTCCAGATTTATAGCTCAGTCTCTTAGCTACCACACTACACCAGATATGACACTAGGGTGGCGAGATGAACGAGAGAACAGGGCTCCTGCTTTTAAAATCCCCTCTTCTGCACTTTTAATAGTTGTGTAGGAGCCTGTCCTCTTTTTCCATCTGGCCATCCTCGATGCCACACAGCAAGCAAGGAAGGGATGGGCGACAGGGCCAGGCAGGAGAACCTGCAGCTGCCTTATCTCCTGACACAGGTATTTCAAGGTATATTATGCATGTTCTCTGACTTTGAATCTAGCGACCCTCAAGGTCGGCCTCTATATTTCCAGTTTTTAAAAAACAAAGCATAAATCAGGAACTGAAACTGAATGCAAGTGACGTGGGCAACGACGTGTGATGACTCTGTAGCTGAGAAGGAACTGGAATCAAGGGCCAGAATCCAAAGAGCACTGAAACAAGTTTAGTGCAGGTTTTAGACCCCAGCCTCCTTGTTGTGCACGGCAAACTGGTCTTGAAATAAGCGTTTGTTTGTTTGTTTTCTTCCAAAAATAGTCTTTGATATCGGAAGGGTCTGCTGTTTCAAAAGAAAAAAAGGCAAAAATTCCACTGACCTCGTGGATGCCCCTTATGTGATCCCAAGCAGCTGTTTGGATCCTGGTTTAAGTGTCCCAAGTTTCAAATCTCTGCCCCATAAACCATCTTTATACAAGGACTAGCTGTTGCCCGCAGCTACGCTCGCGTGGATTTTAGGATTTGGTCTAATTGTTTTTAAAAGAAACATGTATGGAAAAGATGCAGTGTCTCTGAAAGTGTAATGTTTAGGCTGGGTGCTGGCAGCAGAAATCTTTTGTGACAGAAATATCTGTTCTTAAAGAAAAATAAGGTTAATCCTGAGAGTCTACAGGTGATGAAGAGTGAGCGTGCCAAGTTTGGAGTAGATCCGTCTAAAGGTGATGGAGCCTATGCGACGATGCCCCGCACACAACAGTCAGTCAGTCATTTAAAAAGTTTCCCTCCCTCCGGCCTAGGAAGTGACACGAACCTGGGGCCGGATGTGACACAGGCGGCGCCAGCAGGGAGCGCGCTGGCAGTCGGGAGCATGCTGGTAGGGAGCGCGCTGGGCGCCAGCTGGCAAAGGAGACGTGGCGCAGCCCCTCGCTCTGCGGGCGCCTCGCGCTGCCGTGCCACTTCCCTGCCCGGGAGCTGGTATAGCAGCGCGCAAGGCGCCAGCAGAGAGGCGAGCTGCCACTTGCTAAGGCAGGGAGCATGCTGGCAGGGAGCGCGCTGGGCGCCAGCAGAGGCGAGCCGCCACTGGCAAAGGAGACGCGGCGCAGCCCCTCGCTCTGTGGGCACCTCGCGCTGCCGTGCTGCTTCCCTGCCCGGGAGCCGGCATGGCAGCGCGCGAGGCGCTAGCAGAGCGAGGCGTGGCCGGGAGCCCAGGAGCCGGCACATCAAAGCGAGTTTCCCCATTAGAAATAATGGGAACTCCGCTGATCCGTTCCACAACCATTTAATCACTGCTTTGCCGGCTCCCTGGCAGGGAGCCGGCAAAGCAGTGATTAAATGGTTGTGGAACGGATCAGCGGAGTTCCCATTATTTCTAATGGGGAAACTCGGTTTGATGTACGAGTATTTTGGATTACGAGCATGGTTCTGGAACGAATTATACTCGTAATCCAAGGTACTACTGTAGATTAAGTGGGTGGCGGGTGAAACAGGAGGAGACTATTTTAAGAATGCACCTTGGCAGTCTAGTGTAGTCCTGCCTGTATTTCCTGTGGTGCCCTCTTGTTCACACAGTGTGCATATAGTGCGACCTGTGCCGATTACTGAGTGCAGAGGAAAATGTAAGTGTGAGTGCAGAGAACTGTAAGCAGGGGGTAGCAACCTCTGCCATATCCACTGACTGAAACATACTATGTTCTCAGTAGAGGAAAGCTAAAAGTAAAAAATTATATTGTGAGTGTGTGTGTGTGTGTGTGTATATGTAGGTGTAGAACTTGGTCAGTGTCTATATCTAAATAGATACACATTTGAAATGAAAACAGTGGAACATTGTCAAATTTCTTTGCCATATTCAGGTGTGAGCTATGAGCATATGGTTAACTGAAAAAGGGTGTGTCAATATCTGAATGAAATTTATTTATTTATTTATTTATTATATTTATATCCCGCCTTTTTTCCTGCAGGGAACCCAAGGTGGCTTACATAATCCTCTCCACTTTATCCTCACAACAACCCTGTGAGGTAGGTTAGGCTGAGAGTCCGTGACTGGCCCAAAGTCACCCAGTGAGTTTCATGGCCGAGCGGGGACTAGAACCCAGATCTCCCGAGTCCCAGTCCAACACTCTCACCACTACGCCACACTGGCTTACAGAAAAGGTTAATGTTTGAAAGACTCTGTTCCCTAACAATTTGTACTAAAGCCCCCTGCTAAGAGGGACAAAATAGTGGGTATTTGAGCTACAGTTCTAATTTTATTTGTCTACACATCCTCTTTGCAGTGGCATACCAAGACTGTTCTACTCTGAGTCCTAGTACAGCTGTACAGAGATGATGAAGAGCAGTAATAGCTCATAGTAATGCAACATGCAGCCAAAACATGCATTTGCTTTATATCTGATGCATTGCGAGATCACATCCAATTTGCTATGCAGTGGTGCTAATAGGTTTGTTGTTCTACTTCTTTTCAGAGTTTTCCTACAAAGAAGGATAGTTAGATCATATATATATATATATATATATGATCTAACTATAGGATTATTAGGTTATATGATATAAGACAGTTAGGATATATGATCTAACTGCCCTTCTTTGTAGAGCTCTTACCGAAACAATTTTTCTCTGAATTTGGTACCCCCAAAGAGGCCAGATTTGAGATCCCCCACCCCTGGCATACAGGGATCTCCACAACCCTTGAATGAGAGTATGACTGGCCCAAGGTCACCCAATGAGCCCCAGGACTGAGTGGTGATTTTAACCTGGGTCTTCACAGTCCTATCCAACACTCTAACTACTACCCCACAGTGGTAGTTCACACGACACACCGGGGCTCACCATGGGTTATTTAAGCCATGGTGAGCAATGGCGTATGTTGAGCGTGATTTGAATATGTGACCCCCACTCAGGGGTTGTCATGTCATGAGAACCCGCCAGCCATTGGGGGTTATATGAAGGTTAAACAAGCCAAAGGTTATGTGAAGGTTGTTTAACCCTTGCATCCCTCTGATGGCCTGGTTTGAACAACACGGCAACTCCCGATGGAGGCTGCATATTCAAAATGGTGGCCAGCATATGGTGCAGCTCATCGGGTTAAATAACCCACGATGGGCGATCATGTCATGCGAACCAGCCCTCAGAGTATTTTCTAAAGCTATTTGAAAACCTTTTCGTTTCAATTTCTTGCATATTTTCCTTCCAGCAGGGAAAAGTTGAATTAGTAATGGCCAGGTTTGGATTTAAAAAGGCCAAGGAAAGTCTAAGCTATGTTAGGGGCACAATCTTTGTGCCACTACACAAATTGTTGTTTCCTGGTCTAACCAAATTGTACCCTACCACACTCCACTCTCAGTTCTAGATGTGGGGTGGTTCGCTCATTAAAAGTCTTTCTCCCTCCAGATTCTCTCTTGTTCCACTTACACCTTGGCTTGTCACTCTTTACTTTGAGGTTTAGACAAGCAGCTTGACTCACTTCAAATCTCATTTAGGAATAATATCACACGGGAGCTTCCATTCCCTGAACTAGAACAAAGGAATGATCCTGATGGTTCAGGTTGGCTTAGGCATCAGGGTTCCTAACCTGTTGCTTGCTTGTTTGTTTATTTTAAACTTATGTTATATTATAATTGTGACCTGCCTTTCCCAAGGTGGATACAATATTAAAATTAATGCCAATTAACTCAAATGAAAAACAATAAGAACAACTTCTTCTTCTTCTTCTTCTTCTTTTATTTTATTTATTTATTTTATTTATTATATTTATACCCCGCCTTTTTTCCTGCAAGGAACCCAAGGCAGCTTACATAATCCTCCTCTCCATTTTATCCTCACAACAACCCTGTGAGGTAGGTTAGGCTGAGAGTCAGTGACTGGCCCAAAGTCACCCAATGGGCTTCATGGCCAAGTGGGGACTAGAACCCAGATCTCCCGAGTCCCAGTCCAACACTCTCACCACTATGCCACACTGGCTCTGGTTCTTCTTCTTCTTCTTCTTCTTCTTCTTCTTCTTCTTCTTCTTCTTCTTCTTCTAGTTTAAGGATAATATTTAATCGTAGGAAAATATAGGAGTCAGCAAATAAGCCAAGGGTCTGAATCAAAATTTCTTTGGCACAGAACAGAATAAACACAGCCCCAGTTAAGATGTATTCAGACAGCAGAACAGGAAAAGATAATATAAAACAGACTGGAGACAAGGAGCAAATTGCCAGCAACCACACACCAACATTTGTGCATATTGAGTGAGAACCTGGCTTTCTCTCCTGCTATGTGCTTGGCCAGCAAAGAAGCTGCTGGGGTGTGGGTAGCTAGTAGGTAGGAAGTTTGTAGACAACAGCCTGAATAATATAAAGTACTCATCCATGTAAACAAACAAACAAACCAGGATCAGCCAAAATTGCCCCAGATAAGCTTCATGTTTATGACATAGCACAGATATTAAAAACCGTGTGATGTGATAGTAGTACCCTTTGTTCTGCAGTCTTGCTAATAAGTTAGTCACTGCATCATATCTGACATGAGTAAGGGAATTTTTGCTGGCATCATGTTTGGCTTTCCCCCATCACATTAGTGTTTATTTAGACTGCTTCTTGGTTCAGAGTCAATAAGACTTCAATACTGTACCCACTTATCCAGGAGTAAGCTCCATGAAGCTCCGTGGGAATTATTTTAGAGTAGACATCGATAGGTTTTCACTATTATTCTCTTATTTGCATCATCTTTCCGGCACATATAATTTTTGTTTTCCAGCAAGGATACATGTGTTCCAGCAAGGCGATATTATTAAATCAACAGAAATAAATCCCACATTTATTAACTATCTGTGCTTGATGCAGAGGATCCTGTTTTGTTTTTAATATACTGCAACATCTCGTTTTGGTTCGGTTTGGCATTTTTTGTTTCTTGAAGCTATATATTCTGCATAAAAATTGAAATACTTAGTTTTAGTAATATTTTACAATATAGCTTGATGTATGAGCTAGATAAAAGTATAATCACATGGACTTCATTAAAAACTAAGTTCTAAATCCTTAGTATTCTATGGTAAGGTTTGTATTGAATAGGGTGTTTTCTCCACAATTACTCTCTTTGTGGATTCATTCTCTGAAGAATTCATTATCAAAGGGAGTAGACTGCGTTGGCTGGATCATAGACAAATCTAGGTATCTAATATAGAATTTCTCATTTCCACAGTTTTGTTTTAAATAATAGGTTTTATTTGTAACAGAAGCTCGTACCCAAGCTATGTTAAATTATTAAATACTATACTAGTTAAATAAACTTTAACTATTCAGTAGCCTTTTACAACTTTATCCCAGCTCCTCTCATTATTACCGTGATCATCAGCACTTCTAATGTCATTCTAATAACATTCTTTATTTCATTTCCTGATAGGAATATACAGAAAGGATATTGAATGACAGTAACAAAAAATATAGCATGAGTGATTCAGAAATCTGGATGGCTGCCAGTTCAAGTTTTGGAAGATTAAAACTTGACAGGGAATGCTTATCAAATTTGCAGATGACACAAAGTTGGGTGGAACAGCTAATACTCTGGAAGACAGAAACAAAATTCAAAGTGACCTCGATAGGCTGGAGCGCTGGGCCGAAAACAACAGAATGAAATTTAATAGGGATAAATGCCAGGTGCTGCACCTAGGGAGAGGAAACCAAATGCAGAGTTACAGAATGGGGGACACTTGGCTCAACAATACTACAAGTGAGAAGGATCTTGGAATTGTGGTAGATCACAAACTGAATATGAGCCAGCAATGCGATGTGGCTGCAAAGAAGGCAAATGCAATTTTGGGCTGTATTAATAGTATAGCTTCCAAATCGCGGGAAGTGATAATTCCCCTTTACTCGGCACTGGTTAGGCCTCATCTTGAGTACTGCGTCCAGTTCTGGGCACCTCACTTTAAGAAGGACATAGACAAACTGGAGAGGGTTCAGAGGAGGGCAACAAGGATGATAAAGGGACTGGAAACAAGGCCCTATGAGGAGAGACTGAAAGAACTGGGCATGTTTAGCCTTCAGAAGAGGAGACTGAGGGGAGATATGATCGCACTCTTCTAGTATTTGAAGGGATGTCACACAGAGGAGGGCAAAGATCTCTTCTCGATCATCCCAGTTTGCAGGACACGGAATAATGGGCTCAAGTTACAGGAACCTAGATTCCACCTAAACATCAGGAAAAATTTCCTGACTGTCAGAGCAATAAGACAATGGAATCAACTACCTAGGGAGGTCGTGGGCTCTCCCACTCTGGAGGCATTCAAGGTGCAGCTGGACAGACATCTGTCAAAGATGCTTTGACCTGGATTCCTGCATTGAGCAGGGGGTTGGACTTGATGGCCTTGTAGGCCCCTTCCAACTCTAGATTTTCTATGATTCTATGAAAACATCAGCAATATTCTTTAGTTTTGAGGAAAAGTCATGGGATAGGGTGGTTAAATACTAACTATATATTGTCAAATTATATATTTGTGTTATTTTGTCTTGAAGGACACCTGCATCAGAAGCTCTTTGAAACACAAAGGTGTGACCAAAGTTCTTTGTAGTAGTTTGTGAGAAGCAGCTCATCACATGGTGACAGCATTTTAGCAATTCTGTTGCTAACCTTATACACACACACACACATACACCAGAAATAAAGGTGGACAGCCCCTTCTATGTGGGTGCCCATAACCCTCCGAACTCAGAGGTTTACAGGCATCCTATTGAGGGCAGGAGGAGCGCAGTGGATAGGATTGCCACCACGCTCCCCTCGCCTTCAAAAACACTTAGACCGCCGATTTCAGCCGTCTAAATGTTTTACACCTCATCCTGAGGAGGAGAGGCTGAGGCACCCCCTGGATTCCTTGGATGCTGGTGATGCCTAGCTCCTACCCTTCCCACCCCAGGAATGTCACACACCCCATGCCGGAACCAAAAATGGTCTTCTGCCTCCAGTTCCCAGCTGGTGCAGAAAGAACCAGGCCGGCTGTGAGGGGCGAGGGGCAGGCGCTCAGATTCCCCACTGCGACAGGGATTTCCGAGGTCGCAGGGAGGACTCCAAATTATCCTATGGCCTCCCCAGGCAAGGCTGGAGGGCCATAGGATTTCACCCTTACTTGAGGAAAAAGTGTCATGCACTATCCTTGTCTTCGTATTTAAGTTTTATTTATTTATTTATATGTTACATTTATTAGTTGACTATTTGCATTAGTCCTGTAGGCAACATACAACTAAAATTAAAACACAAATCAAATAATAAAATGGAAATATAAATAAGCAAGGTAAATCAAATTCATTTAAAGGACTAAAATAATCAGTTGCTGTCAGAATATAGACTAAAATAATAATAAACATCAACTTTAAAAACTTAGATACATAATATTAAATATTAAAGATGTTAAAAGGCCTGGGTGAACAAAAAAGTATTTGCCTGGTGCCGAAAATATGTCACTGTTGTGCCATATGGTCCTTTCTAGGAAGAGTATTCCACAACTAAGGGACCACTACCAAAAAGCCCTCTCTGTCATTCCCATCCACAATACTTCAGTTGTGGGAGGTACTCACAGAAAGGCCACAGTTAAAGATCTTAAGGCAAAGATCTATATATATAAAAGAAGAAGTCCTTCCTGACTGACCGACTGACTGACTGACTCATCAACACCCAGCTCAAATCGTTTAATCTAGGAACATGAAATTTTGAAGGAACATTGCTTTTATGATATAGACACGCACTAAGGAAGGATTTTTGGAAATTCTGTCCCTAAGGGGGTGAAAAAAGGGGGCAAAATCGCCCCACTCTCATATCTCCTATGGGCAAAACAACAGGGGAGCAGTTATGCAAATCGGCCTCACCTCATAATTGCTGCAGTAGCCAATAGGAGCAATTATGCAAATATCCCATACAACACTTAGAATGTTCGTATGAATTCCTGCAGGGGCCAATAGGGGTGGGTATGCAAATCTCCCCTAGGCCATTTAGAATGTTCTCTGAGGGGGTGAAAAGGGAGGTAAACTTTTTAAATGACTGAATGACTGTTGTGTGTGGGGCGTCGTCACATAGGCTCCATCACGTTTTGACGGATCTACCCCAAACTTGGCACGGTCACTCTTCATCACCTGTAGACTCTCAGGATTAACCTGATTTTTCTTTAAGATCAGATATTTCTGTCAGAAAAGTTTGCTGCTGCCAGCACCCAGGCTAAACGTTACACTTTCAGTCAGAGGCACTGTATCTTTTCCATTGTACCAAATCCTAAAATCCATGTGAGCGCAGCCGCAGGCAACAGCTAGTAGGTATATAAAAGAGGTACTGTATATAAAAAGTGGCAGATTGTAAGATAGGCATTATAACGTGTGGTACTCTCTGCTAGACAGTGAAAAGAGACAGCTTTTCTCTGTCTCTCTTTAATAAAGATGATATTTGAATGAGATTTAGGTTAACTGAGTAGAGAAATGTTGTCCACAATGAACTAGCTTTACATGATCAGTAATGGCTTGGATGCCTGTGAGCCTCAGGAGAGGAGTCTTGTGTCTTCCAAGCAATGTTAAGAGTTCTGAAGCAAAACCTTTACCATTTTGAAACAACAGTGCCCAAGAGAGCAGACCAAGACAGGGTGTGTGTGGTGGTGGTGGTGGTGGTGGTGGTGGTGGTGGGCGGGAGTTGCACAGTTTAGGAGCCAGTAAGGCTGGCAATGCAGGTACTAGCCACTAGGCCAAAATGGCAGTGGCTGCTGGGCACCTGGATATTTTTGCCCTGATTGATACGTATGTTTTAAAATGAACTAAATAAGTAACTACCTTACCCTGTTTACTACATTACTATATGACAGACTTACATCAGATAGTTTTGCCACCCAGTTGGACCTCTGGGTTCTTCCTCAGGTGAAACAGCCAAGAAATGTTCATAGAAGCCGGAAATAAGCTTCAGTAAGACTGGCCAAAATTTTCAGGATTGTTCTGCATATCTCTGGGTGGTTGTTGGATTTCACCTTTAGCAACATTCAATGTATATTTGAGGTGGCAAATTCCCAGCCAGCCAGACTTGCAGCAAATCCCCAGACAGCCATTTCAAAGGATGCTGCTGAAGCCAACTTCTGAACTCTTTATTACTGCAGGTGGAGTCTTATTAAAAGGATAGCAATAGCAACAACGACTTCCAGACATAAACGTGAAGAAATATTATTAGAATGCTTTTTTTTAAAGTGACAACTTGACCTCATGTCATTTGGATCCTGTGGAATACACAGAAAATGTTAGTGTTCCATAAAGCTATATATCTGAAAGTACCTACTCTTCAATAAAAGTCTACCTGAAGGGTAAGGCTAAAAGTGGTTCCTAGTCGTGATGGCTGTAAGTCACTTCCAAGATTAGGGGCTGTATGCTTCTCAGTGCCACATGCTGAGGGACACTAGTGGGAGGGTTCTGTTACACTCATGCCCTTCTTGTAGACCTCCTGTAGGCATCTCTGGGAAGATAATACTGGACTATATAGGCCAGCCTCCCCATATCCAGTGTCTTCCAACTATGTTGAAGTACAACTCCCATCCCTAGATATCAGGCCATTGTTCCTGCTGGCTGGTGATGATGAGAGTTGTAGTATGACACATTGGGAATGCAGCAGGTTGGGGAAGTCTGAGCTAGGCCTTTGGTCTGATCCAACACAACTCTTACATTCTTACGGATTTGTGGGAGATGCTTCAGATGTGATTTGCTCTCTCCTAGATAACGGGAAGGAGAGTTTCTGAATACAAATAGGTTTTCTTAAAGGGACAGAAAGGAAGGGTATTTGTTACAGCCACCACCATGCAGTTTAAGGAGAAGCAATCACTTCTGATGATAAAGGAAACTGATTATGTTGGACACAACAGATGAAGCTCTCAGGTCAATTAGCAGTTCTGAAATATTGTCTCCCATATCTCTGCAGATCTTGTACATGCACAATGCATCTTAGAGTAACCACATTGTGTTGCTTTAAATTATTCATTGATAATAAATATTTTTAAATGAAATTGTTGTTGAATAAAATATATAGTGGCCTTCTTGTGCATGCAAAGCTTTGTGAGGCTGGATATCAGAACTTGATATTGTCATCCTCTCTCTCTCTCTCTCTCTCTCTCTCAGATTTATGCATTTATATGTTTAGGCAGGATGAGGGCACTATAAGAAATCATTACTTGAAGTATGATCATTTAAAATGATTTAAAATGGCCATGGCCAGGGTCCAAATACTGTTTGCATGCGGTAATTGTCTACTGCTTTTGAGAGAACAGCTGGTAGTACGAGGGATATGAAGGGCTCTTCTGAACCATTCTCTCCAGCTCGTGATGGTTTGGATCCCTCTGACATGTTTTTCTTAAATCTTGTGCCTGAAAGAGCTACATATTTTGATTGTTTTATATAGAGCATTATACCATGTTTCTCATGCAATAGATTGGAGCAATTAGTTTCATGTTTCTTCTGTTCCTATAAAATACAAGTGTGGATTCAGTGCTGTTTAGGACATAATGAAAAAAAAAAGGGAGCATTACTGTTAAACCTTGAGCCAAAAAGAGACTTGCTTTGAATATTTCTATAGTCCTCTTTGCTTCCAAAGGCATGAAGGGACCTCTGGCAGCATCTAGGGCTAGACCTGCCCCCTTGATGATGCTGGCAGTACTCCTGAGCCAATGTGCCATCAGCTCAATCTGCAGGGAACACCAAAGGGTTTCCTACATGGGGACAGGAACCCCTGGCACATACGGCATCGTAGAGGGGGCAGAGCTAGCTCCGCACATTCCCAGATGCCCTTCACATTTTCAGAAGTGAATGCCTGAAGAAGGCTTATATTTTTTTTTCATTTAAACAATTGAAAGAGAGATTAAATGCCATGGCAATTAAGTTTTAGATCAAACCATATAAAGATGAATTGCAAATATTAGAAGCAGTAGAAAAATGTATGCAAAATTAATTTAAAGGATTATACATGGAAAATAGTTTAGCAAACATGTACTGTATAAGATTTAAGCCAGCCTTCTCCAAGCTGGTGTCCTCCAGATGTTTTGGACTTCAACTCCCATCAGCCCCAGCCAGCATGGCCAGTGACAAGGAATGCTGGGAGCTGTCGCTCAAAACATTTGGAAGTCTGATTTAAGCAATAAAATAATTTGCCAACATTAATTTGGAGGAAGAATTATAGTAATTGATTCATTCTAAAATTGATTCATTCTAAAATCAATCTTCCTCTTATTGCCACACCAGACCACACCTACACACATTGTATGGTTTTTTCCCTGTCTGCTGCCCATTCAACTTCTTTCCCCTAAATCTACAACATCCTGTTTCTTTCTTTACTCTTTCCTTGATTCCTGGCTTCCTCCACTCCTTTCTTCCTGTACTCCTCTCCAACTTGTGTTTTGTCTTCACTACCATAACATTCAAGCAGTTGCTTAATTTATAAAAATGATAATTTTTAGGGTCCAAATGTGTCTTGAACATATTATCTGGTGTAAAAGTCATCCCCATACTTTGAGATGTGTGGTGAGGGAAGGCACTCTACACATGCTCAAGAGCACAGTCTTTATTGACTCACCTAATCCAAAGCCTGAGCCCTAGCGCTCAAAAGAGGTTCTGAAACTAAGCCCTGGAATATCTTGCTTCAAATTTAAGTGCAAATCATTTTAAATATGAATGAAAGTTAACCCAATTCAAAATGTGATTGCTCTGTATAATCCTTCTGACCTCTCTGGTGAAACACTTTTCTGACCATTTATGAATATGCTAAAGGAAGGGAAATCCACTTCAAACTCACTTCAGTACACTAAACACTTCATCACCTGATACTGTTGTTTACCTACTCTGATTTTATTATTGGTGGTCCAGTTTAATACACTGTTAAACGGATGTATTTGCTGCTTTGTAGAATTCCACTATCCTATTTCATTATTGGCTCTGAGGATTCTGCACTAATTGTTGGCCACCGTGTTTCTTGAGACTCAAAAGCTGGAGTTCATTTCAGCCCTGAAGCTACCACTTAAACACTGTTAAATAAAGCAGTGGAGAAGAAACATTTCTTCTGGGTGTCTGGTGGCCTTCCTACTGGTTGTATCTATATATTTTAAAAAATCAAAATATTTCCTTGAAGTCCATAGTGGTATTTACTAATGTCAGTGTAGATATAACTTCAAAACTGAGTTGTATATACAACCAAAGAGTAAGTTTGGCTTGAATGCATTAAAAGGCAACACGGTTTAGTCGTTATATTTATCATGCATGTGCCTAGAGACAAAACATTTTCTGTGGACAGCTTGGTTGTTAAGATTAAATTAATTTCCAAGAGCTCAAGCAAAATATATTCTAATACCTTAATTTATCTTGATATACTTCATTTCATGTGAGGGACATACAAAAGCAGGGACAAATTATTCTTTCTCATACATGGGTGACTTTGGGCCAGTCACTCTCAGCCTAACCTACCTCACAGGGTTGTTGTGAGGATAAAATGGAGAGGAGGAGGAGGATTATGTAAGCCGCCTTGGGTTCCTTGCAGGAAAAAAGGCGGGTATAAATATAATAAATAAATAAATGTTTCTCTTGTGATATGAGCCCCTTGCCTGTTAAAAGTGAAAATAATCCTAGATGGAATGGGTCTTGTGATCCTAGCTATGGTTGATCCGGCAAATAGGTAATCTGCCCACAAATTCCACTTAGCCATGCATCTCCTCCTCCCATCTATCTGCTTACCACCACTGTGGTGTTGGGGAAATAGTAGTGCAGAAGGATGTCGTGTAGGAGGAGAGAAAGTAATCCTGCTGCACTGCGCTCCCTCCTGCTAGTTTGAGCAGAAAACATGGACTGCCCCGGATGGTTTTCAAATCAGCACGTGAAATAAATTTCAGGTGGTAAGATACACCGCATGATAAAGATTATATCCACATGATAACTGTGATATGTAGTGTTCAGCTGTAACACAAAGCTGTATGGTGGAGACTGTGCATTGAGCTTGCAGCATTAGATCCATGCATTCTTAGACTGGAGGGAACAAATAAACAGTTTTTTCAGCCTCTGTAATGCAGTTTGATTTTGCACAAAGTGTCTCTCTTCATTCCAGTTTGGAATTTGGAAGTTTGGGGAGGGGGGACACACAACCTCATGCATGAGTTTCTAGCACATAGTCCCATGCTAAACAAGGCTGACTTCTTATTAGGGTTATTTTGCCAAAACTGAGAATCCAAGGCAGTTAGTTGTCTTGGCAGTCAAGACAGGACAGAACTAACGGGGATGCTTTTAATTGTTAAAGTGTTTTAATTTTAAAAGTATTTAAAAGGCTTTTAATAGTTAAAGTTATGATGAGCCTACTTTGGAGACAAGGTGGGATATAAACAGCTTTAAAATAAAACACACACATAAATTAATATACACATAAATAATAACACAATGGCAAAGGGTGTCTATTGGTTTTCTTAAAATCTGAATTCTGACTTTATAATTCCACTGTCTTCCCTTCTGCAAAGCAACTCGCTTTCCACTTCAAAACTAATGTGAAGGTCTGCCAATGCCATAGGGCTGCTAATTCCAGATTCATAGATCCCTCCTTTGGCTTTATCATAGGTCAGCTCCATTTTTCCAATGTCTTTGTCACAATCACTGTCAGGTATCCAGGCCTGTGGCTTACGCTGGCTCAGTTTGTCTCAGCGTGGAAAGCTAAGCAGGGTCAGGCCTGGTTATTACTTGGATGGGAGACCCCTCCTCTAGTTTCCTGCATTGAGCAGGGAGTTGGACTCGATAGCCTTGTAGGCTCCTTCTAACTCTATGATCTATGAAACTCAATGAGAGCCAAGTAGTGATATTGTCACCCTTAGCAGGACTAATTTCTAGCTGGCTGGAACATAATGCTTTAAGGAACTAGAAATAAGTTTTCCAAAATCCAGTTCAGATATAATATTGCTGATTTCCAAAACAAGGCTTGGAGATCCTTCAGGAACATGCTTCAAAATCCTTTCTTCCCCTCTTGTGTGTGAATTCTCCACTCCCTTCCATGATTTGCTGTTACCATGGTTCAGGATTACATCCATATTGTTACCAACTAGGATTGCTGAAAACCATGTTTTACAACAGGGGTGGGGAACCTGTGGACCTGCAGACATTGTTGGACTCCAAATTCCATCACCCCCAGTCAACCTGGCCAGTGGTCAGTGGTGATGGGAGTTGTAGTCTAACAACATCTGGAGGTCCACAGGTTCTCCACCGCTGCTTTACAAACCCGCACTAAGCCTTGGTTGGGAGATTGGGAATGTTACATCTCAGCTAGGGGTGGGTGAAACATTTGTTTCATTTGCATGTCAATGCAAACTTACCAAATTCAGACTTCCCAAACTTAAACACAAACCAGAACACAGTTTGCCATTGAAATCTGTACATTTCCAAAGTTTGTGATGCAGTTCACAAGAAAAAATGCGCACAAAAGTTCACAGATTCCCCCCCCCCCCAAATGTATATATTTGGAAAAGATATGCACAAAAGTGTTTTATTCATTTGGAAATTGTTTAAAACTGCACAAAATACATACATTTGAAAAAATGTGCACATAAAAATTGTATCTTTAAAAAATGGGCATGAAAATATGTATATATTTTCATGTGGACTAAAAAACACAGATTTTGCAGTCCGGTGCAGAATTGGGATGGAGTGAATGTAGCACTGGGGGGGAAATTATTTCTTATTAACATTTATATACTGCCTTATTTGCTAAAAAGCCATCAAGGCAGTACAGAACAAATTAAAACAATAAAACCATAAAGCAATAAGAAAAAAGAACATTAAAACAGCCGCACAATTTAAGAGGCTAAATTAGAAAGGTGCATCTTCACACCCTTTCTAAAAGCTAAGAGAGTGGGAGCCAATCGTACTTCTTTAGGGAGCATAGTCCATAGTTTGGGAGCGACACAGGAGAAAGCCTTTTCATGCATGCCCAGCAAATGGCCTCTGTGGACAGTGGTGCCCTCAAGAGGGCCTCTTCTGCAGATCTTAATGACTGGACAGGTTTATAACATGACAGGCAGTCCTTTAGCTAGCCAGGTCCTAAGCTGTTTAGGCCTTTAAAGGTTAACACCAACACCTTGAATTGAGCCCAGAAAGCAATTGGCAATCTAATAAGAACCTAAGTGAAATTGAGCTTCACTGGGTTTGGCATCATTCCTTAAAGGTTCCCTTTCAGGTGACTAGTCTTAACACCGTCCCGTAAATCAAGTGGGTAATGTACCACAGTGAGCATGTAATCACTGGAAAGCAGTCAGGCTGTAACATCCTGCAGTGCTACTTTTATTTTTCCTCTGCCTACCCACCCCAAATTTCTTTCAGGCTGTTGCTGTTTGGTGAAATCCTCAGAATTGGGCAGGACTTTACAGGCCTCTTGTTGGCCAAGAACATCTTGTACACAGTGATATGTTGTCATTTGATAAATGGTTGGCTGTATTGAAGAAGAAGCTGCAGTGTAGGTGGATTTAGCATAATAAACAACAGAGCCAATGGGTTCTTTGTATGCCAAACCCAATAGCTGGACACAGGGCAAGAAGAGTTTGGGCCTGAAAGGCCACCTTCTCCCATACGAGCCTGCCCGGATCTTAAGATCTTTGGGACAGGCCCTTCTTTTGAGACTGCCACTACCTACAGAGGTGTGTTTGGTGGCAACGCGAAAGAGGGCCTTCTCTGTGGCTGCTCCCAGGCTGTGGAATTCCATGCTGTCAGAGGCTGGGTTCTCTCCCTCCCTGCTGTCCTTCCACCAGCAGGCACAGACTTTTTTTTTTTTAATTCAAGTAGGCCTTTGGTGTGTTAAGTGGGTCTGTTGGGTTGGATGTTGTTTTTATTCTCTTACTGTTGTGTTTTAATGCATTTGTTTTATTATTGTTTTGATCAAGTTTTATTTATGATTATAAGCTGCCTTGAGTGCCATATTTTTTTTGGGTGGAAAGGTGGGGTACAAATCCAATCAATCAATCAATCATATTGCCCACAGAGAGAATGTTTTGAGGAGCCCTTAGCGTCCTACCCTGTAGCTCAAAACAATAATGTAAACCAAATACACTCTTCTCATTCTTGTGTGTGTAAAATTTTCTTTATATTCCTCACTTTGATAGCAATTATGTATGGTGTCTGACTGCCATCCAAAGGTACAGACTATATCACGTTGAACATCTTTTTGGCAGTTATCAAAGCCCAGTTCTTTCCAATTTTTCTTCTACTTTTTTTTACCATTTTATGGACCTAAGCGGGTTGTTGTTGTTTTTAAATCTGACCACTGGAGTCCCTCCTTGTCTTTCAGGAAAGTTTCTTGCTGGTTGCCCTCTAGTGGGTACCTTCTTTAAAAGTAAGCCATGTGATGGTGAAGTGACAGCTTTCCTTTCAGTAGCTGAGGCATTTTCCATAAAGGTGAAAGACATAATAGTGGGACTGTGTAGATCAAAGCTCACTCCCAGGATTATAACCAGGAGCATTCTCAGGCTTGTAATCTTCTGTTCCCCTTTCCCCTTTACTCATTACAGGGGGTAGACAAAAGAACAAGGAGATCCTGTTGTTGTTGTTGTTGTTGTTTTTAATGTGCACTCTTTTTGACCTTGCTGGATTAAACATCCTTTGTGGCAAGTTGATTAATTCCCTTTTCCTTCAATGAGGGGTGTGGAGAACCCAAGGCCTGGTCCTTTTTGTTGTCATCCTCCAGGCAGCATATAGCCTGAGTGGCTATACTGTATATGCTACCTCCAGTATCAGCGGCAGTATGCCTATGTACTCCAGTTGCTGGGGAACATGGGTGGGAGGGTGCTGTTGCAGGTATGTCCTACTTGTGGGATCCCTTGGGCAGGTGGTTGGCCACTGTGTGAACAGAATGCTGGACTAGATGGACCCTTGGTCTGATCCAGCATGGCTCTTCTTACGTTCTTATGTTCAGGTACAATCCCAGAAGTAAAGCATTGTCCTAACACCTCTCAAAAATGTAGTCAGTGAGAGCATATTTATTGCTTCATATTTCAGTGAGTCTTTGAGAGGTGTCTTGTATCCATGGACAGAATCATTTTTAGTGAGTTCTTTTGTTATTCCATTAGCTTAGAAGCTGCTGGTAATATGTTCTGGTGCTTCTTTTGTTACCCCAGTAGCGAAGGAAAGAGCAGCCCTGCTGTGGTTCTCACACCAGTAGAGGAGCTTAAGGATTAAGAACCAACCCTAGCTGCAGTGTGAGGCACTAAGGGCACAGTCCTATTGACTGCGCCCTCCAAGATTGGAACCCCCGAACTCAGAGGCTTCTGATGATCCAGTGCAGGGTGGGGGGAGGAGCGGAGGTGATCTTCGCCTCTCTGTCCTCCCACACTGCATTTTTTGATAGATGGGCTTTTTTGCCCATCTAGCTGGAGTGCTTCAGTGGGGGAGGGAAGGAGCCTGAACAGGCCTCAGGATAACCCATATCCTGGCCTCTCCATTCTCCTACCCTCCCTGGCCAACGAAATGCCTCCTTTCCCCCGTCTCCGGGGTTGCTTTTTTGACCTCAAAGAGCATCCAGCATTGTTCTTTCTGTGCTGTCTGTGGGGGGGGGGGTGGATCTCCGACTCCCCCTTCCAGGGTTGGAGCACTGTCTCCGACCTCAGAGCGGGGAATTCCCAGTTTCCTATGGCCCCTCAGACAATGTTTAGGGGCCAAAGGATTGCTCCCGTAGTGCACAATCCTATGCATGTTTAGACAGAAAAAAAGTCCTACACCTCCCAGGATCCCCCAGCCAGCATGGCTGGCTGGGGAATGGTAGGAGTTGTAGGACTTCTTTCTATCTAAACATGCATAGATAGGATTGCATGTTACTGAGTGTGACAGTTCATGAGTGGACAGTTCATGAGTGTCCTCCTCATGTAGGAGATAAAAGTTAGAAAAGCAAAGTTATGTGTTAATTAACAAAGGGCCGGTTCACACGACCCAGGCTGCCGGCAGGGGAGGAACCACGGGGCCGTCTGCGGGGTCCGGCGGGGCACCGCACACGACCGGCGCCCGCCGCGCGTGGGCAGACCCCGTAGTCCCCGCACCGCAGTGCGGGCCTCCTGGCGCTAGGGGGTGGGGCCCCGGGATGCTCAGAGAGGCTGTTTGCCCCCACAGGCTGGAGCAGTGGCGGCTCCAGCCGCTCTGGGCTGCCGTCTCTGTGGGGACCCCGCGGGACGGCCGCCCGCTGTTCGGACGGCACGGTGACCATGCGCGGTAGGGGCTTACCCCTCTACTGACCATGGTCACTTTGCAAGCGTCCCATGCGCAGCTGTCCCGCGGGGGCACCCCCGGTCGCCGTGCACACAACACGGGAACCGCGGGGGACTTGCAGTTCCCATGTCGTGCGAACAAGCCCAAAGTCTTCCAAAGTATTCTTACTTTTGATAGATGCCAGGAAGGGGCAATTTTAAAGTGGGTTGGATCTTAGATATGTGAAGAAGTTGTTTAGAACTGTCTAATGGTTCCATTTGTTGCATCTTCTCAGGTTTGCAACTCCTTCAGTCCTTTCCTGTAGTGTTAATTTACAAGCAGAAGATAATGCTTTGCAAGCCACATGATGATTTCAAAGTGTGGAGAGAAAGCCTGAGCACACTGCTGAACACTGGCATATTGAACCCTGACATGTTTTCCCCTTTTCCGCTGTCACCCCTCTGTCAGCATAATCCCCACCTGGGGCACAGGAGACACAATTCTGGGCAGACCGGTTATACACACGCCACATCTGCCACATCTGCGTACCTTCAATGGGGCACATTTACACTTCCCTCAAGGAAGCGCATAACATTCCGGAGGGGGGGGGCGCAGTCTCAAAGAGCTACAAAGCACCCCAAAGTACCCAGGAGATGCCAGCACCCGAAAGGCGCCACCACCCTGCGGGGCGGGACCAGCCCACCTGATCATCAAGGGCAGGGAGGGGGCGAGGGAAGGTTGAAAAGATACGTGCCAAGGAACAAAGGGGTTGTTGGGAACACGGTGCAGGCTTGCACAGGTCAGGTCGCTAGCTCCTGCTAGGGCCAAGCAACTTCCCACCCCGGGCAGGGCGCCCGGCGATCGGCAAAGCAAACTGCTACGTTAGAATCTAGAGTCAGAGTCTCTGGTGTCAGGTAATATTCTGCATTCGAGCAAAGCCAACCTAGAAAGCAAACTGAACACTTCCGTTTTCCTATCTGTGTATTGACTGTTCTGTTTATAGGGTGAAATTCTTGTAGTCTATTAGTTCCACTCCATTAAACTCTGTTGTAACTGACTAGCTTGTGGCTTCCCTGTGTTTCCAAGGAGATTCCTTGTCAATTTCACTCGCGGCTGAAAGTAAAGGGTTTGACAGCCACTGTACAAGGCGTGCTGGTTAACTCTTAAGGCAGTGATGGTGAACCTTTTTGAGCCCGAGTGCCCAAACTGCAACACAAAACCAACATATTTATTTCAAAGTGCCAACACTGCAATTAAACCTGAATAAATATATGATAAAATAAATAATGAATATAATAAACAATAAATATAATATTAATAATGATAAAAGAGAGGATAATCCTGATGATAAAAATGATTTGATTGATTGATTAAAACCCCCATGTAGACGCTTTCCTTACATTTGTCCAATTTTTCAGGCTGTAGAAAGTTTATAGTTATTATTTATGCTAAAAATGATGAGTGGTTTATAATTCATGTATAAATAATGTTCATAAAGCCCATAGATAAAATTTCCTATATACTACAGTCTGTGGAGCTCCTAAGTCCAGGGCAGGGCAAAACTATAAAAAATACACCAGAAAACAGAAGTGGGGGGAGGCATTCAAAGAAGTAAATTCAAACCTTAACAATGCAGTACAGGAGGCTGGGTAGGTACCCTCATGAAAGCTAAATTAGTGGAACAACCATCTGACCTGCGTTTTTTCCTCTTCATGTCATCCCAGCACTTCCCACAAAAATGCAACAGGAACAAGGAAAGCAGTTTAGAAAGGTTTTCTGGTAGCTAATGTGGAGGCAAAGCTCCTTGTAATTCCCCCCCCCCCATTATAATTTATGGAAGCAGGAGACACGAATGCTATGGCTCTCTCTCTCTCTCTCTCTCTCTCTCTCTCTCTCTCACACACACACACACACACACACACACACACAGATTTGTCTGCCTACTTCTGCCTATCTCTGATGGGAGGGAAATGGCTCCAGCAGCAGCAAACCCAGAGAATCCCTGAGCAGGAACTAAGTTTGCAGCTCAACTCCAAAGTCATATGTAGCATCTGCAAAGTTTTGTGCCTTGGGTTACTCTTCCCTAGGCATGATCTTTCCAGCCTGAAGAGGGAAAGGGTAAAGAAGGACTAAGGTTGTTTGTTTGTTTTTTTTATGAGTTGTTTTTAAAGAAGCACGTTTTCCCTCCCTTTGATCACCCCCTGCCAAACCTGTTTGTGGGATCCCAGCTTTTCTCTGCAGCTGTTTCCAGGACGCTCCAGCACGCTCCTTTTGTCCACTGGGGCTGCTGCTGCTGCTGCTGCTTTGGAGATTCCCCCCCCCCATAAATCCCCTGTGCCAGGAAAGAAGCGGCCCGGAGCGCGCGTGCTTGGGAGTCCTCCCCACCTCAGCCTCCTTTTTCCACCTCGGCTCCAGCGTCCCCTCCCCCCAAGCCTCGCCGTGACCAGTCCTGAAGGCTCAGAGAGAGAGAGAGAGAGAGAGAGAGAGAGAGAGACCTTCCCTACCTTGCTACGACTTCCCACGGGAGGGAAGGAGCGATATGAAGGGAGGCTGCCGCTGTGTTCCGCTCTGCCCTGCCTTACCCTGCCTTACCCTGCCTTGGACACTTCCTGGTCGCAAAAATGACGCGACGGGACCCAGCGGTCCAGTGTGGCGGCGTGGTTACTTGCCGCTCCTCCTGTTGTGTGTTCCAGACTATGGCTCACGTGCCCACAGGGAGGTCCCTACGTGCCACCTGTGGCACACGTGCCATAGGTTCGCCATCACTGTCTTAAGGTGCCGAACCCGCGCAATGGACCAAGTTCGGTCCGCCACACAAAGAATAACTTTGTTTTGGATTTTTCAACCCTGCAATAGATGCAGTATTATTGAAGACACTGCATAATTCATTTCCAGGACATGTTGCAAGTTTAAGGGAATGGGGTGTGGATGTGGGAGGAAAAAACCTCATATTTTGAAGGGATATTGCACCTTTAAGAAAAGAGCATATGCTGGTCTTGCTTATCTGTTTCTAAGCAACAGATGTTTAGAGGCTGCAATCAGCTTGAGCATTGGGATAAAAGGTTAGAAGGGAAAGCAGCATGGGAAGAAAAGACTGAGAGAACCAAAGAAGGTGAGCCCAAACAAAGTAGTCAGAATAGCTTTACTCTATTAAATTAAATTTAGATTTAGGGTGTTCCCTGATTAAAAAAAAGAATTTGGATCAAAGTTAAGGTTGGTGACTGAGTGGAATATATATTTAAAATATTGCATATGCAGTTGGGGAAAATATAGGAAGAAAGGGGGTTACTTGAATTATGATAAACTTGTTAGAGATTTTGGAAAATAATCTAGTTTATATTAAATTAAGAGGAGCCATAGTGTTAAAGTAAGACTAGTGTGTGTGATTTGTTGCCCAATCTAAGCATCTTTAGGAGAAGTAAATCTCACTAATACATTCAGAGAGCAATACTATATCCTCTAGACAAGCATCTAGGGGGCCACAGGATACTTTGGATCCCCAGATCTGAGGTCGGAAACAGAGTTCAGACCTCAGAGCTGCGGATCTGCACTCCGATCCCCCTCCCACAGCCAGCACGGAAAGAACCATGCTGGCTGCTGGAAAATTGACCTCGGAGACAGGGTAAAGAGGGCAGTTTGGGGAGTGGAGGAGACTGGGGCCACCAGGAGACAAGGTATCCTGGCGGTGCTCCAGCCTCCTCCCCTCCCTTCTGGAGCGCTGAAAATGGCCATCTAGCTGAATTGCAGACCTCCACGCTCCTCCCACTCTGCCCTGGATGCTCATAGGCCTTTGGGTCTGGAGGTTTATGAGCACTGAGGGCACAGTCGATAGGACTGTGCCCTCAGTGGAACTTATTTGCTATTTAGTGTGTACATGTGCATATGATTTTGGCCACAGCATGAGACTTGCTGAGGAGTTTGCTGCTTTTGCACTACAGTAATACCTTGGATTACGAGTAACCCGGTGTGCGAGCATTTTGAAAGACGAGCAAAAGTTTTGCAAAAATTCTGACTCGCTAAACGAGCGAGGTCTTGCAAAACGAGCACACCGGGTTACTCGCTGCCGCGTGGAACCGCCCAGAAGCCGGCGCAGAGCGAGCCGCCGCGCCTGGCCTCCGCGGCTCCCTGCCAGGGAGCCGGCAAAGCACTGCCAGCTCCATGGCAGGGCGCTGCATGGAGGCACTCCCACCGCTCCCTACCTTTTCTTTTCCAGCGGCGGCTTGCTGAGGGGAGGCGAGCCGCCCACGCTGCCAGACCCGGTCCCATCGCATCCTGAAGTGGCTCCCTTTTCCTGCGGCGGCTCTGCTTTCCTCAGTGAGCCTCCTGCGCTGCCATCGGCGGTCCCAGTCGCATCCGGAAGTGACGCGACGGGACCGGCGGCGCAGGCGGCTCGCTGCAAAGAGGCGAGCCGCTGCTGGAAAAGCGGCTCCCTTTTCTTCTCCATGTGGCTCCCTTTTCTTTTCCAGCAGTGGCTCGCCTCCCCTCAGCAAGCCGCCCGCGCCGCCATCGCCGGTCCCGTCGCATCACTTCCGCGGGAGATGACACGACGGGACCGGCGATGGCAGCGCGGGCGGCTCGCTGAGGGGAGGCGAGCCGCTGCTGGAAAAGGAAAGGGAGCCACATGGAGAAGAAAAGGGAGCCGCTTTTCCAGCAGCGGCTCCCCTCTCCGTAGCGAGCCGCCCGCGCCGCCGGTCCCGTTGCGTCACTTCCGGATGCGACGGGACCGCCGATGGCAGCGCGGGCGGCTCGCTGAGGAGAGCAGAGCCGCCGCTGGAAAAGAAAAGGGAGCCGCAGGAAAAGAAAAGGGAGCCGCTTCAGGATGCGATGGGACCGGGTATGGCAGCATGGGCGGCTCACCTCCCCTCAGCGAGCCGCCGCTGGAAAAGAAAAGGTAGGGAGCGGTGGGAGCGCCTCCACGCAGCGCCCTGCCATGGAGCTGGCAGTGCTTTGCCGGCTCCCTGGCAGGGAGCCGCGGAGCCCTGGCGTGGCCACTTGCTCTGCTGGCGCCTCGCGCTGCTGCTTCCCTGCCTGGGAGCCGGCACGGCAGCACGGGAGGCACCCGCAGAGCAAGTGGAGGTGTGGCGCAGAGCAGCCGCTTGCTCTGCAGGTGCCTCGCGCTGCTATGCCTGCTCCCAGGAATTCATTCCACAAGCATTTAATCACTGCTTTGCCGGCTCCCTCCATGGGGCTCCCTGCCAGGGAGCTGGCAAAGCAGAGATTAAATGGTTGTGGAATGAATCGTCTGAGTTCCCATTATTTCTAATGGGGAAACTCGCTTTGATATGCGAGTTTTTTGGATTACGAGCATGGTTCTGGAACGAATTATGCTCGTAATCCAAGGTACTACTGTATTTTCACTTTACATAATAAGAATAGGTGTGGCAAAACTTTTTAAACAGAGCTGTGCATTTATTATCAGTGTCGACCCCAGATTGCAAATTTCCTAGGCTTGGTCTTCTGTATTTGCATCTCTTTTATGTCAAGAAAATCACATCGGTGCCACCTGCTGCAAGGAAAGCACCGTGATGGAACATGTCAACATGTCTTCCGTATTGCTGAGTACCTGATTGGGTCCCCTTTATGTAAATTAAGTATGCCCTGTGAGATATGAAAAGGCCAGCTGCTGGCTTAATTGAGCCGTGTGCAGCCTGTGTCGGATCAGCTGGGGAAAACATCCCTTTGCGAACACTTGATCTAATTGCTGCTTTGGTGCAAGAAGAGTCCCCAGTACATTCTCTGCCATGGTAATGTGCAGGGCACACCCACAACAAGTTCAGCCACTGGAGGGAGTGCTCCACTAATTGCTTAAATCTCATCTCTGTTATTTAGATATCAGCCAGCAGACACAACAAGCACTGTTTACATCACTTTATCCTACCTGTAGCCTGAGCCTTTGTGACACTGAGAACTCTGTTCCCAATTATGTGGAGGCTGAATGCTCTTAGTATCTTGTGGTGCTGTGTTATAGGAGAAGAGCTGCAGATGTGTGATCACTGCACCTTGTTGCTGTCAGAAATTCAAAACAAACTCAAGATGTTTTCATTCATAAAAACTTTGAACTGGTGGGGCTTGTATGTTTGCCCTCTAATAAGGGCTGGATTCATGACTGTACTAAGTACTCCGCAAACTATTATTCAAGCTTAGTTGGGGGCCCTGCTGTGGATTAATGGGCTGGTGTGAAATGGATCCTTGGCACTGCTCTGGATTTATTTAAAATTTCCAGAAGTTCAAAATGTTCCAGCTGTTCCTTTGTCATGAAGGAGGCACTCGATATCTTGGCAATGCTCCAATCATGGAAGTTAATGTACAATGGGGATAGTCTGGCTAGTAGAGGAAGTGGAATATTTTAGAAACAGGGAAGTAAGGGGTGTACCAAACTGAGGGATGCTATGAAGAAAATTTTCTCATGTGAATAGCAACAGATGAAATAATGCATTTTATGGTTTTATTGTATTGCTTTGCAAGCTGCTTTAGGCACCTGTTGTTTGGCTAAGGAGCAGCATGTAGATAATAAAATAATTTGTATAAGAGAGCAATCCTATGGCCCCTGGGGCAGCACACCAGGGACCATAGGATAGCTTGGAAAACCCCTTCTGAGGTCAGAGATAGCGCACCAACCTCGGAAGGGGGAGTCAGAGATCTGAGCCCCAACCCCTTACTGCTGGTGTGGAGAGAACCACGCCAGCTGCCTCTCCGAGGTCAGAAGACTGACCTCAGAAAGGGGGTGTTCCAGTGGATGGGTGGGGGAGGAGACTGGAGCCGGCAGGATATGATTTATCCTGAGCCTTCTCCAGCCTCCTTCCCTCCCCCTCTGAAGTGTCCTTGCTAGACAGACTGAAAAGCCTGTCTAGCAAAAACGTAGGAGATCAGACATCAGGGAGGCAAAGATTGCCTCTGCTGCTCCTCTCGCCCTTCCGGCTTCAGCACGACAGGGCATAGGAATCTCGGAAGCCTCCGAGTTTGGAGGCTTCCAAGCAATGAGGGTGCAGTTGATAGGATTGTGCCCTGAATGAATGAAAGAATGAATGAAAGAAATATGTACCATTCATATATATTTGGGGGTACCCAAATAGAAAGTGACATGCACTCATATCAGTTTCTTGATCCTGAAACATGCTTAGGGTGATTAACAATCAAGGTTTTAAAATTGTGAAGCAGATGTTTACATTTTCATTTATTTTTGTTTATTTTTAAATGGCTATATCTATTTGAACCTAATGACCTTGGATTCCTGCATAAAGACCTTCTTAAGCAATAGTATACAGCTGCAATTGTGTACAGCTTTTTGTTTCCTTTATTTTGTTAACTTTATTTTGAAATAAAATAAAATTTGATGGAAAAATGCCTATATTGGCAGTACAAACCTACAAGAGGTGCAAGAGTCTTTACTGCATGCAACAATGTGATAAAATTGTTCCAGCATGTTTTGAGTATCAACATCTCTTCATCAGGGGAAATAATATGTTGCACTCAACTGGAATCGTGCCGTGCAAAGTGCTTGCTGACGGCTCAAAGATAACTTGTAGACTTCTGTCTGGTAACCACCAGCCCTTGCTTCTAGAATGTTCTGGGCATTTAGTCTACAAGTACTACTGTGTGGCGTAGTGGTGAGAGTGTTGGACTGGGACTCGGGAGATTCGAGTTCTGTTCCCCACTCGGCCATGAAACTCACTGGGTGACTTTGGGCCAGTCACTGACTCTCAGCCTAACCTACCTCACAGGATTGTTGTGAGGATAAAATGGAGAGGAGGAGGATTATGTAAACTGCCTTGGGTTCCTTACAGGAAGGAAGGCGGGGTATAAATATAATAAATAAATAAATAAATAAATATCTTGCATAGTGTCCTTGCATGTGTACAGAGAGAGAGCGAGAGAGCACCATTAATTTCACAATTGCCTCTCTCATCTCTGGGCAAATAATTTTGTGATGCAAAAGGCATGTGGACTCCATGAGAGAGGTTTTGGATTATGCTATTCCTAGTTGCTATGAAGACTGTTATTTAGTTACAAATCAATGTATTTTGCTTGATAGAACAACCAGATATTAGGAGTGGACACCCTTTCCCCTTCATTAGATAGTGACCTTGTCCTTGGCTTGTTTTACTCAAGTAATATAAGCATATCAGTGATATGCTAAGGATTATAATCAATACGCTTATTTGTTTAGTGATCTTATTGTATTGTTATTTGTGTTCTTCTTTTTTGTTGCTTGTATTTTTAAACTTTATTTCAAAAATAAAATAAAATTTTCATTGTGGGGGTGGAAAAGGAAAAACATTATCCTTGCCAAATTAGCAACTGCATGCAGATAGAGTGGATGGCTTGATTCTGGACACTTATGTATCATTTTCCTTCAGAGCACCTCAACCCTTCTTAGAAACAATCAGGAATGTGACAGGGACTTTATATATATCTAGTAATATATCTGTCTGTCATTATATTTATACTTTGTTTCAGGGGACTGAGGGCATGAAAGAGTGCAGACTTTATGGGGTCTAACTTGAGAACCCCTTGTCAGATTTGTTTAGGGCGACTCATTGGCAACAAAGCATTTCCCTAGAAACAATGCTGTTAGGTAAGAAGGCAGGAGTCTTCCAGGTTATGTGACTGACTGATGGAGGGTTTACTATAGGATGAAGGGTGGATCAGAAACAGCTGCTGCAAACCGGGAAGGCAGAAAGGTTAAAAACATGAAGTAGCCAACCCACCCTTCTATATCTTGCTGTTAGATAAAGAGAAGGCCTTGACTGGGTTTGCACAGCACACTAAACCTCGGTTGGTTAAGTGCTACGGTTTAGTGTGTCGTCTGAGCCCAGCAGGATGCTTTGGAAGTGACCTGGGGGTAGCTTCTAAAGCACCCTGCTATGTCATGGTTTGCGGTAGGGTTAAGGAAACCCTTGTACGTTTAGTGTGTCATCCGAACCCCGACAACACACTAACCTACCCACAAGCCAAAAGGGGCCTTGGCCTTGGCCAGAGTGGCGAAGAAGGGTTGCCGCTCTGGCCAAGGGGCTCTGGCTGATGACAGCCAGCCAAGCAGCACTTGGCCGGCTACATCGGATTCCCTGTGAGCCTCTGCTGATTAACTGCATTGGCAGGAGCGCATGGGGAAGCTGCCGGGGTCTGCCATGGCCACGCGCCTCCCCCCGGGCCCCCATGGCCCCACTCACCACCGCCATCTGCTGCTGCCCACCACCTGCCGCCACCGTCTGCCTCATCCTCCTCGCTGGGCGAGGAGGAGATAACGCAGCAGTGCCTCCCAAGGCCAGGCTTCACCTTGCCTTCTGAGGGACCGCCGATGCAGCGGCAGCTCCCCCTCCCTGGGCCGCCCTCCTTTTCCCATGAGAAAAGGGTGGGCAAAGCAGGGAGGGGGAGCTGCCACCATGTCGGGTTATCCCTCGCAAGGCTGAGTTAAACCTGGCCTTGGGAGGGACTGCTGCCTCAGTGTTTGTGGCTGTGTTGGGGCCTTGGCACATGTGCGCTGAGGCCATGATGCAATCAGGAGAGGTGGTGACGTGGGGCACAGGTACTGGAGCCAGCTTCTGGCCAGCTCCGGTACCCCTGTCCCATGTAGCTGCCTGTGTTTTTGCCCGGCGCTGGAGAGGAAGGAGCTTAAGAAGCTCCTTCCTCTCCAGCACTGGGCAAAAGGACAGGTGGCTATGCAGGGCAGGGGTACCGGAGCCAGCCAGACGCTGGCTCCGGTACCCGTGACCCACATCGCTGCCTGTCCAATGACCCGCTGTGCCTGTGTTCCTCTCAAGGAATGCCAGTCAAGCGGGTGCCTCCCGCACCTCTTTTCCCTCCCACCTCTTGCCCCTCACTCCTTCTGGTTCCTGGGGCCCATGGGTACCTCGACCCAGCTGGGTCAGTGGGACGGGGGATTCTCTCTGCCAGGGCCACACATGCGCACAGGCCTGGCAGAGAGAATAAAGGCCCTCCCTCACCACCGACATCACCGTGCTCCCTAGCGATGGTGCATTGAATGTGCTGTTGCTATGGAGCACGGGGACAGCAGTGGTACTGAGGGGGCATGCCCACATGCTGTTACAATGCCACCACCAGAATAATCCCCCCAACTCAGGAGCAGCTGACCGTAATTTTAAGAAGGGGAGAGACGGTGCCTCCAGACCCCCGCTGTGCCCGGCCATTAGTTGGGCACAGCCGGGGCCCCGGGGCAACTTTAAATCCACAGAAGTTTCAGAACTGCTGTGGGTTTAAAGTGATATGCGAACCCGACCATTGCCTTTAGTCTTCCTGCTTTCTCTGGTATCTGTGATTACATTAGAGGGCAGTGGCTGATTTCAAGCAGGGCTTCAGGGAGATGGGAGCAAGACTCCAGGAAGGAATTAAGTTTGCCAAGAAACAAAATAAGACCGGAGCACGTAGAATCAGTAATTGCAGATCACATTGCAGGAATGCATCTGCCCAGGATGTTTCCAGTTGCACATTCTGACAGGAAACAGCCAATTGAGCATGGTTTTATGTGTGCTTTTCCTATACAGAAAGTACTTCCACAGAGGAAAAAGCATGGCACTCTATTGTCATGTGCAACAATTGTACATGTGTGCTTTTCTCCTTGTGTACACGAGCTGAAGGCACATGTTCACTGCAGCTCCTTGCAAAAACATGCTAGATGCAGAGAGAGAGAGAGAGAGATCATAGCATGGGATGAACTGCACATGGATTATAAACGTTTTCAAATTTCTGAAATACACTCTGAGTAGGAGATACTGTCCAGCCAAATATTTAGAGGTAATGATAAGCAAACCCCTCCCCCTTTTTGTGGTGTAGTAGCATGCAGAGAGTGGGGCTGGGAAAGAGGCAACCTACTTGGCCTTTCATAGTGACTAATATGGCCTTGGAAGGCCCAAAGTCTTGTGAAATGTTGGGCCTAGAGATCTCCCAATTCTTTGGATGAGGGACTGGAAAAGGGCCTATATAAGCCCTGTCCCTGCTCTGCTGCACTGACAGTGGAGATTAGTGCAACCCTCAGGATCTGCTGGAATTCAGGATCTACCGGTATCTGGGCTGTGGCTGATCAAACTTTATGGGAGCAAGGAACTATTTTTTTTTAATGTCTCCCTAACTGGCCATTGGGAAGATCTGTTCTCGTTTTGGTTTTTGTCTTGCCCAGCATGCTCTTTCTTTGAGTGTGTACATGTGTCTTTGGTTGGATACTGCTAGGCTGAATGGCTAGTAACTGTTTATATTTTGCCACTGTTTTGGCAGGTGGAGATGCTTCTAGGCTGAGAAGCGTGGGGAAGTGGCATGAGGAAAGCAGGTCACTCACAGGGCTGGGTGGTTTCTGGAGTGGTCTGCTGTCTGGGATGGCGAAGGTGAGTGATGCTTAGTGGAGCTGAGCAGGTGCTGTGGTGGGTCCTACTTCTCACATGCCCCCACTGATTGGAGATAGGGCTGTCAGTTGTCAGGTATTATCTCAGGGTTGAGTCAGAGGTGCCAGGGTGACCTGGCAGTCAGATAACCATGCCAGTCTCCCTGTGCAGCAAGTTAGGATTGACACTCTCCCTGCCCCAATGGTCTCAGGTTAATGCCTTTCCTTGGGGTTTATAATGTGTTTAATAAAGTTTTGGCCTAGTTTTAAATCTCAATCAGTTGTCAGTCATGTTCCTTCCCTTTCCATAAAGAAGTTCTGGGGAATGATGCTTTTTACTTTCATACAGGATTGGATTCAGTACCATGGTCAGCTCCTTAGAGTGCTCTACCCAGACTACAGATAACCAGATTCAATAATGGGAGGGCTTTGTTGTTTTTTGGAATAACAGCTAGTATGAACTTGGCACCTAAAAAACAAATGAGCTAGCTGTTTAAGTAGAGAAAGTTATAACTTGGTGAATGTATTTAGAATTTGCCTAGACTGGAAAAAGAAAAAAATCTAGTTCTGTTGGATGATGTTGCAGTTTCTTTTGTTTTAAACCATGGCATATATAAAAACAGATACTTAAACAAGACATATGTGCGGTGCAATCCTATACATGTTTGCTCTGTTCCTCTGGGACTTACTCCAAGGTAAGTGTGCATGGGACTGCAGTCCAAATATAGTATTCATTTCATTAATTTACTAATAAAATGTATTTACCAACCAAGAGTGGAGGCCAGTCTAGATGAGATGCCATTCATGCAGTTAGCAGTTATGTGGATGGCTTTTTTCAAGCTAATAGGTGCATGGGGAGCTGATCTGGACTGGGAGCCTGGTGTGGGGGTAAGGGTGGCTTTAACCCTTTGCCACCCTTCTGGAGCCCAGTCTGGATTGGACATTGAGCTTCCATTGATGCAGATGGTTCCAAGTGCCTCCAATAAAGTGTAAGGAAGAGTAAATACTCTGCATGGTGGTTTTCTCACCGTATTTTTAGGAATCAACTCATGTCCTTGCTGGAGTCAAGAATAATGATCATTATAGCAATGCACCCAATGTTTCTAAAGCCTAAGATACAATTGGCATCTGAACACTTGTTACCTGCTAAATACACACTTTTTCCTTATGTCTAGGACATACGGTGTGCACTGATGGCCCATGAGTCTGAGAATTACTGGGAGAGATCATCCTTTTTTGAAAAAGCCACTTGCTATATTTATTATGGGGAATGTGGAACATACCTTTTGACCATCTTTCAGACTTTTCTGCATACTGGACATTTATTTAAAGCATTTCCCCCTTCCTCTTCAGTCAGAAGGGCTCCCAGAGCAGCTTATATAAGACCAGAGTTACAATCTAAAAGATGTGACATGAAAGAAAAAGAAAAAAGAGGAGGAGGGAAGAGGTTCTTACAATGATCAGATTGAACAGAAAAAGTTGGAAGAGAAGAGGAGCCAAATAGAGCTGGTCTTTCAATAGAGCAGATGGCAATTGAGGAGGAACCTATAGATCTGGTCAACAGAAATTAAAAAGATGCATAGTTTATTTGTTACTTGTCATTCAAATCCATGGTATTCTTTGCTATACATCTTTGGAACAAGCAAAAAGCACATCCAGCTGTTGGTTTTGATTCTGCATGCAAAACTTTAGTACAGGGGTCCTCAAACTTTTTAAACAGGGGGCCAGTTCATTGTCCTTCAGACTGTTGGGGGGCCGGACTATAGTTTGAAAAAAATATGAACGAATAGATCAAGTAAAAAAAATGGACCGGGGTCCTTTTTTTTTACTTGATTAAATGGAAAGTTATTATAAATTAATAATACATTAATTATAAATTAATTTGCTGTCTAAAATTGAAATACATTAAATTTTTAAAAGGTATAGAGAGGCTTGATTTGCACACTGCACATATCTTATTTGTAGTGCAAAAAAACAGGAAAAAACAGTACAATATTTAAAATGAAGAACAATTTTAATCAACATAAGCTTATTAGTATTTCAATGGGAAGTGTGGGCCTGCTTTTGGCTAATGACTTCCTGCATCTAATAATGCAGTGGACTCTGGTCCATGAAAGCTTGAGCCAAATTTGTTAGCCTTAAGATGTCACAAGACTCTTGGTTTTGCTGCAACATGGACTAACCAAGGCTACCCCTCGCGAAATTAACACAGTTTGGGATAGCTTTTCAGTTAAGGTTGCACTCTTGTTCTGTTTTTTAGGTTTGTTTGTTTGTTTTTAAATGGACCATGTGGATATTAGTAATAAAAAAAAATATCCCTGCAAGGATGAAGCCAGACTATCCCAGTTCCCGTGTGCCACGTTCAAGCTATCAGCTCTGTTCATTTTTTTTTTAAGAAGTTTTCTACACAGAAAGCAGTTCCACATAGGAAAAGCATATTGCCTTACCAAACTGACAGGCAGCTACATCCTAATGCATGCTTACTCACTCTGCACGCAATGGTGCTTACAGCCTTACAGTGCACAATCTTATACATATCTACTCAGAAGTAAAGTCCAACGGGCTTACTCTCAGATAACTGGCTATAGGACAGCAACCTTCAGCACACACCAAACAGGAGCCTCATGTATGAAAATACCTTGATTCAGATCCTTCCTGTTGTTGAAAAAGCAAAGCTAGCCGTGCTGGTCCACGAGAAGGTGGTGTGGTGTTGCAAAACCCGCAGTTGGGAAATACCATTATTATTAAATTCTGGTTGCACATTTTTGTGGATTTTTAAAATTGATCCCAATAAATGCATTGCCCGACTGTGAATTTTGGACCCCCCCCTTCCGCTCCCGGTCCTCTGTTTCTTCAACAAGTTAACTCACTGTTGCTAAACACAAGGAGAGAGAAGGGCTTGCGAGGTGGGGGCTGGCAGAAAGGAGAGTTTGCAAAGGAGCAGGCGACTCAAGGGACAGGGGAGGAAGGGGCAGAAGAAAGAGGGCAGCTCGCTCACCTGGTCCACTCTTCGGGCATCCCCACCTAAGGAAAAGGAGGAGGCCATGTTGCGAGGCACTGGCCGGGCCCCGCGACCTGCTCCTGGAAGGTGAATGGTTCGCCTGAGGGAAAAGGCAAGGTGGGCGTGCGCGCCGAAGCGCAGTGGTGGTGGTGGTGGGTGTTCTCTAACCCAGGAACTCGGCTGAACAGCGTGCAGTTTTACCCCGCAGGAGGGTGGGGGGGGGCGCCCCCCTGCCCACTCCTCCCCTTCCCCCCCACAGGAGACACAGGGCTGCCGCCGGGCCGGATGAAAAGACCCGCCGGGACGGATGTGTCCCGCGGGCCGTAGTTTGAGGACCTCTGCTTTAGTAGGACCTTGCACTGGTTCCCAACAGTATGAATGGCATATGAATGGCATCAGCCCATATGGTTCAAATGTTTGAAGTCCTTGCTTAATCCTGGGAGTACCTGCTAAATCTCATTTCAATAACAGGAAAACATCAGTTTGGGATTTTGAAAGAGCGAATTAGAAGTTAAGGATCTGTGTCCCGTTGACTCTCAATGTCCCTTAGAAGTCTAATTTCATTTGGAAAATTACTGGTCTATGGTTTGTTTCTTTTCTTATTGCTGTGTTCTTTTCCCCTTATTGCTGTTGCTTCTTTTTTTTAACTCTTTGATGTCTTTTTCTCTCATAGGTCATTTTTTCATAAGAATTAAAAAGTAATCAAAATTTGCAGAATGAAAAAATGGCACAAGCGCTGCTCGCACCACCAGGACCAGATTGCTTCTTCCGATTCACTAAGGAGTCCCTTGCAGCAATTGAGCAAAGGATTGCTGAAGAAACCGCAAAGCCAAAAACTGAAGAAGAGCAAAAGGATGAAGATAATGAAGAAAACAAGCCAAAGCCAAATACTGACTTGGAGGCAGGGAAGCCTTTGCCCTTTATTTATGGAGACATACCTCCAGGAATGGTGTCTGAGCCCTTGGAGGATCTGGACCCTTATTATGCAAATAAAAAAGTAAGTATTTATAAAGACTAAGGCTTGAGCATATCTTTTCATGGTACAGGGCTCTACACTATGCACTGAACAACAACAATGTTCTTTATTTAGTGCCCTTCCTCACAAAGGAGACCATGGCATTGCCCAACATATAAATACATCATTTATATATAATTAAAAACTTCAGCCATCATTGATAAAGAAAATCCTCAACCATACAACTAAGAAGCATAACACAATACACTCTTTGTGTATTTTATTATCAACTATTATATATTGCCTTATCTGCTAAAAAGCCATCAAGGCAGTGTCTAACAATTTTAAACAATAAAACCGTAACACAATAAAAATGAGAGCATTAAAAACAGTAAAATAAGAACAACAACAGCAACTTTAAGGGTGCAATCCTATGCATGTTTAGACAGAAAAAAGTCCTATAATTCTCCGCATTCCTCAGCCAGTATGCTGGGAGCTGTAGGATGTTTTTCTCTCTAAACATGCATAGGATTGTGCCCTAAAATGACGTAAAAGCTAAATTGGAAAGGTGTGTCTTTACATCCTTTCTAAATGCCAAGAGAATGGGCACCAATCATACTTCTTGAGGGAGTGCATTCCATAGTTTGGGAGCAACACAGGAGAAAGCCTTTTCATATGTATTCAACGAACAGCCTCTGAAGGTAATGACGCCCTCAAAAGAGCCTTTCCTGCAGATCTTAATTCCCAGGAGGTTCATAGTGAGTCAGGCAGTCCCTTGGATACCAAGTCTCAAAACAGGAAGGTCCCATCTCAAAAGCCCAGGTGAACAAATGTGTTTAGCTGTTGTCTAAGCTCAACAACTTGCGGGTCAACTTGACACTGGCAAACAGGCCTGAATGCAAGAATGTATTCTGAAATTCTGAAATACTGGTAACAATGTATATGTAATGAATTATAGTTACTAATTTGTAATATTAAGTTATGTCCCCTGGATGGTCATAGAAATATGTTTTGCACGTATTATTGTATCTGTGAAACTTTGGTCAACTTGTAAAAGGAGCCAGAATGCTTTGCTTCTTCAGGCTTTATTAGAGCAAGGCAGAACAGGCTTGAACTATGCCTCACTCTTAAGAATGTTTTAATTGTTTTCCTGTGTTATCTCAAATGGGAAGGAATTCTGGAATCAGGGTGGTACCACCGAAAAGGCCTTATGACAAGTCACCACACCATGGGCCATGCCAACTGGTGAGATCACAAACGGGGCCTCCCCAACTGATCTTAAAATATGGGCTGGTCAGTACTGGGTGAGGCACTCTTTTAAGCACTTGGGTTCTAAGCCTTTTAGGGCTTTGTATACAAGTACTGACACTTTGAATTGGACCTGGCAGTTCACAGGCAGCCAGTGCAATGTTTTAAGGATCAGTGTCACATGATCCCACTCAGCTGCCCCACTTTATTTATTTTATTTTATTTATTGTTACATTTACTGTATATCCTGCCTTTCCCCCCTCTTTCAAGAAACCCAAGGTGGCTTACATGGTCTTCCTCCACTCCATTTTATCCTCACAACAACCCTGTGAGGTAGGTTAGACTGACTGGCCCAAAATCACCCAGTGAGCTTCATGGCCGAGTGGGGACCAGAACCTGGATCTCCTGAGTCCCCAGTCCAACACTCTAACCACTACACCACACTGGCACTTAATCTGGCAGCTGCATTCACAAACTGCAGCTTCTACACTGACTTCAAAGGGAGCCCCACATAGAGTGCATACAGTGGGGAAGTTATTAGAGCATAGATAATTGAAGCCAGGCTCTCCCACTCCAGGATCCCCCATAGTTGGTAGTTCAGTCAGAGCTGGGCATAAACTCTCTTTGCCACTGAGGCCACCTGCATCTCCAGTGGCAGTTCTGAGTTGAGGAGAGCCCCCAAACTACAGACTTGTTCCATTAGTGGGAGTGGAACCCCATCTAGAACTGGTGTCTCCCTAATTCCCGGACCTGAGAACCACTTAACCACAGCACCTCCATTTTGTTGGGATTCGGGTACAGCTTATTGGCCCTCATCCAGCCCATCACTTCCTTCAGTCTCCTGGCCGGCACTTGCACAGCCTCTCCTGATTCAGATGGAACAGAGAGAGAGAGAGAGCACGTGCTGAGTTTCAGCAACATACTGATGACATCCTGCTCCAAATCCCCGGATGACAGCCCCCAGTGGTTTCATATAGAAAGGGGATAGAATAGAACCCTGTGTGACCCCACAGCACAAGTGAGATGGAGCGGAGCAGAAATCCCCCAGTGCTACTCTGTGGTAGCGATGCTGCAGGTCGGAGTGGAATCACTGCAGTATAGTACCTCCAGTGCCCAACACACAGAGTTGCTCCAGCAAGAGACTGTGGTGTGGTCAGTGGTGTTGAATGCCACTGCAAGTAGTAGTACACTACGCTTAGTAGGGTAAGACCCACTGAAAGAGGCAAGCAAAAAAAAAAGAGGCAAGCAAATTTGTATATTTGGTCACAACGTGTTGTTACTAAATGTTTCTTGCTTGTCAGTTATTTTAATATTCATATCAAATGCCTCAGGGCTCTATTGTTCTTGTTACAGCAGATCAGCATCCCTCTAGAAGTGAATAGGCATACTTGACATATGAAATACTTTAGTGATGGATTTAAACTGGCAAACCTACAAGTGTTGGAACAGGGAACCGTAAAATAATCATTTCCTTTTGGGATTTCTTACGATAACCAGTGCACAGCATTCTAGCAACCAATAAATACAATTCTTGCACTATGGCTTGGGTCAGATATAAAAGGAAACCATCATTTCCCATTACAAGAATGAGGCTACATGAGCCTTGGGCTTGCATCACTTCTTCCCCCTTTACTGGGGTAAGATTAGGAGGCGGAAAGTGTCTGATTTCATGGGGGAATTGCGGTTTGTTCTGACTGTGGTTAGTTAAAGTAAACCTGGATAAAAGTGTGTTGTTGTTGTTGTTGTTGTTGTTATTAATTTTATTATTAATTTTATTATTTTATTATCCTTTTTATACCACCTAGTAGCCAAAGCCTGCTGGGCGGTTCACAACAATTCACAAAAACACAGACCACAAATACAATAAAATACCGCATAAAATTTTTCAGTATAAAAAATGGAAAAAGTGAATTTAAGCAGCACAAACAATTTCAATACAAGCTCCTCTCCATTTGAATGGAACACTGAATATGATTTTAGTACTACATACAGCCAACTTCAGACTGTGATTTAAGATAATTGTGATTTAAACATTGTTGAAACTACCCACGGTTCCCAGTTCAGACAAAATGACAGGCTGTGCTTAGTTTAAAATGGAAGTGGATGCATCCAATCTCCTCTTCCTGTCCACACTGGAGGCAAAGAGGGAAGGGCATTTAGTGCTATACAATGGTCCAAACAAAGTCAGTGTGATTGACTAGATAGCCACAGTTATACCATAACGGGGAGGGGGAACTGTGCACATAATGGGGAACTGTGGCTCATTCAAAAGTGAATGTTCAAAAGTGAAGCTTTGACCTCTTCTCCCGCACACAGTGGGAAGGGAGGGGTAGTGTACAAGCCTGACGCTCACCATGGCGCCTTCTCATAATGGGAAACCATTATGGTTTCCCATTATGTTTGAACTGGGCCTAAATGTAAGCCAAAGTAATGAGGTTGTCTTTTTCACATTCAGGTTTCCTTGAACATTATTATAATCCTGCTTTTACATATTTTGTTCCCTATTTGTAGACATTTATAGTATTGAATAAAGGGAAGACCATCTTCAGATTCAGTGCCACGCCTGCCTTGTACATCTTCAGTCCTTTCAGTACCATTAGAAGAATTTCTATCAAAATTTTGGTTCATTCATATCCTTTTCCAAGTGATTTATTTAAAACATGCCTTTATTAAACTATAGGTAGCCTGATTTAAATAATAGCATTAGGCCATTTGAATAGTTGAGTATGGTTTTATTTACTCTTAAATTCTTAGTTTTGCCATTTAAATGGACACAAATTGCTTTAATGAATTTGTGGTTTCATTTCAATAGAAGTAAAATTCTACAGGTTGGATCAAGCAAAACCAAAAGCCTCCTATGGATCAAAGGGTGCTTTCTGTCATCAAGAGACTTTTGATCTTCCCCCCGTTTTCCTGCAGTTCCCTATGTGCCCTGAAAAACTGCTCAGGGTGTTGGGGGAGGTGGCACTGGGGTCTGCAGAGGCAGGGGGTGGGATCAGTGAAATTCACCTCTTACTTTCCGCTAGCAGGAGCATTCTGAGTGGAACTCTGCTCAGGGATGCTCCCGCTGGCAGAATAAAACTCTGGATCCCAACCCTGTACGAATAGCAGCACAGCATTAACTTTGTATTGTGACACTATGCTTTTTCATCTTGGATTTATAAGTATTACTTGGATTCAGTTCACAAACTCATACAACATATATTTGGAAGTCTGGGCAGAATTCAATGGGGTGTTTGTGTCCCCGCTGATTCCCATCTGTCCTGCTGATTCCCTTCCACAAGCGGTGGGTCCCGCCAAGGGAGATTATGCAAGGGAGATTTAGTGCTTCCTATAGGAAGCCCTGAAATGAGCGGAAACTCTCATTTGTGGAAGGAGGCAGGTCGATGGAGCACCCTTATGCGAGCTCGCTGACCTTCCTCCTTCCGTAAATGAGAGTTGCACTGGAAGCATTAAATCACCATTTCAAAAGCATTGGGGGCTGCTTGCACAACAGAATTGTCAGGACGTAAGAGAATCAGCGGGGGCATAAGTGCCTCATTCTGCCCTCTGTGTCCTAAGACTTTGTACATTTAAGCTGCATTCCCATACTGACTTACCTGAATATGAGCCAGCAATGCGATGTGGCTGCAAAGAAGGCAAATGCTATTTTGGGCTGCATTAATAGAAGTATAGCTTCCAAATCGCGTGGTGATAATTCCCCTTTACTCGACACTGGTTAGGCCTCATCTCGAGTACTGTGTCCAGTTCTGGGCACCACACTTTAAGAAGGACGTAGACAAACTGGAGAGGGTTCAGAGGAGGGCAACAAGGATGATAAAGGGACTGGAAACAAGGCCCTATGAGGAGAGACTGAAAGAACTGGGCATGTTTAGCCTTCAGAAGAGGAGACTGAGTGGAGATATGATCGCACTCTTCCAGTACTTGAAGGGTTGTCACACAGAGGAGGGCTAGGATCTCTTCTCGATCATCCCAGTTTGCAGGACACGGAATAATGGGCTCAAGTTACAGGAACCTAGATTCCACCTAAACATCAGGAAAAATTTCCTGACTGTCAGAGCAATAAGACAATGGAACCAACTACCTAGGGAGTTGGTGGGCTCTCCCAATCTCTGGAGGCATTCAAGGTGCAGCTGGACAGCCATCTGTCAGGGATGCTTTGACCTGGATTCCTGCATTGAGCAGGGGGTTGGACTCGATGGCCTTGTAGGCCCCTTCAAACTCTACTTTTCTATGATACTATGATTCTACCTTGGAATAAGCCCGATTGAATTCAGTGGGATGTCTTCTGAGTAAACGTGTAGAATTGCACTGTTAGGTGAGATTACTTGTCTGGAATGTGTTATATCTTCCTTGATTTAATCCAACATTATTCAGCATCTTTATTATGTTCACTATTCTGACAAATTGTGTATTCATGACCCTGAAAGAACCTCCTGACTGGTCAAAGTCTGTGGAGTAAGTGCATTGTTTGTTTTTTCTTCTCTGTGATGCATGAAGTTAAATATTTTAGACTCTGTACAGGAGCTGAAACTGTTTAATGGTATTATTTTAAAAGCTGAAAATACTTCTAGGCAGTGATGTAGGTTTTCCCAAAACTTTTGAACTGGAAACTTTCCTGGAACATTTTCCAATGCCCTAAATAAGAGCGTGGTTTGATTTAGCATATTTATTTGAATTACATTTAGGAAACAAAGCTAACAAAGTACCCATTAATTTTACGTCCCAATAGCCGAAATATTTGATTAGCAAAACAATTAAATGAAGCAGATGGGCAGAGCAATTCTTTGGTCCCTGGGAGGGCACAGCAGCTGGTGGGGAGAGGAGGGAGAAGGAGAGAGTCGGATCCACTGGATCCAAGAATGTCTCTGTTGCCATCCCTGCCTACCGAGAGGTTAGGAAGCTAGATAGGCTCAGACACTGATCTAACTTTAATTGCATTTAAGGTGGAATGGGAGGCTGTAGAAGTCTCCGCCATTCCACCTACCCTGCCTGGGTCTTGTCTTTAGGATTGCACTGTTAATGTGGTTTAAATGTTGTATTCAAGCACAGTCAAAGCTTTTTGTGAAAATTGATATTATTGGAATATGTGTAAAATTGTAAAGACAATGGGTGGAGTGGTACGACACAACAACCCACCCTGCAAATAAGCTGCACAGTATGGGTTGTTCACGGAACAACCCACGGTGTGCCAGACATACCATCAGGCTTACCATGCATTGTTGTCCCCCTCCTTCCTCACCTGGTCCTCCAACTGTTATCCCAGGTTCCTGTGCGGCAGAACCCATCTTGTCTCTCATGGTTGTATATTTCGCTGTCCAGAAAAATGCTCAAATTTGCCAGATAGGTTGAAAGAACAGAATCCTTTCTTTTGACAGCTGTCAGAAGAAAGTGCTCGTGAAAAGGGGGTGGAATGTAAATCTCCCCTTTCCAGAGTACCTAGAGGCTCGGGGAAGTGTGAAAAAGGTGGAGGCGACTGGGAATAGTCAGACATTCACAGTACAGTCATGCCTTGGATTGAGAGCATAATTCGTTCCGGAAATGTGCTTGTCATCCAAAACACTCATATCAAAACGAAATTCCCCCAAAAAAATTTGTACAGAGATTTTTAATTTAAGCCGTACCACAATACTTGTATTGGAAGACGTAGCTTGTATATCAAGTCAAATTTTTTAAAATAAATATTTAAAAATTTGCTTGTCTTGCAAAACGCTCTTAAACCAAGTTACTTGCAATCCAAGGTATTACTGTAATGCAAAAAAACAACAACAACTAGAGGATCACCCCCAAAAGGGGGAGATGTACTTGCCACCCCCTTTTAGGGGAAAAAACCCTTTGCTTACTTTACTTTTCAGTTGACAGGTTGCCAATTGACAGCTATCAGGTGTGCGCAAAGCAAGCTATATGCAGCCTCCATGGTCAATGTCCATGGATGTTGCCTACTGAACTTTGATAGCAGACACTTACTAGGACTTGTGACCATGCAATGTCCACATTTCGGTCCTTCGTAGATGCACACCTGCAAGGGACCTAAATTTAAAAAAAAGAAAGAAAAGAAATTGCGCACATCTGTGCCACCCATTTTAATTTTTTTATTTAAATGGTAAGGAGCCACTGATGGTTGCTCCAAAGTGTTGCTTGGGCATTGGTGGAGCAGCTGTCGCTGGTGGTGGCACGGGTGAGATCGCCAAAAGCAGCAAGGGGTTTTTGCCGCTCTTGCCAAGTGGCTCGCTTGCCACTTCCTGCAATCCACGATGGGATCAGTCTCCTGGGTTCAGACAACACACCAACCCATCGTGGGTTCAACAACCACTACAAGAAGCCATGGGTTGTCCGGGGTGGCTTGTTGCCAAAAACAAGCCACCCTGAGGGAAGCGGTCTGGGTTCAAATGACATGGCAACCTACTGTGGCTAGTTACCCACAATGGGTTGCCATGTCATGCAAACCCAGTCACTGGGTTTGATCCAGTGTTTGCTGCAACCTGCAAGAACACCCCTTGAGTGAACTTCCACTCAGGACACTTCTAGGGATGGACGAACCTGTAAATTTAAGTTTCTCTCAGTTTCTCATTGTTTCAGTCTTAAGCTTGGTTCATCCCAAAGTTTGAGAATCACCTCCCCATTTGTTCTCTTTCATTGCCAGTTAGTCCTTTTTTCAGACTTCACTTTCCATCATTATATATCTCTGTTCCTCCTTATTTAGCTACGGAGAAGGAATACTTCTCTATTGAACAATTGGTGCACTGGATCCAGAGTGGAGGATGATGATGTCTGTTTCGGTGGGGCTTCTAATCCATTGCAGGTTTTATTTGGAGCTTTATAGGAGCTATCCATGGTGGTGAACCTGTTTTGTGGATTGGGTTCAGCACCATGGATAGCTGCTATAAAGCTCTAAATAAAACCTGCGATGGATTAGGAGCCCCACCGAAATAGGAAACGCCAGCCTCCCCTGACTGGATCTGAACTCCCTCTAAGCGTCTGATGGCATTTAGAAAACAGCACACCATTGTTATGGCTGAATTTATAACATTTCTCACTAACCACTAAAGCTTTAATGACAACTTAAGATTCCTTAAGTACTATAAATATCTGTAATTCTACAGTAAACTGACTTTCAGCACTTGCATAAAAACCTAGTACCTTTTCTGAGTAATATATGTTCATTTTAACCACAACACAGAGATAATAAGAAAAGGAGGAAGGTGATGGAAGAGCATCAGATTCTTGTAATGGGGTTATATGAGATTTCTCTTAGCAAAATGCAAAAATATTTGTTTTAAGTAAACAAATACATATTTAATGCTAAATCCTATGGAATGAAAAGTTTGCTTGGATTTTTCCTCCCTTCAGATACACATTCACTGGAATTTATACATTTGAGTCACTCATAAAGATTTTTGCAAGAGGCTTCTGTTTGGATAATTTTACTTTCCTTCGAGACCCATGGAATTGGCTTGATTTCCTCGTAATTTCATTTGCGTAAGTATTCAGCAAAAAAAATATTAATGGGTAATCTGAGTGGATTTTGAAAAACAGATGTTACTAGGTTTGCATTAGCATGATTTACAACCTAAACAAATGTTAATATTTGAATGGTTATCAAATATTGTGGAAGTGGTATCTTAATATTAGCAAATAAAAAGTACTAATCTTGCCTTTAAGTTTAGCTTTGATTAATTTGGGTGATATCCAATTAATTCCTCTTACTGATGGAACGGCTTCCATCAGTACAATATGGAGGGCATGGTTTTCCTTCCTCCCTGCAGCCACGTGCACACCCTCAAGAACCGCTCTGAAGGTAGGGATGTGCGACACTGGAAAACTCATTCTGTTTGAGCTCGACGGACTTTCGACACATTTCCGACCCTATGGGCAAAAAAAAAAAAAAAAAGCAGGCTGAGTTGGTGAGGGGTGGTTTCAGCTTCTCCAAAATTGCTCAGAATATTTGCGCAAATTTAGAGCTGAGAACTGCGTATCTCTAACGCGATTTGCAATTTGCACAAATCGGGGCTGATTTGTTAGATTCGAGCCATTGTTGTTGTTCTTGTTGTAGCATTTAACATGAGAAGTACAGAAGCATCCTCTTCTCACTGCATATGCACACACTCCACTTTGGCCACCTTGAATTTTCTCACTGTTAACTTCAGATTTGTGCAAAATTTGGGCCTCCGCTCTGCAATTTGCGCACATCTGTGCAATTTACACAATTTGCTCAAATCTGTGCAATTTGTGCAAATTTGTGGAAATTGCGGAGCAGAGGCCTGAATTTTGTGCAAACTACCCCGACTTTTTTTTTTAAATTACACAAATTGCAACCCTTTTTAAAAATGGACGTCCGCATGCTGGCTCGACTTCAATCAGATCGAGTCGACGCCAGCACAGGGTTGATGGAATGGAATCCATGGGGCCAAGTCAAAAAAATCCATCAGGATTTCACCCCCCTATCAGATTCCTTACACATCCCTATGAAGGGCTGGGGCCTTCTGGAATGGATTTGGGAGGGGGCCTGCAGGGGGTGAAGAAGAGAGGGAAATCCTGTTGCACAAGTAGAAGTCTCCTCATGCAACATTGGATTTCAGGCTTCAATTTTAAATGGACTTAATTCCTCTTGCTGAAACAGTTATATAATTGGCATTCCTTAAAGCAGTCATAGGCAAATGCTGGTCCGATATACATTTGTACAACCTGAAAATTACATTTCAAGTCATTCTGATTCAAGAGATAAGTTTTGAAATGTGATACATAAATTGCAGCAAGTATCGGGGGTTCCTGATGTCCACTGTAGATTTCCAACATGATATTCAGCATTGAATTGTTCACCCTAGCTTAGTTTAGTTTGGAAAATATGAAGAGAGAGAGAATGGAATGGCTGCAATCCTGTCTACACTTACTTGGGTATAAGTCTATTGGACATGGGATTGCATTGAATGCAAACACAAATAACTTGTTTAATTGCCAGAAAAGATTTAAATGAAGTAATCAGGTAAGCAGCATAAAGTCTGCCTCAATTCTGAATAACTGTGATTTAACTCTACAGGTATATAACAGAATTTGTAAACCTAGGCAATGTTTCAGCTCTTCGAACTTTCAGAGTATTGAGAGCTTTGAAAACTATTTCTGTAATCCCAGGTAAGAAGTAAGTGGTGTAAGGTGTTAGGTCCCTTGTACCTCCCAACTGTTCCTTTTTATCCTGTCATTGTGTTTGTGTGTGAACTCCCCTATTGCAGATATGTGACAGAGTTTGTGGACCTGGGCAATGTCTCAGCGTTGAGAACATTCAGAGTTCTCCGGGCATTGAAAACAATATCAGTCATCCCAGGTGAGAGCTAGGTTAAACACGGAGGCTGAATTTTAAATTCAACAAAGTGTGAATTTCACAGCTTTTTGGACAAGCTTTGTTGCTAGCCTAGCCATGTGTTGTTTTAAATACAAGGAATCCAGATTTTTATTTTTATTTTTATTGAAATGATTCCTTCTATTTTATGACCTCAAAAAAAAATCAGCCTTTGAGTTTAACATTGCATGAAACCATGTATAGATTTTGTATGTTGCATATTAAAGTATTAAATTTTCTCTCCCACATCAATATGAAAAAATAGTTCTGGCCTTCATATTTAGATCTCACTGTTTATTGAAATAACTTGGGATTGAAAATTTCAGTGTTTAGAAAGCTGAACCATTTGCAAAGCTCTTAGCAATAAGCCAAGGAGTAGCATGGACATCGCATGAAGTATTACCTTGAGATACCTTTTTTCATGAAGCTGTCTTCTGGCTTGAAAGAACATGCTTCAGTTAAGTCATGAGTGAAAAAATGTATGATAGGTACATTTTTTTTCTTTACATGAAATGTATGCAAAGCATGGATAACCAAGTTGCCAGCTTTTATATAGCTAGTTTAGAGATGGTGTGCTTTTCATTTCCATTCGCAATTTCCATTTTGGACAGCTTCCCATTTGTCATGAACTAAAAGACTTTTTATTTTATCCCATGGCAAAAATTGCAGCTTTGAAATATAGGAGCTAACTGCACGAAACCTTTCATTTCAATAGTCATACTCTGCATTTCCATTACATGTCACCTAAAGCAGGAGTCATATGTTATTTGTATGTTTTTCTCTGTTTTAGGCCTGAAAACCATTGTGGGAGCACTCATTCAGTCAGTGAAGAAACTCTCAGATGTCATGATCCTGACTGTGTTTTGTCTAAGTGTGTTTGCACTAATAGGGTTGCAGCTGTTCATGGGTAACTTGAGGCACAAATGTTTGCTCTGGCCCCTAGATAATAATTCTTATGAAGACCCACGGTTTGCAGAATACTACAATGAAACAAAACTCAACTGGTCTGAATACATAAAAAGCAAAGGTGAGGTTTAGTAAAAGGGCTCTTGTGGTCCAGTGAGACACCTGGATACAATTCTAGGCATTGCCATGAATTCAGTCAATCGTCTTGGGTGAGTCATAACAAGCATCTTTCAGGAATTAAAACTGCAGCAGAAAGGATTGCTGTGAATTCAAAGCATCAGCGTCACACTAGGTGTAGTCACTAGGCACCGTCTGTGAATCCTTCATTCTCAGGCCACCATAATAGATATCTGTTAGTGCCCATATTCCAGCAGGGGGTCCACTGCTTACCCCTAGAGCTTTCTGGCTATGGTGCTATGCCTCTTTTCTGTTGCTGCATGTTCAAATGCCTTCTTTGAGCGTGCAAGCAGTGACAAGAGTGAGCAACATCCTCTAGTTGTCTTGCACTTTCCTTCTGGGTGGCAGTAGTCTGGGTGTCAAGAGTATGGGCAGTGGTGAGGAGGAGGTGGGAGGAGGCCACTCATTTAGGAGGCACCACTATATGCGTCTTCCCCAAACCTGAAACCAGCTCTGCTTTATTCACTTGGGCCCTAAATAAGATGTACATAGCTTGGATTTAACATGTTCCCTTAATTCTTAAGCAACTGTTTAGGAATCACTTTCTCTAGCCGATATTGATGACTGGGTAATGGAACTCTTACAATCTCAAGAGCATCTCAAGAGTAACATATGCACCCCCTTCATATGTTGAAAGGGAAAGGGCCTCACCTCCTGGTCCCACCCCCAGTGTTGTGCACATTGGCTAGCCCTATCTTTATGTTGAACATGGACACCTGCATTGGAAAGCCTATATATGTAGGCTTCCATGCAGCCAGGAACCCTAAGTGATCAGGGTCCCTGATCGCTTGGAAGCCTACCCTACACCCACAGGCTTCACTGCTACAGAGGTGTATGGACATTGGATGGGCAGGGAGCCATGTCAGGCCAGGGCCAGGGGCAGTGGCATGGCCCCAGCTCCTTTCAGTGTGTGGACACCCTTCACATGAGTAAAGTGTGAAGGGGGCTTTATATGAAGGAATTCGTTGCACATATTTAATGGCATGTGGAATTTCATTCTGGAGTGCTTACATTGCAACAGTATTGCCCCAGAGCATTACTTCTAGGGCCTGCTATTCTGACTCCTCATCCAGTTGAGATGCAAAAACATACCCTCCATCATATATTTTCCCACCTTGTATTTTAATAAACTACTGTTCAAAAGTCAGCAATGATTAGTCGTGACTTGGTCATTATTTTCTATCTATATAATGACAAAATGACCTTTGTCACAGGGTTGTTTTGGGGCCAACTCAGACAAAAGCTGACAATTTGATGAATAAAAATTATTACATTTGCAGCACAATCCTGTGCAGGTCTACTTGGAGGTAAGTCTCACTTTGTTCAATGGGATTGATTCCTGAAAAAGTGTGCTTAAGATTGCAGACTTTGGCTTTCAAAATGGCTTTTGAAATTTGAGATTTAAGGTAGCAATAACAAGGGACAATTTGACTCAAATAACTAAAACTGAGTCCATTTTTTTCTGTTTCAAGCATCCTGATTTGAATGAAAGCATAGTAAGATACTTTCTTTTTTCTTAACAGACCATCATTACTTTTTGAAAGATGCAAAGGATCCCTTGCTTTGTGGAAATGGCTCAGATGCTGGGTAAGCAATTTTCAGAATTCTCCTTGTATACAAGGAGAATCCGCCATTAATAAGACACTCTAAGTTAGCTAATTCATTTTATATCATAACTTGGATCTTAAGAACTATGAGCAGAATTCCATTCATGGAATTGGGCTTTCCTCTTTCCCTCTACAGCCCCCTGTGCCCCTCAGAAAGCTGCTATTGAGGGCTGGAGGAAACTTCAAAGTAACATGCAATGTGGTACAGGGAACTGTAGCTGGAGAGAGGAATTGGAAGAAATCGGGTCTCCCCCTTGTGGGAGTGGCCCTGTCTTTCCACTCATGTGGTGCAAGTGGGTCCAAGCCATTTGTTTTATAGAGGGCCAATTTAGCAAAAATATTTATTTTCTGTAATGTCTTCGTAGGAATGTAGGTTATTTCTGCAAATTCTGATACATTAATGTGACGTATTCTATACAATGAACTATAATGTCAGAGGCCTAGCTCAGATTGAACCAGAGTCTGTCCCTTTTTTTTCAAAAGGAATGGAAGAGCAGCACCCAGAAGTGGAAACAACAATAAAAGGAGCCATCTCTCAAATGGATGCTCAGAAAATGGAAATTCATTGTGGTGTACTCTTAACGGTTGTATCCAGTGGTGTCCTTTTGCTAGAAGAATGGACAACGCTGGATGAACAAATTTCCCCTCTCCCCTACAGTCCCCCATCCACACCCCAAATCTGCTCCATAGAGTTGGGTGAGCCCCCAGAGCAGATTTTGGGGTCATATGAGCAGGGGGCTGCACTGGAGAGTAGTAGGAGGGAAACTCCCATGGTGCAAATGAAAGTCCACTTGCCTAACATTGGATTTACCCCTAAGTGATTCATGTTTTTCATAGATTTCCTAGATCATAGAGTTGGAAGGAGCCTACAAGGCTATCGAGTCCAACCCCCTGCTCAATGCAGGAAACTAGAGGAGGGGTCTCCCATCCAAGTAATACCCAGGCCTGACCCTGCTTAACTTTCCACGCTCAGACAAGCTGAGCCAGCGTGAGCCACAGGCCTGAAGTGAATTGTTGCCCATTATCTTGTCAGTGACTATTTCTGTCAATTTTGCATATGTTAATTCATAAGCCCATGATGTCCTATTTATGTATTCATCTGCTTAAAAAAAAAAAAAACTGCACAAAATTTAAATACAGACACCGGGTTGAACGTCCCAACTTACGGACAACTCATACTTAAGAACGGACTGCCATATATGTAAAAATATGAGTTAAATACAATGGTTTGTACTTCCGAACGCACGCACCATACTTTGTGACACTTTGCAACACTTTGAAAACATTGTGCGGCTTCTGTTCCGACTTACGTCCACATTCGACTTAAAGACAGACTTACGAACGGATCTCGTTTGTAACCTGGGGACTGCTGGTACATATTCTTGAATGTATTTTCTCTGCATTTTACCCCAAAATTGGCATTTTAAAATATGTCTTGATTTTTAAACAATTGAGCTGAAATTCGGCATTGTGAAATTCGGAGAAGTGTGATATCAGAAGGATAAATTACATCCTAATCTGCACATTAGTCCTGGAGGTGTGGGAGTTTGCATCAGTATTCACAAAGATGGAATTCTTCAAGCAATTCTGTATAAAACAGGGAGGGAATGATCCTGTGGCCCCGAGACATTGTCTGAAAGGTCATAGGATAGTTCAGATTCCCAGCTACAAGGGGGGCCCTCCCCCGCCCCCTTGCAGCAGGCGTGGAAAGAATCACACCGGCTGCTCTCCGAACTTGGGAAAACAACATCAGAGAGGGGGTAAAGGGGGCATTTCTGGGGTGGATGGGGAGGGGAGGAGACTGAAGCGGCCAGGATACAAGCAGTGCTGAAGCCACTCCAGCCTCCTTCCCTCCGCCTCCAAAACGCCCCAGCTAGACTGGCAAAAAAGCCCATGTAGTGAAATGCACAGTGGGAGGACAGAGAGACAGAGATCGCCTCCACTGCTCCTCCCTTTCTGCATTGAATGCTCGTAAGCCTCTGAGTTTGGGGGCTTACCGGCATCCCAATAGGATTGCACCTAACAGTGCAATCCTATACATGCCTACTCAGAAGTAAATCCCATTGTTTTCAATGGGGCTTGCTCCCAGGTAAGTTTTACTCTTTTCTTTCACATATGCAAGCCAAAACAGTTCCATATGCATACATTTGAGTTAGTAGGCATAATGTCAGTTCTGATATAGAATAGTCATTTTGCCATTGTCTTGTTTTGTAGCAAATGTCCAGAAGGATATACCTGTATCAAAGCTGGTACTAACCCCGACTATGGCTATACAAGTTTTGATACCTTCAGCTGGGCCTTCTTGTCACTCTTTCGGCTGATGACTCAGGACTACTGGGAAGATCTTTACCAAAAGGTGAGAAAGTCTCCAAATGAAATTCTAGTGATCCTGTAATTGTGGGGAAAGCCCACATTAGGGCGGGGGGGGGGAATCTTGCCATCCCTATATGTAAACGGCTGTGCAATATAAGTGATGTCTTTTGTGTGAAGAATTATTGCAAACCAGTTTCTGCCTGCACCCACAAGAGAAAGGACTAGACTTCACACACTGCATAGAAAACCATGACAAGATTTGGTTACAGTATGTGGTTTGTACAACCATAGAAGTTTCCTCACTTCTGCTTTCATTCAAATAATGTGGTGCAATAGAATAGAACAGAAAATACATTAAATGCTGTAAAAGCATATGAGTGTAACAGGGCTGGGCATACTTCAGGCTTGCGTGATCTACCGTACTTTGTTTTTTAATAGAAGTCTGAGATTCACCAGCTAGAGACTGGTGCAAAAGACATACACTTAGAATTAACGAATTCCAAACCCAGGAATTTGTATTGAATACCATAACTGAATGGAGGTCACAGTCCTTCCGTGCAAAAAGTCCCCCCCTCATTATCCCAAGTTTGGTGTTGTTGTTGTTGTTGTTTTCATTTTAAGCAGTATAGTTTGTGGAGGGGAATGGGGAATAATTTCCTTGCTGCTAATGTCAAACAATTGGAATTCAGAAATCCTTGCTAGTCTTCTTCAGATCACACAAAAATTTGCCAGTAGATCCCAATGTACCTTCTGTCCGGCCCTGGTACAGCAGTATAGTAGATCCAAGACAAAAGCTTTGTTCACACATTCCATACAGGTATAGGGCAGCATCAGGCTCCACCCTTCCCCATCACAACTGAACAGAACACCCATGCACCAGAACTATAGGCTATTTTCTAATGAATGTGTGTAGGCTGGGGGCAGAACCTGCCCTTCTCCTATGAGCACTCATTCTCTGTGTTGAAATGAACACCTGAAAGGGGCTAAAGCCAAATCAAAGGAAGAAAAAGTATTCCATGGGCAATCCAGTGCAGAAACAGAGCTTGCTGCATGCACAAGCTTCCCTGTTTAGAGCCAGTGTGTCATAGTGGTTAGTGTGTTGCACTGTGACTCAGGAGATCTAGTCCCCACTCAGCCATGAAGCTCACTGGGTGACTTTGGGTTAGTCACTGACTCTCAGCCTAATCTACCTCACAGGGTTGTTGTGAGGATAAAATGGAGAGGAGGAGAATTATGTAAGCCACCTTGGGTTCCTTGTAGGAAAAAGACGGGATATAAATGTAATAGATAAATAAATATTGGTGTGCAAAATAACAATTTACTTTCCAAACTACGTACTTTAAAAACCATCCCATTTTAAATTATGTTTAGTAAAAGGGAGCAAATCCTTCAAGTTTGCTGGTAACCTCGCAGATTTGGGTTTACTTCTAAGAGAGGTTTATTTGACTAATCCTTTCCTTATTTTTTTCTTCAGGGAATTTACAGGCAAAAGTTGCATAATCTGTTTTTAAATTTCAAAATGCCCAAATCATAAATGAAATATTCTGAAATATTTTTCCAAACAGCTGTGCCAATATTGCATATACCTAATCAATATTCTCCCTATAAATACTTTGGTAACCACATGTGGGTGATATTTGGAGAAATATATTCATTGGCTTGAATCCAGAGTAGGACTCTTATTGTTTGTGGAAGGGGCTGCAGTCCTACAGGGGCTCCTGCTCTTCATCGAAGGGAGAGTGAATGCCATGCTGGCAGTGGCACAGTAGGACTTTTTTCTGTCTAAACACACACAGGATTTCCCCCTAATTTACATTATATTTGGTTTCCCAGACCCTACGTGCTGCTGGCAAAGGATACATGGTATTTTTTGTTCTGGTGATTTTCCTGGGCTCTTTCTACCTGATCAACCTGATCTTGGCTGTTGTTGCCATGGCCTACGAAGAACAGAATCAAGCCACCATGGATGAGGCAAAGCGGAAGGAGTCTGAATATCAGCAGATGCTTGAGCAATTGAAAAGGCAACAAGAGGAAGCTCAGGTACAGGAAATGTTTGCACCTGTTAGAATAGATTGTCTAACACTTGAATAATGATTCAAGAAAAGACACACACACAGACATACACACAAATTAAGTGAGGGATTCATGGAGCTTTCCCTGCCATATAGAATAGGGCATCCGTTACTCAGGGTAGAGCTCTCTGTGCATCAGTGGTTTATAGCTTTTTGTAGAAAGGAGCATTCCACCAGAATACCATCTTCGGAGTGTTTGATAACGCACCATGAATACGTGTGTGTGTGTGTGTGTGTGTGTGTATAGCAGGGATGGGGACTCGGACTCGACGACTCGACTCGCGAGTCCGACTGAGTCACCCCTTTGACTCGAGTCCCACTCGAGTCCCAATTTTTTCAATGGGACTCGAGACTCGACTCGGGACTCGAGCCCAAGGACTCCACCGCCGCCACCACTCACGTCACCACTGTCGCTGTCTCCCTCGCCGCCACCCGCTCGCAGCTACCGCCGCCATCGCACGCCATGCCGCCATCACGCCGCCGCCGCACGCAGCCGCCCGCGCCGGTCCCGTCATCACTTCCGGCGCGGCGGAGGTGACGCGCCGGGACCCTGCTCCGGCGCGCTTGGCCGCCGCCGCTTTCAACAGAGCGGCGGCGGCCAAGCGCGCCGGAGCAGGGTCCCGGCGCGGCGGAGGTGACGTGCCGGGACCCTGCTCCGGCGCGCTTGGCCGCCGCCGCTCTGTTGAAAGCGGCGGTGGCCAAGCGCGCCGGAGCAGGGTCCCGGCGCGGTGGAAGTGACGCGCCGGGACCCTGCTCCGGCGCGCTTGGCCGCCGCCGCTTTAAACAGAGCGGCGGCGGCCAAGCGCGCCGGAGCAGGGTCCCGGCGCGGCGGAGGAGGGAGCAGTGCCGGTCTCGCGTCTTAGAACCGACTTCTGCAGGCCCCGCCTCCCCCCCTCACCCCACCCCAGTGATGAGGCTGCATTCTTCACGCAGGATCTTTTAAGTGCCACTGTGGAAAACCCGCTGCCCGAACACACATCCACGAGACTCTAAGTGCCATCAGCCCATTCAGTCGAGGGGAATGTGACGGGAGCCGCTTTTCCAGGAATGGGGCAGTCCGGCCTCCGAAGCTGCCTAACACACAGAGGGCGTCACATTCCCAAATCCATTGTTTTTTAAAGTCCGCCTTCTTTTACAAAGGAAACACTAACGTAGCCATTGCAAACATGTCATGAAATTGAAACCCACAGATCTTTAGAGGGAGAGGAAAAAACCACAACCGTGAAAGGGATCTGGTTGCTCAGCAGCCGGTGGGCTATTCTTCCTGTCGGAAGAGGCCAACCCGTCAGTCACTGAGCAAGCCCAAAGAAGTGATTGCTCAGGAGCAAGTGGAATGAAGGAGGCGGGAGGGAGGGGGAGGACGCGCCGGGACCCTGCTCCGGCGCGCTTGGCCGCCGCCGCTCTGTTTAAAGCGGCGGCGGCCAAGCGCGCCGGAGCAGGGTCCCAGCGCGGCGGAAGTGACGCGCCGGGACCCTGCTCCGGCGCGCTTGGCCGCCGCCGCTTTAAACAGAGCGGCGGCGGCCAAGCGCGCCGGAGCAGGGTCCTGGCGCGGCGGAGGTGACGCGCCGGGACCCTGCTCCGGCGCGCTTGGCCGCCGCCGCTTTAAACAGAGGCATACAGTGGCATACGATGGCGGTGGCATACGATGGCGGCTGCTGCGAGTGGGTGGCGGCGAGGGAGATGGCAGTGAGCAGGAGGAGGCGGCGGCGGCGGCGGCAACTCGAGCGGCACGGAGAACACTCTCCGCACCGCTCAGAAGAGCGAGATCGGGCCGCCCCGCCGCCCCTGAGAACTACAAACCCAGGGAGGGCTCGTAATGCGTCCCTGGTGTGGCAGTGGCGGCGGCAGGAGCAGGGACGAGGGAAGGACCCGCCTATGGTAAGTGGGGGCGGCGGTGGCCCATGGAGGGAGCGGGAGGGTCTCCGCGGGAGGAAGGGCAGCTCTTCTTCCTCTCGCGGAGACCCTCCCGCTCCCTCCATGGGCCACCGCTTGGGAGTGACTCGTGACTCGACTCGAGTCACTATTTTGGACCTTGGACTCGAGACTCGACTCGAGACTCGGGTCCAAAGACTCGTGACTCGACTCGTGACTCGAGGCCAAGGACTCTTCAACATCCCTGGTGTATAGTGTGTGTGTGTGTGTGTATGTGTATATATATATGTGTGTGTGTGTGTATATATATATATATATATATATATATCATATACCTGCTCGATTCTACTTCCAGTAATCATATCTCATCCAACTCCTTAGCGAAAAGCCATTTCATTAATACTTTGAAGAGGAAATTATTCAGAAGTCTCTCTCTCTCTCTCTCTTTCAGTATACTTGAAGCCAGGATAACGTATTCTGCAGAAATTTAACATCATGTGGTAGTTGAGCATGCCCTAGGCAGAGCATTAACAGTGCTTAATCTCTTGGCCCAACAGGCTCTAGTAGCAGCAGCAGCAACTTACAGAGACCTTAAGGATGACAGTGCACTTGGAAGACTTTCCGAAACTTCTTCAGAAATGTCAAGACTGAGCTCCAAAAGTGCTAAAGAAAGACGGAACCGGAGGAAGAAAAGACGGCAAAGACAGTTGTCTTTAGCAGAGGATAGAGTGAATGGCAAAAAAATGCCTAAATCTGAATCGGACAGTAGCATAAAAAATAAGGGGTTTCGATTTTCTCTGGAAGGAAAGGGATTCACATATGACACGAGGGTTATTTCTCCGTACGAGGTACATTGTGGTGCTATTTGTGCTGTTGTAAATGTTCTGCTTCCAGGTAGGGTCTGGATGATGGAGTCACCATCAGATAGATTCTTCATCCTGGTTCAGGCATTATGTCCTGTGTCAGGGGTGGGGAACCTCTGAAATTGAGTTCGGCCCCCAGGCTGAAAGAGGTTCCCCACCCCTGTTCTATGTGCAGGGAAGAAGGAGGACAGAAGGAAAGCAAGGGGGGGGGAAGTGCACAAATCCAAGACCCTCTGCCAATCTTTATATCTGTACAGGTGTTTAGGATCTCTTTAGCAGCATAGCAACTGTGGAACCTCAAGCTTTGGCATCCTTTTGTTGTCTGAGAACCAAAGAGCCGAAAGGAAGTGGGGGGGTGCAATTTGGAGGAGGGAAATTGTAGCTCAAAGCAGAGGATGCTTAGCCCTTCCCACATCTGCTGCTTCTCCCCTGCACACCCCTTCGTCAGTGACTTTCTCAGAGCTGGCTGTCTTTTCTTTCCTTTTTTTAATTGTCCAGTTCTGCTTGTCGTTGATACGTGTTAAGGCAAACGGTTGCTAACTGAATTGCATTAATGAGTAAGGAAAACTATTTTAAATATATGCACCCTTTCATGACAGAATGGCTCTGTGCATACTGTGGCAAAGAAAAATGAACTTGGTGACATCGTTGTCAGAACAAAGCTAAAAAGTACAGACTTTTTTAGGGTTCATAATTTATCTAATGTATCAGCTTGACAGAACCCCTAAAGTTTGGGGGGGGCAGGGGAGGGTTCCTTTAAGAATTTGCACAAAGCTTTATTGGTAATATGTTGATTGTTTGCTAGATCTTCTGTGTTTGGAAAAGTATTCTAGAATTTCTTTTTTTTAAAAAACACAACAATAGGGGCTTCAGTATTACTTTGTAAGTTTCCGTCTAACAGTTCCGTTTATATCTCCATAGTCAATGCTGTTCCCCACAAGACGCAATAGCAGAGCAAGCTTTTCCAGCTTGAAAGGTCAAACCACCGAAGGGGGCTCAGATGCTGATAGTGAGCACAGCACATTTGAAGACAATGGAAGCCGTAGTGGTTCCTATTTTTTTCTACGCAGACATAGTGAACGGCGCAGCAGTAACATTAGCCAGTCCCTGTTGCCCGTGTTTCCAGTGAATGGGAAGAAGCACAGCAGCGTGGACTGCAATGGGGTGGTTTCCTTGGTAGGAGGACCACCAGCACTCCTGTCGCCTACTGGACAGCTTCTCCCAGAGGTGATAATAGATAAAGCAACTACTGACGACAGTGTAAGGATGTTTTACATAGCATAGGCATGGCGGCTCTACAGAATGGAATCCAAGCTGTGAATGCTTCTGCATCTTGGGAAAGCTTTACGATTGTAACTCTCTGGGCTTTAAAATTGTGCCGTACAGAAATTAACAGTCTAGCTTTTGCTGCGTGTACTTGCAAACACACACCGAGCAGGCAGTGTTTTTTAAAAAATTAAAAAGTGGGGGGGGATGTATTAATTTTATATGGCCAAATTTACGTTTACTCTATCCTAAGCAAATGCCTGTTAAATGTCAGAAGCCCCTTTCCCATTTCATTCTTCTTACACCTGCTCATCCCTTCTCCACCCTGTTCCCCAACTATTCCCATCTCCTTCTCATTCTCCCACTAGATCAGTGTTCTCATTCTCCAACCTTGGGTCCCCAGATGTTTTTGGCCTACAACTCCCAGCATGCCCCAGCCAGCTACGCTGGCTGGGGCATGCTGGGAGTTGTAGGCCAAAAACATCTGGGGATCCAAGGTTGGAGAACACTGCACTAGATGCTGTCCTGTTGCCTCTCCCCAGCAAGCCTGAGCACAGTTAGAGCCAAACCACACGTTATGCTGATTGTGTAGCTACGCTTGATAGTTTTCTTTTCTCTTCTGTAAGCACATATGGCTCCAATTCCAGTGGAGGCTTCCCCCCCCCCATTTTAGCCCCATCCCTAAGAGGGGGTGTGGAATTTTGGGGGGAAATGAGTAGGGGGAAAGGTTTAACCCCCCTCTCCCGGAGTGCCATAGTCCCAATCGAAATTGGAGCCATGCTTGCTTACAGGAGAGTAAAGAAAACTCATGCGTAGCTACACAATTAGCATGTGTAGTTTAGCCCAAAGAGAGCAGAAAGGCACTTCCCATTACCTTGCAGGTAACCTACCAGGGCTCAGTATTTTCCCCTTCTCTGTGCTGCTCTAGGATTAGCAAGGCCTTTCCCTCAAGTAGCTCCCCTGCTGACTCAAGAACTGGCTTTAGGAAGCGGCAGGGCAGTAGGCAATAAATCTTCCCTACTTCTCAAAACCCATGCCCTGATTTCTCTCTCTCTAAATATATATGTGTGTGTGTGTGTGTGTGTGTGTATGTATCTATACATCTCTAAGATGTGGGGGCCCCAATCTGGTTTGGGACCATAGTGGGGGGTGGCAAATGTTTAAAGCCCCTACCCCCCAATGCTGGGGTCCCAGTCTGGATCGGGAATGCCATCTGGCTATTTGTGGGGGGGGGAATCTTGCATACAAGGGCAAGCCATGTGATTACCATCACATGTAGTTTGGCCCCCATTAGAAAGCCAATCCATCTCAGCCCCAGATCTGCATCTGTAAAATGGACATAATTGCTCTGTTGCTGTACTTCAGTTTCTTAAAAAGTACACTTTTTTCCAGAAGTTTCAGAACACTGATTTGTAATAAATAGATACTGACTCTTCACTTAACTGTTACATTGTGTTTGCAGGTATATAGAGCATTTTATCCCAGTAAATCTCCCTTGGTTCATGATTGGCATGCCGATGCTCAATTAAACCAGGCTTTTATTGTTAATTTTAGTTACAAAAGAATGTGGCAAGCTGTAAATGAGAGAAATTGGACATTAACTATACTAGATATTTTAATAAGGAGAAACACACACGAGTGGAGCCTGCAGGAACACTGCTCCAATTTAATGGTGATAAATTAATTGTTGTTTTCGCATGACCTGATTTTTTAATTTTCTTTCTTGGACACTGACGTAAAAGCTATTTGGATATCTAAGCATAAAACCAGAAACTCCTGAGCTCTGGTTCATTTTTTCTATTAGCCCATTTGTTAAATGGGATTTAGATCAATAATCAGAGAGCCATCAATAATCAGACATTTGGCCCAGTGTTATGATTCTACACATGATGGGGAGCTTGACCACAACTGTGCATAAGACGTCTTATGTGAACCAGAGGTTTTACCAATATTCATGATCCTAACACCAGTTTGGGGAAGCAGAAGGATATTGGGCAATTAACATGTTAACACATAACATATATGTGATGGCAAGTGTGAGATTTCCTGAGATTTGGGCCTGCTCCTGGCCACCCATATCCATAACACCTAGCCTAGTGCCTGACCTGCCAAATGCCTGACCTTGCAAAACCATAAGAGTTCAGCTGGTACTATATAGCATGAATAAAATATATTTTACTATTTAAGTTATTCCTTTAAAACAGGTATATGAAACACCTGAATCTGAGCTGCTAGATATTCCAAAAAGTCTGGCATAATAAATACAAAAATATTAAGCTGCATGTGGCATGAACTTCTTGATGCTTCAGTGTTCGTGGCATTATCTTTCTGATATATGCTTCCATATTATTCATGTTGATAATGTAGCCTTTTTGCTTCACTGCAGAGCACTGCTTCCGAAATAGATAGCAGAAAAAGGCGGTCAAGTTCTTTACAGGTATCAATGGATTTACTGGAAGATCCCACCATAAGGGATAGAGCGATGAGTATAGCAAGCATAATCACAAACACAATGGAAGGTAAGTACGTATGTGTATTTTGGTAATTTAATTTTGGTTCACATTGTGTGTGGGTCCTCCAGAAGGGGTACATTGAACCCGCCCTCTTCTGTAGCCTCCATAATTACAAGACCTCAAGGGTAAGTGAAGGCAGTGTTTATTTGTAAGTCTTTGCCTCCAGTTACAGCATTGAGACCAAGCAGGCTTATAGACATACTACTCAGAGTAAGGAATTGCGCTTTCCTCCCCCGCTTCCTGGCTTTAAATCAGAAAAATGTCCAACTCTCCCTGTTTGAAGTATTGGCATTTCTGGTGGCACTCTTTCACCACTCCTCTTCAGTAGGGATTGTCCGCTTTTCAGGAAGTGGCTTTCCAGACTCAACTACAGGTGAGGCTCTTCACAGGTGCCTCTGAGAAATATGCTAAGTCCAGGCTTATCTATGCCTGAGGTCTTTCTGTAGCTACCAGCTGGGAAGCTCCAGGTCTCCCAGCAAAGGAAGTCCTGGGGGGTGGTTGCAAGTGGGACCCACCTCCTCTAGCATCTGCCTTGGCAGGGAGCGTTGGTCTGTCCTTCTTCCAGCCACTCTCAACAGCCTGTCTTCCCTTATTCTGTTCTTCCCCCCACCTCCTTGCCCCTGCCCCTCCCAGAGCTTCATAGCTGCCTCTTGATGAGGCCCAGCTGTTGCTGTTGAGGTTTCACTCTGCCACGGCTGTGCTGTGCTACCCTTAACAGCTCAAGCCTCAAGCCATCCCCAGGCAGGACTCCTGTTTGACTTTATCCTCAGACCTAGCTGCCTGGGTGTTTTCAGCCAGAGAAGGAGGATGACTTGAACCGGTGAGTCCTGGCAGCCTGTTACACACATACTTTCACCTCTCTGGTAGATCTACAAAAAGGCTATGACAAGATCTGAGGGATGATATTAGACAAGGGAAAACACTAGTGGTAATTATTAGGTCAAGGCAACTAAGACAAGGAAAAAAACTAATAGTGACAGTGGAGTGTTTCACACATACATGTTCATTACGTGGTAACTGCTGGATCAAGTAATTTGCATTGTCTGAACAGGGACATCACAGATCTAACACTGCAGACAGAACTTCTCATTTCACCTCAGAACTCAGTAGGGAGTCCAGGTGACCCCCTTACCGCTTGGAAGAACACAAGAGCGGGTCACAGGGAAATGTCGGCTAGCCCCATCCTCTGTTGCAGATGCAACCAGCAGCCATTCCCCCTGAGGTTTGCACATTCAGAGCATGTCAGAAGGGGCTCTAAGCAAATGAGAGTGGATCCTGGCACAAATGCAACCCCACAATCCCCCTCACACATTCTTTCAACGCCGGGTCATCCAACCCCTCCGTTTATATTATGTAAACTAGCATACATTTTCTCAACAATATACCTTAAACACAGTGCAAGCTTCCTGGAAGACATTGTTGCATTCATTTTTGAGAGTAAAAGGCAAATATATTCAAAATATTAATGTGAATATGTTTGGAAATCAAAATATTCCAAGTGCTAGAATAGGCAGCTACAAAGCCATGAACCAAAATCTAATGCATGCTCCCCAGCCTAGCAAGGCAGATCCATATGGTGTAGCCAATGTCCACACATCCCTTTGCATGAATGCAAACCTCATATGCAGATTGAATGCAGATCAATACAGATATGCACTCAAATGTAAAGATATGAAATGATCTCCAACCACACTACATAATTTGGCTGGGGATGCACCTCCCCATCTGCCTTGCAGTGTGCATAGAAATGAACATGCCCTAGTTGTGTGCAGCATCTTGTTATGTGTTAATGTATCTGTGTAGCTCAGTGCTTAGAGTGTTGGACTGGGACTCAGGAGATCTGGGTTCTAGTCCCCGCTCAGCCATGAAACTCACTGGGTGACTTTGGGCCAGTCACTGACTCTCAGCCTAACCTACCTCACAGGGTTGTTGTGCGGATAAAATGGAGAGGAGGAGGACTATGTAAGCTGCCTTGGGTTCCTTGCAGGAAAAAAGGTGGGGTATAAATATAATAAATAAATAAATAAAATCATGGCCATGTTGTTTCAAAGAGGTACAGTAGTGTTTGGGATGGCCTATGAATAACAGGAAATTAGGCTGTCAGAGAAAGTATATGGAAATGTATCTGAAAATCAGACAGTGAAAGAATAAATTAGAAAATAAGAATCATAAATTACAGAAACCAGTTCCCAACTTTTGTTGCTTGAATGGTTGGTGTGTGCCTTCCTGTCTCTTGGGCAGTGCATCCAGGGAGAGCCAGTAAGATAGGTGGTGGTGGCAGCGGTGGCAGCAGCAGCAATCACTCTGCTTCTTTTCTTCCATAGGAGCGAGTACAACCATTCACTCCTAGGAGAGACAGAAAAGATTGCAGACGACAATATGTGTGCCCCCCCCCGCAAACCAGCCCCCCTGCTGCCACCACAGGCACTGGTGATTCAAGTGTCAGGGCTGGGTAGCAGTTTTGTTCCTGCTCCAATGGCATCCCTGATTGCAACCTCTTCCTCTGTCCTATAGACCCCCAAATGTTGTTGTTGATCAGCATTTTTTTTATTTGAAAAAGTGAAAAGGTATGATTCGGACTGTTGAGGGGCAAAGTCTTTTCTGACCACCAGGTCCACACCTCAACAGATTCTCAGCACCAAACGACATGCGACGCCTTGATTAGCTTCTGCCGTGCATTAAAAACGTGGCTTTTCAGGCGGGAATATGGGGTGGGTTAGGATTTTTAAGTTTTGTACTGTTTTTAATTGTGTTTTACACTCTGTTTTGTTCTTGTATTTTATTGGACTGTACATCGCTCAGAGTGGCCGGATGACTGGCCAGATGGGCAATTCAAAAATATAATAAATATAATAAATAAATAAATAAATATTGAAGCACGTCGGGATTATGGCTTTTTTAAAACAAAACAAAACACAGTAACAACTCAGTAGTAGGTACAGGGGCATTCATTGGGACCACAGCATTCAAGGAGCGGGGAGGTTTAAACCTTTGCTCCCCAGCCATGGTCCCGATGAACACACACACACCGTACTGGTATTCGTGTTAGGTGGGAAACGCTGATTAGAATCAGTGGGATTTTTTTCCTGAGCCTTATGGCAGAACTGGGGGGGGGGTTTCATCTGGACTGTAGCTGGGGAGGAAACCGTTAAACCTCCCCATGTACTGTGGCCCTTATGCCCTGCCCCCATAGCAACTATTGATTTTTTAAAAACCCTGATGTGCTTCCAAGTGATGCATTTAGTGTTACATGTAGTCTGGCTGTCTGAGTACACCACATAAGTGAGTGGAAGTCATTCTCTCCTATGGGAAGAAGTAAAACTCTGATGAGCTGGTAGCAAAACCTCCCCATCTTGACACATTGGGTAACATGGCCTCCTCTGAAAGGGACCCCACAAAGGAGGAACTTAATCCACCTTTGCGCAGACAAGGGCCAGATTCATATCTGACGACTTCTGCCCTTCTCCTGTCCCTCTGCTATTAAAATCTAAACATCAGTTGTTCTCCCTCTCAGGCCAGCCTCTCTCTTAGAAATTTGATACCATGTGGAAAAATTAAACCAGCTCCTCTAAATAGTTCTCCATAAATATCAAGATACAGTGTCTTGCATGTGTCTGTGACCTTCAATCGCAGATATTAGAGAATTCGTTAAGCTACAATAATGTAAAGCTACAGATGCATTAAGACATATAATGAATTTACAAATTTCAAATCAAATTTTAGTTACATAGCTTTTTCTTAATCAGTGTAAAGCATTAAATGAATATTTGACATTTATATTTTCAATCTGGCTTTCTTTAGAACTTGAAGAATCCAGGCAGAAATGTCCACCGTGCTGGTATAACTTTGCCCACACTTACTTGATTTGGAACTGTTGTGATAGCTGGTTAGAAATAAAGAAAGTTGTTCATTTAATTGTGATGGATCCATTTGTTGATCTTGGCATTACCATCTGCATTGTTCTAAACACGCTGTTTATGGCCATGGAACATTATCCAACAGACAAGCCCTTCAACGATGTTCTTAAAAATGGAAACCTGGTAAGTCACATTACAGTAAATCATTTTCTGATTGGTAAATGTAAAACTGATTTTGCATGCACCCCCCAGACACAACTCATTCCTGGCAGCAGGAAAGTATACAGGGGCTGGCAGTGGCTAACTAACCTCCAATGCATAGGTGGAATACCGGTAATTGAAATTATTATGAAGCCCCCTTCAGGCATTTTCCGCCATGCATGCATGCATAGAATGACAGGGGTGCAGGCAACTCACTGCAGCTCATTGTAGGCACCAAAATGAATATGCAACCCCCGTTTGGGGTTTCAATCAGTCAATTAGTTTATTTCGGTCTACCAACCATAACACACAAATGTATCAAATACAGATATGTACTACTACAGTACATTGATTTGGTATTACATCAATTATAACCAGAAAGGATATTACCTAATTAAAACTACAAACTAAGAATTGTAAAAAGTGATTGTACAGAAATAAAATCCATGGTCAACTAAAAGCTAAGAGTACATAAAAACTCATACACAAACCAAATCCATGTTCATCTGTTAATAAAATAGTACTCCCTTAGCTTATCTCTGCTTTAGCAATTGCAGTCTAGGTTTAATGGCCTTGGCTAGAATTTGGCTACATCCAGTGTATCCTTCAGGTTTAACATCTGCCAGCAGAATAGAAACGTAAAACTTGCCAGTATTTCCCAGATAGAGTAAAAGGACTGGGGCAATAAAATGGACTCTCAGATCTCTGTAAAATTCACAGTATAGTAAACCATGGGCTACTGTTTTGACTTGGCCACTTTCACAAGGGCAAAATCTCAGGTGTCGAGAAAGACCCAAAAAACACCCTTCTATCATTGCTGATGATGACATTGTCTAGCCAGTATAAATGCCCTCCTATAACGAGATATTTAAAGAGGCAAAGTAGTTGGCAGATTGATGGATACTGCCCAATTGTAAGCCAAGATGTGCTGCTGAACAATCCCCCTTTGCTATCATCTGTAGGTTTTGCAGACTTAGATCCAGCTGCCTCTGATATATCCGATTGCTTTACCCAACTCAAATGGTAAGAGGTACAGCAAGGAGTATCCAATGGATTTGGATACTTGGGACTTGTCGTGTCATGCGAACCCAGTGAGCATGGGTTATGCGAGGCTTAAACAATCCTTGCGTAACCCTAAAACAAACCATGGGTTTTTTGAGGGTTGTTTAACATGTGCTGGGTTCACACAATATGGCAACCCCCAAGCGGGGGTTGCATATTCAAAATGGTGGCTACATGCACCCCATACACATCGCAGTTTCATCATAGGTTAAATAACCCATGATGGGCTGCCATGTCATGCAAACAGCCTGACTGTGTAGGCTGGATCCACCCCTCAGACCTTGGCATGTTCAGAGAAATTCCTAAGGGGAAGTCTACTTGTGTATGTTCTTCCACACAATGGGGAGTTGCAGTGTTAAAGGAGAGCGGCTCCTCAAGCAAGTACTTCCATGGAACCTGCCCTGTCTTGTATAATATGCTGCAAGCTCCCCCCTTGCTCCAGGTCAGTTCTCCTCAGATCATATTCAGCACCTTGCAAGTTCTCAGCCCAGCTGGGAACTGGTCAGAGAGATGGCATTTCAGCAGTTTCACTTTTACATTGTGTTCAAACATTGCTTTTTATTGTTTTGATACTCACAGGTAACAAAACAAAACAATGCATTTTTTCCAAAGGAAGAAAAGGAAGGGGATGCTGTGTGCAGTAATTGATTCATTGTATTTTGCACTTAGGTCTTCACTGGCATCTTCACTGCAGAAATGGTCCTTAAGATAATAGCCATGGATCCTTATTATTATTTCCAAGAAGGCTGGAATATTTTTGACAGTATCATTGTCAGCCTGAGTTTGATGGAGCTGGGTCTTTCCAACGTGGACGGACTGTCAGTCCTAAGATCCTTCAGATTGGTAAATATGATGCTAAACAACGTTACTGATTTGATTGCTGGCTTCTGTGTGTGTATGGGGGGGGGATTAATTTGCTGCATAATTGCAGTTTCCCTTGTGACATAATTCCTCCTGCAAGGATTCAAGACTTGCTGGAGTCCAGCTGATTCTACCTGGGTCTATAAATCTTCAGAGTCACAGCAGGCCACTCCACATTCACAGCAAGACATGCAATAACTCTGGAGCTGACAGAACCCACTGGGATCCAGTAAAGTCTCCACCTGTGTTCCCAGAATCCACGAGAATGAGCAGTAGAAGTTTAGCAGACACTTGGATGAAAGGTCCAGGTCCACCATTTTTTCCCAGTACAAAACTGGCTAATTCCACTGTTTTCCATTAAACAGTGTGGTGTTCCGCATTAGGGATGAGCAGAAATTCCCAGTTCTGCTTTGTACAGGTCTGGTGAAGAGGAGAATGAAAGAATTCCACTCCTCCAAAACTCTGGAATGGACTGCAGAACCCTAGATGGTGTCTGCATTTTGTTTCATTGCTAGGGGGCAGTGTTTTACTGTGTTTGCTGGATTACAGGGCTCCTGCAATGTGTAGCAGGGGCTTAAAGATAATCCACTGCCGTACATTCCTGTAACCCTGGTGTAGTGCAGTGGACGGAGATGTTTTTTACTGGCTCCCTGTAGAGCTTTCCTCCTGCAATGGAGAGCATGCTCTGCATCTCAGGCAGGCAGGTCTCCGAATCAGTGAGGGGTTAGTAAAAACCCACTGGCCAGATCAGGGGGAATGGTATGTGAGGGGGTTGGCTCAGCCTACCCATCTTTCTGGGGAAGGGCCTAGAATCCATGGGGAAACAGTGATTCCTCCCTGGATTTCAACCACATCCCTAATTTTAACTGAACTAAAGCTAGCAGCAAGTGTCCATTAAATGCATGTTTGGACATAACACTGCCAAGTTTAGTCTTCTTTCAAATACCTTATACCTGCAAAGAAAGGTACGGTATATGGTATTGTATACATAATAAAGGTAATATCCAGCCAGGATGTGTCCTTCCCAATGATACTGGGAACACCTATAGCTCAATTTGCTTCTGCTGCTAAAGAAGGGAGAAGGGCCTCTATGCTATCCTTACTGGATTCATCCAGTTCTGTTTACAGAAAAGCCAAGCTAGCTCAGAGAGGTGAGACATGAACCTATACCTCCCCTAGCAGCTGCTACTTGGGAAAGCTTGCCTTACCCTTTTAGAATGGTGGCTACAGAGCATAGTTTAGTAAGTGAACTATGAGCTTTCCCCAGTAGAACTATGGGACTGCACTCTTGGCTCTTTGTCCCTTCTAGCTGACAGTGGGATCCTAGTTTGCATGTGGCTTCCTGGATTGCGGTCATAGTCATTAGCTTTTCATATGCTATATTCTTCATTATTGTTTTCAGCTTCGAGTCTTCAAGCTGGCAAAATCGTGGCCAACTCTAAACATGCTGATAAAGATTATTGGGAACTCAGTTGGGGCTTTAGGAAACTTGACCTTGGTGCTTGCCATCATTGTCTTCATTTTTGCCGTGGTTGGTATGCAGCTTTTTGGCAAAAGCTACGACAGTTGTAAGTGCAAGATTTCAAATGATTGTGAACTTCCACGCTGGCACATGAATGACTTTTTCCACTCTTTCTTGATCGTGTTCCGAGTACTTTGCGGAGAATGGATCGAAACCATGTGGGACTGTATGGAGGTTGCAGGTCAAGGCTTGTGCCTTATTGTATTCATGCTGGTCATGGTGATTGGAAACCTTGTGGTATGTAGTCAACCATTGTCTTTTCAGCCATTGTCTTAAACAACAGTGATGGGCTTGTTTTCTATCATCAAATAATCTACAGCTATTATGCTAAATGGGGGCAATCCAGCATATTTAAGTTTGCTAAGAAGGTTTCTGTCCTATCTTCTTACTAAAATAGCACCCAAGGCAGCTAACAAGTATAGGGGTATTTTTAGATTTCTTTCATAGAATCATATTGTCATAGGGGATTTCAAGGATTATCTTATCCAACTGCCTGTATTGATAAGATTCCCTAGATCAAGGTTGGGGAACATGTGGCTCTTCAGATGTTGTTGGATTGCATCTTCCATCAGCCCTAGTCAGCATAGCCAGTGGTGAGGGATGATGGGAGTTGCAGTCCAACAATATCTGGAGGGTCACATGTTCCTCATCCCTTCCCTAGGCCTAAACAGGGCCTGAATATGCTAATCAATTGTCCTCTTAAAAATCCTCTGCAATATCAGACTTCCTGGTTTGATCTTGTACTGACAGATCTTTTCATCATAACCAGTCTAGAGCTGCTATGCTGAAGCATGACTGCATATTTATTTATTTATTTATTATATTTATACCCCGCCTTTTTCCCTGAAAGGAACACAAGGCAGCTTATATAATCCTCCTCCTCTCCATTTTATCCTCACAACAACCCTGTGAGGTAGGTTAGGCTGAGAGTCAGTGACTGGCCCAAAGTCACCCAGTGAGTTTCATGGCTGAGCGGGGAATAGAACCCGAATCTGAGTCCCGAGTCCCAGCCCTATTAACTCTCACCATTACGCCACACTGGCTCTCAATCCAACAAGAGGGATCCATGTTTCCATGCCCAGAAGCACATTTTCTGCGCATGGCTCTTCCCTTCTGCCTGCACTGACGACTGGTGGCCAGTGGTTCAGGCAGAGGAATCTACATCCGCTACACATGAGTTGTGCATAGTGTCCAGTTCACAGTTGAGCCAGTGAACAAATGGTCAGCATCAAAGATCTGGTAAGGATAAGGAGTTCCTTGAGTGCAGAGTAGGCACAAAAGCCTGTTGTCACCAGGCAGTGATATCTCTTGATTAAGGACATTGCTTCTTCCTCTCTCTTCATGGTGGAACTAAACATTACAGCCGAATGTTTGCTGCTTCTATGGAAAAGCATCTTCAGGAAGGGGTCGTTTGGAGGTTTCTGCATTTAATTGCAGCTTTTCTGCTGCAATTCCCCATCCCCAGTCTGCTCCCAAAGTTATCATATGTTTATGTCCTCAGTTATCAATAGTTGGAGTAGTGTGGATAGTCTTTCTTCCTGTTTAAAAAAACAGCAACACAAACTCATGTCCTCCTCCTCCTCCTTTGGGAGCCTGTAGCTATTTCCCACCATGCCATATGCTTTAAATGCTTTGTTCTCTCTCTACTTTCTATGGAGAGAGATTTCAAGAGGGGTGCCATACTTCTCTCTCTTCCTCTGGTTACAGTGGAACACACTCAGGCCAAACTACACATGACATTAGTCACATAGCTGCACCCTTAAGTGCAGGGCTGCGCTTTTTTAACACATAGCCAATGGGGTGGGGAGTGGGAATATGGATCTGGACTGTAGCATGGGGAGTAGGTGGACTTTAACCTTTGCCCTCCATCGTGGACTGCATGTGGATCGGGCCCCTCCATTGTAAAAACATGGCCTTCATTGTAATGGGACTTTTGGGGCGGGGGGGAATGCAATTTGCAAGCACAGGGGAAAAATCTAGATCGGGGACCTGCACTGGGTATTTGTTAAACAACAACAACACCAAACCCTGCACATAAGGATAGAGCTACATGACTAACTTCATGTATAGTTTGAAGCCTCTATTTCAATTATGTACTAGTACTCCCAATTTATTGTGTTGCTCTATCTCCTTTGCATATACTCCTCTTTTCTTCATATTTTTAGTCCAACAATATCTGGAGGGTCACATGTTCCTCATCCCTTCCCTAGGCCTAAACAGGGCCTGAATATGCTAATCAATTGTCCTCTTAAAAAGGAGGATTTTCTCAAACCACAGTATTATCCCATTCCATCTCCAAAAAAAGGTTCCGGTGTTGGTGGTGGTAAGATGCTTTGTTTTTTAAGGAAGATATTCAGAAATTGAAATATGAGTCCATTAATTGAGCTGAAACTACATAGGAAAAAATCTGAATTGTAGCAATTAGGAATTAACTAAAGAAAATACTTTTTCCACAGGTACTAAACCTCTTTCTGGCCTTATTATTGAGCTCTTTTAGTTCAGACAGCCTTGTTGCTCCAGAACAGGAAACTGAAGCAAACAATCTCCAGATTGCTATAGCAAGGATTCAGAGAGGACTAGATTATGTCAAAAGAAAAACATGTGAATTTGTTCAAATTGCCGTTTTGAAAAAGTGTAAGGGCTCCCCTGAACTCGATTCAACTAATGAACAAAATGACAAGAAAGGTGTGTGTGTTCCCAACCATACCGTGGCAGAAATCAACAGAGGTCTCGATTATTGCAAAGACAGGACAGCAACTACAATTTGCGTGGACAGCACTGAACACATCCATTCATTCATAAACAACCCAAATCTCACTGTGACAGTACCGATAGCTGTGGGAGAGTCGGACTTTGAACATGGAAATACGGAGGAACTTAGCAGTATATCTGAGCTTGAAGACAGTAAAGAGGTAAGACATAAAATTATTTTACTCATTTATACTATGAAGTTTTTGTGTGCTTTACTCATTTATGTATGCCTTCAGCTATGACGTTAAATTTAGACGCATTAATATTTTTAAACATAATCTTAATCTCTCACTACTTTTGCTACTTTTTCTGCAAGTTGATATGATTGCGGGTATTGAAAGTGGCAGCATATGTACCTTTTCATCCTATAAACACAGGACCGTATGATGATATTGTTTCATGGGTTAGGATTGGGGTGGGTTAGGATTTTTTTAAAAAATCTATACTGTTTTAATTGTTATGTTGTTTTATTGTTGCATTGTTTTAATTGTACATCGCCCCGGGTGGCCGGCCAGATGGGCGATTCATAAATGTAATAATAAATAAATAAAATAAAATAAAATGAATTCGCGAACTGTCACCCCCATGCTTCTGCACATTGTTGGGTGCAGCTTACAGAGTGGATCCAAATTATAACTAACTCTATAAAGACTGTGAATATGCATTGGATGTGGGAGGCAGTGCAGAACACATGCTAAAAAATCAGGGAGTCATGTCAGCATCCCAGTTGCCACGAAGTAGTTCTGAAGCCTTGCTGTAGTCGGCGTTCTGAAGTCCTGAAAAATGCTGTCCAAATCTCCTGAATTATTGCTACACAACCAAAGTAAATGACACAGTTGAGAGGGTAGTTCATCTTGGCCTGGGCCAGAAAACAACCTATATTGGTCCATGGCAGTCTTTAAAGTATCTAAGGAAGTGGGGAAGGCAGGAGCCTACCAAACAACAACAACAACCTAGTGGTCTCTAATAGAGTGTCAGACACCAGTAAGTGCATAGCTTGTCATGTGATGCTAAATCAGAAATGGCCTTTTGGAAAGCCTAGTACTTCTTCTGGCATTGTTCAAGAAAGCTTCCAGCATGGCTGTGAGGAAGAATTCAGAAGCTTTTGCTTCCATTTTAGAATAACCACAGCTTGTTGTGACATCCAAACCCAAACAAACTGAAGTTTAATTATGTCTTAGTCTTAACTATGGTTAGTGGGGGGGGGGGAACAAACTTCAAATATAGTTTACAAAGGTAGCTTGTTTTCATTCGCCATAGTTAAGATTAACCACTGTTTTGGACATAACAGTAAACTAGTTAATCTAAAATAGAAATGGCAACTTCCAATCTACTCCTTGCAGCCACACGGGAGGAAAAGGATGTGCAAATCAGCAAAATCTGAGCTTGTTGAGGTTCTGCAGATTCCACATCAAAGCTCGTTCATCACATTGCGAGCTTTGTTTTTCACAAGAAAATTTGTGTGTATTTCATGCACATTTTCCAAATGTACACATCAATTGTGTGCATTTTTGAAATGCATGCATTTTTCTCCCAGTTAAAGTGTGTTTGTGAGCATTTTTCCAAAGGACCCATTTTTCAATCACTTTGTTGTTCCGTAAATTGCGTTCCAGGCTTGGAAATATACTGGCTTTGACCTCAGATTGTTCGGGTCCTTATTCAGTTCTGCGAGGTGAGAACTGGATTAATTCTGGTTAGAAATGAACTGAAACAAATTTCTCATATATCCCTAGAAGGGAGTGGCATAACCCAAGGCTCACTGCAGTTTGTCCTTATAACATGAAACAGTTTAACATTATGTGCAAACTGAGACATTGTCTACTCAGTATCTCAGGCAGAGTCTTTTTTCCCATCACCTGCTACCTGATTCTTTTCTATATGCAGAAGCTACTGGATACTGGACTAATTTATGCTCTGCTGGATTGCTTCTTGTCAATAAAATAGAAATAGCTCAGAAAGGCACTTTTATTTCTTATTTTTACTCGTGATCACCATGTTCCTACTATGTATTTATATAAGTCTATTACGTTTGTCCTATTTTTCGAACTTAACTTGTTAGAAAATACTTTTGCAGCCATGTTCATGTTATTTCCAGAACTAGAAACATAGAAGTATTTGTGCCTCCATCGTCGTTTCCTGCCGTTCTCACTTCTCACAGGACTAAAATCAAGCTGGATCAGCCAAGAGTGCAGCTCTGGTGCTTTTTAACCAGGCAGATCAACGTGTGTCAGCTAATTTGAACAGGTTACCTCAGTCAATTATACGTACATGATCACTGTTGAATAAAGATTGACTGGCATGCATGCTAATCAGCTACAGTACTATGCCACCTTCATCCATCGCAGTACCTGTAGAAACACACGCAAGTTGATCTGTAATTTGAGCCCATGTGACTCACATTACAGCATGATCAGGGCAGTCTGCAACATTCTCCGTGTCGGATGGTTTTTACATAGCATTTTGATACATAAACTGCATGGTCTATTAATGCACTTTGACTTGTATTATAAAGTTAAAAGAGTGACGTGCTTAAGTTTAATAAGAGCTAGTTGTAATTTTAACGAATCATTGAGTTGTATCCAATGGTTTCCTTTATCTGGAGGAAGAGGACCATTGGACACAGCCCATTGGAATGTTGTGATGAAAGTAATATTGTGTCTAATCATAAAGTAACATTTGGTTCTTTAATACAGAATTAATTTACAATGCAATCTTAGGCGTGTTTACTTGAAGTGCCAGTGTGTTCAGTAGATACAGTAATACTTTGGATTGAGAGCATAATTCATTCCGGAAACGTGCTTGTAATCCAAAACACTCTTATATCAAAGCGAGTCTCTGGCAGGCATGAGCGGGGCCGATTTTGGCCCACTACGGCTGCTCGAGGCGAGCGGTTACATCCCTACGCTTGTCTTGCAAGACCTTGCTCGTTTATCAAGTTAAAAAAAAATTAAAAAATTGCTTGTCTTGCAAAACGCTCTCAGACCAAGTTACTTGTAATCCAAGGTATTACTGTAATTATTTTGTAACTTTTCGTTGATCTTAATAAAGCGTTATGGCTATCATTGCCATTTGGATTTTCAGAATTTCTGTAGCAGAGGAATATTTAGCTATTGGTTTATTTTATTATACAATAACAGAGAAAAATATAATCTAAAATTATACATCATACATATGTTATAAGAGCATTTGATTAACTTTTGTTTTATAATCCAGTTCAGAATAAATTTACCCTGTCATTACTACAGCATTTTGTATCAAAAATGCTATCCATACTAGAATGATGAAAGCAAAAATAATAATATAATCCATTAGGAGAAATTCATTAGTATCTTCCAGTCCAGAATATCTAGGAATGTAATCATTATTTTTTTATCATAGTATAATGCTTCTTGTTTGCAGTGTTTTTCTCATTTGCACAGAGCGAGCAGCAACCGCAAATGCGAATTGGGAACGCAGGTGATGCCAACCTGACATACAGCTAGTGAAATCACAAAGCAGGTCGGGTTTTCTGCCGTTCTTGCCAAGAGACTTTGTAGCCTTTTGGCACAAGCCATGCACAAGCCATCATGCTGGGTTTGCACATCACAACAAGCCACTCTGAAAACAAGCCACCCTGAATAACCCAACAACAAGCCATGAGTTCTCAGGGTGGCTTGTGCGTGGCTAACAACCCACGCTGAAGCCACCATGCTGGCCATCATGACAAGCCACTCTGAAACAAACAATGCTGACAACCCACTGTGGTTTGTTGTGTCATGTGAACCAGGTCAATTGCTCTCTAATGCTATGAAAGAGAAAGAGAGATGATGCTAGCTCTTTTCTAGAATTAAAGTGAGTTGCCTTTCAGCTTTAAAGAGAAGGACCTGTTGAGCCCAAAACAGACATTACTTTAAAGACATAGCTAGCAGCTGTGTCTTGTTTTCATTTTTACTCTAGAGTAGGTTTTAAGCCTCTCCCCTGCTATCGGTCCAATCTGGATCCATCCTCCCCCCAAATACACACACACACACCTGCAGATTGCAATTTCTATTGCAAAATAGTGATCAATTTGCTTCATGGATCACTTTTTCACAATAGAAATGGTAGGCATCCCCCTGCCGCACTGAGCTGGATTTGGCCCATTTCGGTCTTTAAAGTAACATCTGGTTTACCCCTTAGGCAAAGAGAGATTAGGCAAATTATTTTCCACGCCCCACCTCCCATAACATGACTGGCCTAGATGGAAAGAGAAGTGGCAAAGTTATGAGTCTTGAGTGTGTGTTTGGGGAGGGGGGCATCTTTTCCCAAGGTAATTATTTGCATGGATGGCCAAGGCTTCCCAGTGAAGATGCAGACACACAATTAACAACATGTTATAGGTAAATATCTAGAGTTTCATTGGGCTTCCACTTTTGTGGAAAGACATTATTTTGAAACATGACTAGAACATGTTAAAAGTATAAATTGAAAGTATAAATTTATTGAGATTAGAATCAAGTCCTTTAAATACAAGAAATATGTGGAAATAATCTCTGAATATGGGCAGTTGGAATACAATAATAGCAATTGGAATCATCCTACATTTCTTTCAACATGTGCTTTCATCATTCCTGATCTTTATCAGCTGTGTATTAGTGCACTCATTTCTGATGTTATATACTATATATGGTAATAACATTGTAACAGGTTGTAGAATGCCATTATCCAAACTACTTTGGTTTATTTTGGTACTCATACCTGTCTACTATTCATGTGGTTCATGCCATTTATTTCGATCCTGTCCAGGACAGTGTCTTAAATTACGTTGCATATGTGGTCTTGGTTGTCAAGATTGATGGATGACAAATCAATGCAGTCACAATCTCATCTTCAAGTTTTCTCTAGAATTAGAATTAGTCACTCTTTGACTATTGACAAGGACCGGTATGTGCACCAGAGTAACCAATAGTTTAAAAATGCATAGAAATCAACACATTTCTGCACTGGCAAGAGAGTATGCAAAATAAAAGCTATGGGAATGAAATTAATATGCTTCTTTCATTGTTGAAATTTCAGAAACTAGCTTTCAGTTGTGTTTGCTATGATGGGGGGAGGAAATTGTATCATTTATGATCTGTGGCATTGGCTCAGTGTTAAATAGTTAAATATTTTTCCCTAACTTACGGTAACTGAATTTTACTTCAGTATTTTCATATGATCAAAAATGGTGACCTGACATACAATATGTAAACACAATGGGTTGTATCCAATGGTGGCCTCGCACTGGTGGAAAGCGCTTCTACATATGTATGGCAAGTGGGGCATCCAGTATTTTCCAATACTGGAAGTGTACTGGAAGTGTACTGGAAGAAGCAAAGACTACTAGCATTGAAAAAATGATCCTTCAACGCCAACTTCAGTGGACCGGTCATGTTGTTCGAATGCCTGACTGCCGTCTCCCAAAGCAGTTACTTTACTCCCAACTCAAGGATGGAAAGCGGAATATCGGTGGTCAATATAAGAGGTTTAAAGATGTTCATAAGGCTAATCTAAAAAAATGCAATATAAACATCGAAAACTGGGAAGCTCTGGCCCATGAACGATCTAAATGGAGGTTGGCCTTTCACAAAGGTTCCATGGACTTTGAAGAAGCCCGAGTGCAAGGTGAAAGGGAGAAACGTGCTAAGCGAAAAGCACGTCAAATGAATCCTTTACAGGACCATCTTCTATCTGGTAACCTGTGTCCTCACTGTGGGAAGCTGTGTGGATCTAGAATTGGCCTCCACAGTCACTTACGGACCCATCGCTAGAGTCTACACAATCTTCTTTAGAATCTCCTCCTTTTATCCCGGAAGACAATCTTACTCGGTCACGAGTGATCGCCTGATGATGATGATTTTCCAATCTCCCCCATCTACTGCACCTTTCTGTGCCATGATTTTCTCAAGGATCCCCCAAACCTCAGGAACACTTTTTCAGAGGATAGAAGGGGGTGCTGTGGGTAGTGGGCATCAGCAAAAGTTGAGTATCTTGCCTCAAGAAAATGGAAATGCTTCCCACTTGCACAGAGCCATACTGGATAAAACTCAAATGTTTGTGTAAGCAATGGGGGTGGGGGGTATAATCATTGCTGTAGTCCACATCCTTCAGGAATAATTGGAGTTTTGCAGTTGATTTTAGTAGACTGTGGAATCTGCCTTTTTTGTGATCCAGTCTGTGATATAAGCTTGAACTTAGCATTATGAACAATATTCTAGATTTATCTGTACAGCAATGTTGCCAATCAGTTGTTAATTAAGTCAGAACCATTAACTAGGATTGTTCTTTTAAAAAAAATCCATAGCAGAAAGAGCAGCAGAGGAATGGGGCATGTATGCCTTCACTGGTGACTTTTAAATATCTTTGTTCAAATTGACACCAACCAGCTTTTTAAAAGTGTGCCGCTTACCATCTCTACCCAAAAATCATTTGAAATTTCATTTGGTAAGTAACAATGCAAAGCCCTGGGTTGTACAAGTTAGGGATACATATGGACATGTGTAGATGTTCCTAGGCACTTGTTTTTCTGGAAATCTGTTTTTAGATGTGTGAATATGCTATACATACACCACAATTGTATGCTCAGTCAACATTAGCTTCAATTCGGATAGATATATAGATATATAGATAGATATAAAGAGAGAGAGATTGAGATTTAAAAATGCATTGTGGGGTTTTATTTACAGAAATTAAGTCTTTCCAGCTCCACTGAATGTAGCACAATTAATATTGCTTCCCTGGGAGAAGAAGCCGACGCTTTAGTGGAAGACCCATCACAACCAAAGGCTTGTTTTACTGAAGGTATCAAGGGGAACCAACTTAACAGTGGTGGCTGCATGTATAACAAAAAATGTATTTGGTCCAGGCACACCTTTGAGAATTGCTGGGCGGCCTTCTGTCCTCATTTTGTAATAACATCCCCTTCCCTCTATTCTTCTGTTCTTACCTTTGTGTGTGTGTGTGTGTGTGTGTTTTCTGCCAACTAAGGACAACACCTCATGCTTCTGACCAAATGGGCACTGGCCCAAAGTGGGCTTTGCTAATCCTTTTAGTGCCATGGAACACTTTTGTTCTGTGACAGTGTAACACATCTACCTATCTGGAATGTGTTGACTTTGAGGGATGTGGTTGCTACTTATAGTGATGAAACTATTAAAAAAAAAATACTTCATGTGAGTCAAGTTAGCAAGCAAATTCAGGGCATGTTTGTGGTCCAGTACATTTGACCTCGTGGCAGTCTGGTTTTTGTAGTTGTTTATTGATCAAGCTTTAAATCCCACTTACTCTTTTTCTTAGGACATATCTATACCACAGACTTCAGTTGATTTAATAATGATTCCAAGTCCTGGGAATTGTAGTTCTGTGAAGGATTTTGGGAATCTCAAACAGAAATTCCTTAGCATCTTCAGCAAATGACAATTCCCATGATGTTTCTTTGAGGGGAGCCATAACAATTTCATAGATTTCATAGATCATAGAGTTGGAAGGGGCCTACAAGGCCATTGTCCAACCCCCTGCTCAATGCAGGAAACTAGAGGAGGGGTCTCCCATCCAAGTAATAACCAGGCCTGACCCTGCTTAGCTTTCCATGCTCAGACAAGCTGAGCCAGCGTGAGCCACTAGTATAAATCCATTTAAATTTGTAGTGTAGAAATGCCCAGTCTGTACAAAAAATAAAGCCCCATTCGCAAGGTACTTTGTGGCCATTAGGATTAAAAAAACAGACACGTCATTTTTAATATAGTTTTCCCACTGTCTTTCAGAGTGTCTAATATCCAGCAGCTGCTTGGTCAAACTTATTATCAGGAAGCAGCTATCTGATCTATATATCCATAGTGGAATTTTTATTTTCATTGTTTCTTCAAATGAGCAATTGTAGTGAAACCTTTTTGATGGCAGGCTGTTAGTGGGACGCTGCTCCTTTAGGAGTCAGGAGTCAGTTTCTTGGCCTCTCATTCGAGGAAGGACTTCCAAGTCCACATGCTCCCAACTGTCGTGGATTTTGAGGGGAGGCCATTTTTGCCAATTCCCGCTTCCCTCTGCAGCTGCTTATGCCTACTGAAATCTGCCCAAGGGGGTTGGGGCACTCTTTAGAATGGTACGGAAGGTGGCATGGGAGGCTGCAAGGAGAAGTGGGAATTTGTGAGAACCACCTCCTCCCCTTCCAGTAGGAACATAGGAAGCTGCCTCATACTGAGCCAGACCCTTGGTCCATCTAGCCCAGTATTGTCGACACAGGCAGTGGCTCTTTCCGAGCCCTACCTGGAGATAATGGGGACTGAGACTGGGGGACCCTCTGCATGCAAAGCAGGTAGGTGCTCTACCACTGAGCCATGACCCTTCTGCTGGATAAATGGAAAGGGCCCTTCCAGTCGCAGAAGGACTCCTCCATTTGCAGAATGGCAGCTCTCTGGATCCAACTCATAAACTGGAGCTTTTACATTTTATTTTAGATAATTTAATGCTTCAGAATTCTTTAACGGTATAAAGCAACAAATATTCTGATTTCTAGGCTGTGTACAGAAATTCAAATGCTGTCAAGTCAGCGTAGAATCCGGGAAGGGCAAATGCTGGTGGAACCTTCGCAAAACCTGCTACAAGATAGTGGAGCACAGCTGGTTTGAAACCTTCATTGTCTTCATGATACTTCTCAGCAGTGGTGCTTTGGTAAGTGGAATATATACCGTACCAGCTGCAAACCCATGCAGCTTCACAGGCAGTTGGTGGGCACAATAACAGCACTTCCTCTGATAGCACATCCATATTCTATTCTTTGTGGGATAGCCGATAGAGTATGTGAACTAATTGGAAGGGGAAGTTGTGACAATGTATACAAATGAGGTCAGCTGGGTGACCACTGGAGAGAGGGCATCCCAGTTATGGAACAGCCTCCCCAGAGAGGCTCAATTCCTGTGGTCTTTTCAGCACCAGGTGAAGACTTTAATTCACCCAGGCCTTCTAAATAACTTTAGCTTGGGTCTCAGTTTAAAATTCTGTGCTTTAATTGTGTTTTTAGTTTTAATAGTTTTTGTTGTTTTATGCTCTATTGTATTTGTTGAGAACTTCTCTTATGGGCTGGCTTTACAAATAGAGTAACAGAGAGAAAGAGGTGGGGGAGAGAGATGAGTCTGTTTTGAGATGATGATCTCTTGCAGCACTGTGATTATATGATGAAGTCTATAAGCTCTTATTGACATATAAAATACATGGTTCTTGCCAGCATTTAGCAGTATTTAGGTACTGCTGATCACACCCTTCACACTGTTTAGCTTAGGGTGATAAAATGGTAGCTGGATTCCCTTGCTGTGGAATACTGAGCATAGTGTTAATCATGACTTGGTCCACATTGTTTGGTGTCTCTAGGGTTTTGCTCTATAACTATCCATTTGCATAGTGTGGACCCAGCTAGTATGGATGAGCATGATTTCCTGAATTGTGACCCTCTTAATCCTTAATGTTTTTCTGGCATGTATGTATCCCACCGTATACAGAAGGTGGCGTAAATAAGGTTCCCCTCTATTTCATCCTCACAGTCCTATCAGGTGGGTTAGGCTGAGAGAGAGCAACTGGGCCCATAGTCACTCAGTGAGCTCAATGGCTGAGCAGAGATTTGAACTTGGGTCTCCCTGGTCAAAGTCCATGGCTCTCAGTCCTCACTAACAGAAGGTACCACTCAAAGCGCCATACTCTCTTCTCCCTACCCAACCTCCTGTGTGCCCTCCCCTGCAGACTGTGCAATGCAAAAGCAGGCCAGTTTGAAACTTTGTGTTGACACATTTTAGAAATACTAATTAAAAAAAAGGTTTTCCCTTATACCGCCTACTTTTCAGATTGCAACCTCTTCGCTTGCTTTTCTGAAAGGTTGGTGTTTCAAGGTGAAGATAAATAATAGTATGAAAGAGGCATCATTGTCCATGCTTTTTACACTCATCCCACTTAAAGGGATGGGGTGAGTATTCAAATGTTTGGAACCCATTTTGAGTCCAGTGGAGGCTCATCCAAGTCTCGATCAGACTCAAAATATGGCTCATTTTGTGCAGCCTGTTTAATTCTGCCCCTCAATATCAATAGGCACATCAACTGTTTTGGGGCATACAGCCTGTTTAACTCTGCCTTTGGGAATCAGTGGAGACATTGTATCTCCATTGATTTCAATAAGCAGATGGAAAAGTGGCGGAGGGATGCCATTAGGGGTTTGCGAGCATTCTTTGTGAGCCTGTCCCTACTCACATCTGGTGGTGAACAAGTTTTCCAGGTTCTTATAATGCTTCAGGTTCTTATAGTGTTAGCAAAACCTAGTTGATAAGAGGCAACCCTGGGAGCAAAACAACACCAAAAGGTCATCTCTATTATCACATCACTTTCAACTCTCTTTAAAAACCATCTTCTGTCACTAGCCCCTGCCTAACTGTCTTATAATGTGTAAACCCTATTTCATTTAAGTTAATGTTATGGTGAGGACAATGTAATAGATAGATAGCATGTAGATGTTGCATTTTTTTTAAAAAAGACAGAAAGTATTCTAATGGAATAGCAAGTCACAGATATCCAAAATGCAATGCACATTAATAGAAAACATTGCCCTTAAAAATATCTAACATAACAGAGCCAGTGTGGCATAGTGGTGAGAGTGTTGGACTGGGACTTGGGAGATCCGGGTTCTAGTCCCCACTCAGCCATGAAACTCACTGGGTGACTTTGGGCCAGTCACTGACTCTCAGCTTAACCTACCTCACAGGGTTGTTGTGAGGATAAAATGGAGAGGAGGAGGATTATATAAGCCACCTTGGGTTCCTTGCAGGAAAAAAGGTGGGGTATAAATATAATAAATAAAATAAAATAATAATAAGTAACAGAATGAGTTAAGTTCTGCCTTCCCCCCTTCAGCCAATATGGCCTTATTTATAGTAGTGATTTCCTTCACAGGCTTTCGAAGACATATATATTGAGCAGCACAAGACTATCAAGACCATACTTGAATATGCTGATAAGATCTTCACGTACATCTTCATTTTGGAAATGCTGCTGAAGTGGGTAGCTTATGGTTTTCAAGTCTATTTCACAAATGCCTGGTGCTGGCTAGATTTCATGATTGTTGATGTAAGTACTGATTTTGTTTTAGCACCCTTTATACACTGACTTCTTAGTGAGCCATGCTTCATATACTTCATACTTTTTAAAAGTAGACTATTTCCATGTATTAATTGACCAAATATGCATTAACTGAGCAAGTATCATCACATGCTGTTCCACAAAGCAAAGCAATGATGCACAAAAGACACATTTATTCCTGACACCGTAAAGGTTTTACTTAGAGGGATGTTATGTTTATGGGTGTTGTACAATACGTTAAATGAGAGGAGCTCCACATGAAAACAGATGCTTTATGCCATAGTCATGAGAGACCTGTTGCATTTATGTGATTTCTAATAGGCAAACAGTCTGATGCTGTGGCTCCAGCAAAATGGCTGCCCCTGCAATTTGGATTGCACAGTCAGTATCTCATAGCTATTCAGCAGCAGATGAACCATGCTATGAACAAGGTTGCATGATTAACAAATACAGCTACACTGACCACTTCCACAGAGCCCAGAGCAAATGCTCAGGTACAAGTCACAATGACACCTGCAGACAGCTCCCTAGCAACTGCTCAGCCGCAGCACCAATCAACATGCAGCAATTTTGTGAGTGCAGAAGGGTTGTCACTTAACCTATTCCTTCTCCCTTTGCCCACATAGAAGGAGGCAGAAAGAATAGTAGCCCTTCAGTCCTGATGCTGAAGCCCAGTTGATAAGGGGCCTGCTGAGGGAACTGGGAGACTGATGGTGGGAACCGCATGGCCAGTATCTTGATTAAAATGAACAAAATACATTCTTACACTCCCTGTTGCAGCTGCAGATTCAAGGTTTCTGGTAGTTGTTTGCATCCAGTGGTCTAATACATAGTACCTTTAGGCAGTCTGGAGCACATCTGTTATATAAGTTCCTTTCTTTTCTTCAGTGGTATCCTATGGAGAGAGAGAGAGAGAGATGGATATATAACTTATTCAGACCCCTTATCAACTCTGCTCTCCCCTTCCGACAGAGTGCTAAGTGCTCTTTTTCCAGTGTTCCCCACCATTATCATTGTATCTTCACTAGTGCTCTTGTGTACTCATGGTTGCACAGATGTGGGGGGCAGGGTGATCAGTAGGGTTGTGCTGTGTGTCTTGATAAGTGAGCAAGTTCCCCTTCTGTAGCATCATATTTGATGCTGTGCTGTATTTAGCTACTGGTGTAGTCAGGAACCTGGTCTCCAACATGCCTGACTGGGGATTGGTATATTGGTATGTGACAGGTTTACCCAACATAGTACCCTCTGTTTGTGTTGGATTACAACTCCCATCAGTGGCAGTCTAGCACATGCAAAGGGCACCATTTTGGGGGAGGCTGGTGTGTGGCACTGTTCATTGGGTAGACAGGGTACTGAATTTCTTAGTCTTGTGGCAGTGGCAGAAGTCATTCTGTCTTCATTAGTGAATTGTTTCAGTCAGTTAGAGAGCAGAGGTAGTTAATGCAGGTAGTTTAGAAACAGTAAGTTGGTTAGGATTCACCGAGCGAGAACTATTTCTCCTGTGATGGTGCAAAAACCGTCTGAAACAAATAGGTGCTATATTAGAATAGACCAGCCTTCCCCAGCCTGGTGCCCTCCAGATCTGTTGGACTACAACTCCGATAACTCCCCAGGCAGCATGGCTGGCAGGCTGGAATAGACTATAGTTTCTTGCTGAAGCTAAGCAGGCTTTGGTCTGGTCGGTGCCTTGATGAGAGACTCTCTGGGAAACCCCATATACACTGCCTTGAGTTCCAGCATGTAAGATAGGCAGAATATAAACATGGAAGGAAGGAAGGAAGGAAGGAAGGAAGGAAGGACATTAATCTCAGTTGGGTCAGCATGATACAACTTTGCCTGTGGAGAGTGCTAGCAATGTAGCCGGCAGTTGAATTCTATTTATTTTTTTCAACATGGTACTTCTTTTTCAGTATATTTTATGACTTATTTTTTCACTAATTCTGTAAATGTAACCATTGTTTGTTTCTGAGTAGGTTTCCATCGTGAGTTTAATAGCCAACGCCTTGAACTATTCTGAACTTGGTCCTATTAAGTCACTTCGGACACTGAGAGCCTTGAGACCTCTAAGAGCCTTATCAAGATTTGAAGGAATGAGGGTACGACAAAAATCAAGAATCTCACCAGTGAAAATCGGTCGGGGGGTTATCTGTGGGGGTATTTGTTGTTTGTGAGGTATCTGTGCTGTTCTGCTTTGGTACTGACTGGAACATTCCTTACAACCATGGATAGGGTTTGTAGAGAATCATAATGTCATGTCAGCAATCAGTGTGGTAAGTAACATTAAAGCCAAGGTGGGCATACCTTGACATGGGAAGGGCATTTTTTGTGGTACCTCCATGACAAATTATTATTATTGTTGTGGTTTGTTACTGTTACTATTTTATTTATTTATATTTATCTCCTCCTTCCCTAGGAAGCTCAGGATTGCATATGTGGTTCTCTCCTCCCTTTTATCCTCACAACAACCCTGTGAGGTAGAATAGGCTAAGAGATAAAGACTTGCCCACAGTCCCCTAGTAAGTTCTTTGGCTGAGAAGGGATTTGAGCTCCTGCCCCTTCAACAATCAACTCCTACACAATTTTGGTGTTCTTCAGAAATCACAAATTAAAAAATGTTCCATATTGTAACAGAAACCTTGTGCAAGCATCTTTTATAATGCCTTTTCTGAGATTTGCCTCTGTAGTAGTAAGAATGAAGGAGGACTGCTCCTTCCCATAGTCCGTGGCTAGCACTTTGTGGTGACATGGACCAGCTGAGGTGCACGTTGGACTTCTAGGTCCCTGGCTCTATGTCATTTATGTAGAAAATAGTGTAAAATACGATAAAAATGGCCAAAATTTGTGCAGATTAGGCCGTTTTTAATGTATCTTATGCCATTCTCTATTTAAACGACGTAGCGCCAGAATCCAGACATTGCTGAAGCTAAGCAGGCTTTGGTCTGGTCGGTGCCTTGGCTGCTTTCCCCGGCTCGGCTCACGAAAACATGAGTTGAGCCAGGGAAAAGGTAGGTCGAGCGGAGCACGGGTGGTCAAGCCTGGAAAGTTCGCCGGAGTTCCACCCCCCAATCAAGCTCCATGCACATCCCTACGTCCTCTACCACTATCACTGTGTTAGGCTGGAAAGAACACCTAGTGGTGATAGTGAAGGGTGGGCAGCGCCCCCTTCCCAAGAGCATTCTAATCTGTAAATATGAATAGCTAAATGTTGCAGCATTTAATTAGCTTACCAATGTGAGAATATATGTTTTACCACCAACACTGCTTTGTAAATGTTCCGTAATTATTTTAAAGTCATTTATGCTTTAACACAATTATCACACACCTGTTTCTTGCCTTTCATTTCCCTCTGACCTTACTGCTAACATGTTTTTCAATCTGCAGTCATGCATATATACCTGCTAACTTAGAATAACATTCCATGCATCTGATGAAGTGGACTCTAGCACCAGATATATACACCATAATACATGTGTTAGTCTAGATGCCATAAGACTCTTTTGGTTGTTTTTGCTGCAACAAATAGATCTATCCCTCTGGAAATGGTTACAGCATTGTGTTCCTTGTGTTTTAAAGATAATAGTGGCTTTTCAGTGTCCTAAAAACAGTGTGTTTCCTTATGAACTATTGTTTTTTATCCATATCAAACTTATGTTAGTTTAACAGCAGGCGATTCTGTTGAAGCCTTGGCTGATCTCTGGAATGGAGAAATGACCCAGGTGGTTGACACGATCGCTCCTGAGCATGCTTTCTCACAGAGTGGAGCCAAACGAGCCCCCTGGTTTTCCTGGGCACTGTAGGCAATGAAACAAGTGGGACGTTGACTAGAGTGACGTTGGCGGAAAACTCGGCTAGAGCTCATTTGAAAGCCTACTCCGTGACAGTGAGGGCGGTGAAGAAATTGTACTTCACCACCACTATTGCATCTGCTCAGAGTTGCCCAGTGGAGCTTTTTTGGGTGGTCAGAGGCCTGTTATGTTCTGGCCTGCGTGAAGAGATGGACCAATCGATAGCCTGCTGTGACCAATTTTTGTGACACTTTACAGATAAAATCGATTGTATTCATTCTGGCTTGGATGCCATATTTGATACAGGTCCGGTTGATGTAACTGGTTCCTACTTGTCCAGTTATAATGGATACTTTTCAATTTGTACAGCCCAAGGATGTGGACAGGATCCATAGAGAAGTGAGGCCTACCACTTTTGAGCTGGACCCTTGCCCTTCCAGACTTATAAAAGCAGCCAGGCAGGGGGACTGGCTGAGTGGGTAAGGTGAATCCCTCTTTATGGCAAGGTGTGATTCCGTCTTGCCTAAAGGAGGTGGTGGTAAGACCTTTGTTAAAAAAATACCCTCCCTGAACCCCACTGTAATGAATAATTTCCATCCAGTCTCCAATATTCCATTCTTGGGCAAGGTGCTGGAACATGTGGTGGCTTCTCAGCTCCAGGGATTTCTGGATGAGACAGATGATCTAGATCCATTTCAATCTGGCTTCAGGCCTGATTATGGGACAGAGGCTGCTTTGATTGCCTTGTTGATCTACGCTTGGAGCTGGACAGGGGGAGTGTGTCAGCAACTTTCAGTATTGACCATGGTATCTTTCTGAGGTGTCTGTCTGAGATGGGACTGGGAGGAAATGTTATACGGTGGCTCCAGTCCTTCTTGGAGTGGGGTATTCCATGTCAAGTGGTCTAGTTTTTGGAAAGTGCCCCAAAACATTTTTGTAAAAGTGGGTTGAAAATACCCTATTTTTGGCCTTTTTACACAAATCATCAACTTTACACTTAATTTGTAATCTAATGGAAAGAGCTAGGAGGTTGAAATTATAAATCCAAACACACAGATATACTGAGATATTATGCGCTAAATTTCACATTTATTAATTGTTGCAGGAGTTATACAATGTTAAACTTTGAATTTTTTTGGAGCACTAGGCTTTTTTGGCCGACTTTTCTACAATTTACCCACTCTGGATGCGCTCAGCAAAAATTATTATTAGTTCCACTAAATAGAGCGCAAAAAAGTTGTATACGGTAGCTAAGTTTCATTTGTTTTGAAAAAAACAGCTAAGGGAGATATTATGTCTTAAAAGTTTCCAAAATCTCTCAGTCATACTGTACGTGGTCGCGGTATATGGTCAAACAAACAGCTATATCTTCACAAGTATTTCACCGGCGAACCAAAAACTTTACCAAAGTTCGTGTGAGACATGTGGGACTCTACACACAAAATTTCTTCAAAATCGGTGATGGTCGCGCGGAGAGCCCTAGACCACTTGACATGGAATGACCCAGTGGCAATCTCAGAATGTGGTGCTGGGGGGATTTCTGTTTGACACCATGGCTTTGGTGTCCCTCAGTGTTCGATATTATCCCTCATGTTAGTTAACGTATACAGGAAAGTGCTGGGAGAGACTGCACGGAGTTTTGGACTTCAGTGTCACCAGTATGCTGATGACACCCAATTTTATCTCTCCTTTCCATCTAAATCCAAGGAAGCTGTTCTGGTTCTCTACATCGGTGCTTGATGTCAGTAATGCACTGGACGAGGGCAAACAAATTGAAGCTTAATCTAGACAAGATGAAGTGCTTTGGGTCAGATCAGGGAATAGGGATTAACCAGTGCTGGATGGGGTTACACTTCCCCTGAAGACTCAGGCTTGTAGTTTGGGTGTACTCTTGTACTCGGCTCTGAACCTGGATGTCCAGGTCTTGGTGGTGACCAGGAGTGCATTTGCACAGCTGAGGCTAGTGCGCCAACTGCGCCTGTTCCTAGAGATGTCTGATCTGGCCACAGTCACACATGCCTTAGTTACATACCATTTGGACTGTAGGGCTGCATTTGAAGTTCAGAAACTTAAGCTGATCCAGAATGCTGCAGACAGACTGTTGACCAGGGCTGGTTACAGGGAGCACATGATTCCCTTGTTACAACAGCTTCAATGGCTACCAGTCTGTTTTCATACAGAATTCAAAGTGCTGATGATTATGACCTATAAAGCCCTATACGGCTTGGGACCAGGCTACTGAAAGACCGCCTTTTCACATACGAGCCTGCCTGGTTCCCAAGATCTTTTGGAGGGGCTCTTCTTTCGAGACCACCATCTTCAGAGGCGTGTTTGGTGGCAACCCAAGAGAGGGCCTTTTCGGTGGTCGCTCACAGGCTGTGGAACTCCCTCCCAAGGGAGGCTAGATTTGCCCCCCCCCCCCGCTGTCCTTCCACTGGCAGGCAAAGACTTTAGCCTTCTTAAATGTGGGTCTGATGGGTTGGGTGCTGTTTTTAATAATATTTTTCTGTAATTGTTACATTCTTGTTGTATTTTAATGTATTATTTTAATCCATTTTAATTGGTTCTGTAAGCTGCCTTGAGTGCCATTTTTTGGTAGAAAGGTGGGGTAAAAATAAAATAAACTGATAACTTTATTAACAATTAAAATGGATACCATTGATTGATTGTTTTCTTTAATTGGGCAGTAGCCTTAATATCTATTATCTGTTAAAACATCTGTACCTGAAGCTAGCTAACTACTTTCCTGTTATAAACTTGTATACACTGTTACACAACCTTTTGCATAATCTCTGTTCACCTCTTTTGTATTTTTCTCCAGGTGGTTGTGAATGCCCTAATAGGAGCCATTCCATCTATTATGAATGTGCTTCTTGTTTGTCTTATATTCTGGCTAATTTTCAGCATCATGGGAGTAAACCTGTTTGCTGGCACTTTCTACCAATGTGTTAATACAACAGATGGAGAGAGGTTTTCAGATGCAATAGTAGAGAATAAAACTGTTTGTGAAAGTATGCCAGATATTGCCAGATGGAAAAATATTAAAGTAAACTATGATAATGTTGGAGCTGGATATCTTTCTCTACTTCAAGTTGTAAGTAACCACTAATTTGATATTAGCAATAACTTTTCATCTACAATATGGTGGGTATTGATTTCATAGGGCACAGTTCTCCTGAATGTTTTCCTACACAGGCTCTGCTGAAATGGGAGCTACACAAAGGTAGTTTGGACTTCTGTTGGGGCTCTTGTGTATATGTGTGTGTGTGAGAGAGAGAGAGAGAGACAGACAGACCGACATCTGTTGAAAAATAGACATAAGAGTGCAATCCTATGCATGTTTAGACAAAACATATCTAAACATGGATAGGATTGCATCCTCAGAAATAAATGAGCAAAGTTTCAGAACAACACCCTGTGCTGCTCCACAAATACATCTGAATAGATACCGTCTTTAACTGTCAAGTACATTCTCTGCATTCCCATGGTTTTACTACACTATAATGCTAATAAATGAACCATAAGACTGACCAGCAGTGAAGCAGTGTGCTCCAGCCAAAATTACTTTTTTATTCTGCACCACTAGGAAGGAATTCCTCTTCTCTCACTCACTAAAAGTGTTGTTGTTTTTTTAAATAGCCAATGCCTATTTTTCACAAGAGGCCCAATAGTGGTTTATGCAGCTCCCATTCATGTCCATGTGGTTGAGTAGAACTTCTCCTGAAGAGTATACTGCTAGCTTGATCAACTAGCTAGCTTGGTTGGTCAGCTAGAGCCCAATTCATGTTACCCACTTGTAGAAGAAGGAGGGGGCTAGCACCAATCCCAACATCCACCCATTCAGTATGGATATCTGAAGAGGAGCCCCTTTGCTGCTCACGCATAGGGGTTCAACACAGTTCACACAATCAGATGCCTGCTCAATGTGCGGATGATGGGGCAGGAGTAGCAACACAGGTGGCTCCTTCTACATGTGAGTAATGCATGAATAGGGATCCTAATTCTGCCAAGGGGGACAGAGGATTTTGTCATACATCAGCTGCAGATGTGCAGTAGAATTGTCATCTGTATCCACTGCAAGAATGTGTTTCTCACACTTCCCACTGAAGTGGAAAATTTGCACAACATTTCCATTTATTATCATTTACAGTATTTATATGTTGCCTAGCAACAAAAAGCATTTTGTCATTGGGGTTGGTAGTTTTTAACATGTTGGGGTTGGTAGTTTTTAACATGTTGCTTCTCTGTAGGCCACTTTTAAAGGATGGATGGACATAATGTATGCTGCTGTTGATTCAACAGGTGTAAGTACATGGTACTTTTCCCCCCACCTAAGATGGCACAACTTAAAGTATTACTTATTATTAAAAATAAAAATATTTTTTTTAAAAAATAATAATAAAGTGCATTTATTACATAACAATGAAAATAGCTTTTCCTTCCCAATTTGTATTAAAGAACATCATTGAAACAATGTTACTACTTTAAATTAAATCAAATAATAAGGCCTCCAGATGCTAGGATTTGGGCATCTTGTCTAAGATTTGGTACTTATCTTCAGGTTTTGTTGACTGTTAAGAGGGATATTCTGAAAGTGGGACATCTTCTTTCTCAGGTTTAAGCAGGAGGAAGTGGACCTTTATCTAAGGGTGAGGGCTCCCCACCCTAAGTCTGTTTCTGCCTTGGCTAGGAAGGAGATATGAGCCACACTATCTCCTTACCCCTGCCACTTGACCATAGTTCCCTTTTTATTTTCTCTTCCTCCTTTGTTGTGCGTTTGTATTTCAGTTTGTTAGAGCATAAAACCTGACTGATATCTTGCCATGTCTCCTTGTTTTATAGGTGGGCAACCAGCCCAAGTATGAGTCTAACCTGTATATGTATCTTTACTTCGTCATCTTCATCATCTTTGGTTCATTCTTCACCTTGAATCTTTTCATTGGTGTCATCATTGATAATTTCAACCAACAAAAAAAGAAGATAAGTATTCAGATTATTCATCTCTACCTCACATCGTGAACTGTGTTCCAGATAAATGGCTAAAATATCAGTTATTTATTCTTCAAGAACGGACATAATGACTTCCTAATGCCATGGAACTTGGAAGTATTTATTCCAAATAAATGATAGCAATATTTCATTTACATCAATATCTAAACATATATAACATTTTACTAATTGTTCACTATACATAATGCAGAATAACTGTGCATGTGTGCTTGTATTTCAGTTTGTTAGAGAATAAAACCTGTTTGGCAAGTTGCAGTAAGACATTTGTTTCGACACGGTGTCTTCTTGCACATGGGTAAGCACGTGTACATCCTATAAGTACATGGTGCTCCTGAGTGCACAAAGGCATTCACTAGGAATGGGAGAACCAGGGATGTTCAAGATCACTGAAATTCTTTGAACTTTACTTCAAAGCTCGGTTCAGCGCTCTCCCATTCTGGTTTGTGACCTGTTTTTTTCAGTTTATTCAAATGGGGAAAGTGCATTTTTCAAATTGTGTACTTTCCCCCTATTGACTAAGGACGCAAATCTGTGGCCACTAGGCAGAGTCTAGACAGCCATAGGAAAATTCAGCTCCCCAGCTATGACCTCGGAAATGTGCTCTGAACTCGGAACTAGGGCTCTGAATTTGGAGCACCCTCCCTCCACCCTTGCAGCCAGCATGGAAAGAACCGTGCCAGCTGCAGCTCCAAGGTCATAAGACTGACCCCAGAGTCAGTGTTGCGGGGGGAGCATTCCAGGGGATGAGGAGGGGAGGAGTGAGGCCCTGTCACGCTATGATGTATCCTGGTGGCGCCTCAAGCTGTCCTCCTTGCGAGCAGGCTCAAAAGACTTAGACAGCCGAAATCAGCCGTCTAAGTCTTTTGCAGGGCAGAAGCATGAAGGTGACAATTGCCTCCACGCTCCTCCTGCCCTTGATAGGATGCCCGTAACCCTCCCGAGTTTGGAGGGTTACAGGCAGCCACATTGGATTGTGCTACCCTGCACGAAAATGCACAACTTTAAAATGCAAAATTTAAAGTGCATTGCTAAAAGTGCACACTTCCCCTCCCTTAAAGCATGAAAATGTGAATATTTAAAAGTGTACATTTTAAAGTGCATTTTTAAATGCTTTTTAAAATGCACACTTTAATGTGCACATTTTTTAAGTTGTGCATTTTCAAACTGCTCATTTTGCAAATGCAAACACAAGTTCAAGAATTTGTGAACTTTTTTTTTGGTGAACATGCATTCCCATTCATGTTCAGGGTTGCAAACAAGGCATTTTCGAGTAATTTGTAAACTGGAACAAAATTCTCATACATCCCTCCCATCCTCTTTGCAGAGCTGCCCTTCACACTGTCATATATGGAGAAAGACCTGGGAATTCCAGGTGTAGATCAGAGCACCAAGGTCTTTGAATCATGCTCTGAGACTGATTCGTAGTTACAGATATTTTATGGTTTTTAATGGATTTCATTGTTGTCCATTGAGTGAGGAAGCGAATCTTCCACCCTAGCCTCCAGCCAGCACTACATTCTTCTGAGGTGTCAGGGACTGCCACACTGCAGGCAAGATGTGAGGTAGTGAGTGGCTGTTGCTTCACTTCCCATACTTCAGAGCAAAACCCCAGCCTTCCCCAACCTGGTGCTCTTCAGATGTGTTGGACTACAACTCCCATAGAGCTGGATGAGGAATTATGGGAGTTGTAGTCCAACACATCTGGAAGGCACCAGGTTGGGAAGGCTGCTCTACCCCTTGAGCTTATTTGTTCAAACAGCAACTAGGTGTTGTGCCAGCTGCTTGGTGCTGTGTGAGGGGTTCTGCTAGCCATATTGGCTGCTGTTTTCTGGTTGTAGGCTACAATCCAGAGCACACGTAATTGATATTTGCATCCCATTGAAATAAATGGGGCTTCTTAAGTGTACAGACCTTCCACCCTCTCAGAAGCCCTATTCTTCAGATATTTACTCCACAATGAAATATTTGCACATCTGTTCATAAGAAGCCTAGCAGTTCTCTCTCAAGACCCATCCCGTGGTATCAGCTGTCATTGTGTATCAGTGTGAATGTATAAGCGTTTGAAAAGTCAGATGGTTGATTTGAAACTTGGTTCAAGTCTGCAAAGATTTATTTAAAAATATTAATTGTAAACTTAAATTGAAGTAAGTCATCAAGGGATGTCTGGTGGCTCAACCTACCTCCCCCTCTTGCCACACCCATGCCATAATAGGCTTGGCCTCGGGATCACAGATTTCTTGGTACTAGAACATCTCTTCCAGGGTCTGCAGAGAGCTTCAAGGAGTTAAAGCCAAGCGTGGTGTTGGGAGGCTTTAGTGGACTGACCTCCATCCTTCTCTTGTTGATCCCACTGCTTCTGGGTGTTACCAGTAGAGTAATAGCTAAGCTCTGGAAATTAGGCATCAGGGTCACAGAGTCTTAAAAAAAAAAAAAAAGACTTCTAAAGAAATTCAGTAAATTTTTCAAATGGAAACAATTTGCTGTTAACTACAATACAACTAAAAATAATGGTGTTTAGAAGACCACCACCATGGGCTGGTTCAGACATAATGCTAAGCCATCGTTATGGGAATGAAGCTAGCATCTCCCTGTGCTTACATGCTCTTGCCTACCTCTCCTCATCTAGCACAGCCACAAGGAGGTGTTTGGAAGCTTTCACTTCTATTTTAGATTAACCATAGCTTGCCATGTCATCTGAATCCAGACAGCTATGGTTAATCTAAACTATAGTTGGTGGAAACAAGTCAACTTCAAGTCATATTTTATGGTCACAGAGAACTATGGTTTACTAACCATAGTTAAGATTAACCACAGTTTAGGGTTAGGATGGTACACTAAACTGCAGCTAATCTAAAGCAGAAGCAAAGCATTCCAATTTCCTCCTGGCATTCACATCAAAGGACAAGAGAGGAGTGAGCGCACAAAAGCCCAGGGTTAGGCTATGCTTGTTCTTGTAACACCAAACCACAGCCAATGACCTGGTTTTCACATCACAATAAGCCACCATGAGTCAATTAACCCTTGGGGCCACTGCAGTGTGTGCTGGCCGCCCTTTTGATTATGCAAACCCCAGCCTGCGGTTGCTGTGGCTTGTCGTGTCATGCGAACCCGGGCGTCGGGGGTTGTCAGAGGGTTAAACAACCCTTGCATAACCCATGACCTGTCCTAGGGTTTTGCAAGGGTTGTTTAATCTTCACACAACCCCTGCCGCCCAGGTTCACACAACATGACAAACCACCGCAACCACCAGCCGGGGCTTGCATATTCAAAATGTACCACAGCATGTACCACAGCACCCTGAGGGTTAATTAACCTACGGTGGCTTGTTGGGACATGTGAACTGTCCCATTGTGTCATAAATGGTCAATATACAAGTTCAAGATAGAAGACATTTTGAGTATAAAACATTTCAGTGATTTTATTTAATGAGTGTCTGTTGTAGAAAAAACAGAGTGGCAACAAGGTTGACAGGACCTCAGACTGTACAAGCTACATGGGAGCTTCTGCAAGCAAAATACATGCTCTACCACTGAGCCTACAGCCCTTCCCTGACATTTTAGTTATCTATTAAAATCTGTGGAAAAATACAAGGATGTAGTGATATCAGTTTTGCAAAGATTTCAGCCTGGTTCATGGGACAGCAGCTGCAATGCTGAGACCAGGGCTGAACGTTCTCTTGCTAAAAGCCAGGATATGTAAAATGTTGAAATTATTCTGGCGGGAAGCATGGAGCCTCCTGAAATAACGTTATGCTGAAAAAAAATTTTTAGAACAGCCACACGTGATTGGTCTAAACAGTATGAGAGGCTGGTATACATTATAGCAGCAGACCTGATCAATGCCAAAGACATTGGTCAAAGACAAAGTATATAAGTGTGCAGCCAATTAAGTCTCAGATCAATATATCAGCTTCTCATGAGGGCATTATTGTTATAAAGATAGATCATGTCCCACAAAGTTACCCATTAAGAACTTATTAACCCCTCCTTCATTAAATTACACTTTCAAACTATACTTTCATCATATTTGGAGAAATAAGAAAGTTTCAATCAGCTTTTTTTTTTTTTAATGTGGCTGTAATGGAATCAGAAACTTGGTGCATTTTATACCATTGCATGAAGAGCAGGAAGAGAGAGTTTTACAAGTTCTTTGCAGGGCATCCTTTTCTCCCCCTCCTCAGCATACAGCCTGTGGAATAATTCTGGTGAACTCAAAAACTTGCTCACTTCTCTGTAACTTTTTATTTATAGGCCGTGTTTTAGGGCATAGCTCTCACGAGGTGGCGTGTACTAAAGTAACATACATTAAACTCATCAAATCATAATACAGTACATATTTTTAAGACTACTGCTTAAAAAATCTAAACCATACTGCATACCACATACTGTAAAGTGCACTGCAGTAGTCAAGCCTTTTTAATTGGTAGTAACACAGATAATTACCCTACTGTTACCTTTAGATTTTCTTTTCTGGCTACCTGCAGTTTTTGTCTACAAGTTACAACACGGGTGGGGAAACTTTTTGGGTCCGGGGGCTGGATTGCCCCTTCCGGGCCACTCCCACAGGCCAGATGACGTCAAGGACTGGGTCCCCAGCCATGATGTCTGGGGTGGGCCCCTGCCCCCTGATGTCATTGGGTCCCCAGCCAAAGCACAGGCTAGAGCTCCTCCACAGTCGGGGAGCTAGCTTTGCTCCTCTCGGGCTTTCCCCAGCTATGGAAAGCCTGGGTGGAGTGAAGCCCACAGGGGCACAGCCAAGCTTCACTCCCACTTTGCCTTCCCTGCATGGGGAACCCAGGAGAGGAGTGAAACAGGCTCAGACTGCTTTGCTCTTCCATTGCCTTCCCTGTGTGGGGAAGAGAAGGCAGCAGAGGAGCTGTCTGAGCCAGCCAGCTTTGTTCTTCTGTCACCTTCTTGCCCGATCCCCCTTTTGAGGGGGAAGGGGTTCCACCCAAGGCCTTGCAGGCCTGACATGAGAGGTAAAATTTGGCCCATCGGCCAGAGGTTCCCCATCCCTGGTCTACAAGATATTATTTGCAAACTTCCCGAATTTACAGAAGCTCGATAAATTTGTTACCTCCTTGCTGGTATACCATATTTTTCGCTCCATAAGACGCACTTCCCCCACCCAAAAAAATAGGGGGAAATGTCTATGCGTCTTATGGAGCGAATATTGTAAAAAAAAAAACCCCAATATTTTTATATTGTTACCTCAAGTTGTTACCTCTCATTGGATGCGCCGCAGGAATGCTGCCACCGCCGCTGAGCCCAGAGGGCTGTCGGCGGCCACCACCGAACCCAGAGGGCTATCGCAGGGTAGGCGTGGGGGAGCCAGGAAGAGGCCGGCGCGTTGCCGGGGCGGGGGAGAAAGGAGCCTCTACTGTGACTCTCAGCCGCCCCCTCCCGTCCCTGCAGTGATGGAGCCGCAGCACGCCAATGGCTGCGCGCCTTGCTCGGCCTGCCGTGCTCTCATTGGAGGCGCCGAATCCTCGGGTGTCACACGAACCTCTTCTGAGCAGCGTGGAGCGTTCTCCAAGCCGCTGCCGCCGCTCGAGCCACCATCACCCATCGCTTCACTTTCGGCTGCTCCAGTGCTGTGGACCCCCGTGCTATGATTCTGGCAGGGGGAACCAGGGCAACAGGGCTTAAACAGCCCTGTTCCCCTGGTTCCCCCCGCCAGAATCATAGTGCGGGGGTCCAGCGTGCCAGAGCAGGGTCCCGTCACTTCCGCCGTGCCAGAAGTGACGTGCTGGGAACAGCGCGGGCGGTGCGGGCGGCTCTCCGCGCAGAGCCGCGCCACCGCCAGGACCGGGTAGGCCCGCAGGAGCCAATTGCCTATCCTCTGCTCACCTCTTTTCCCCTCCTCTTTGCTGCTGCCAAGGTATTGCGTGTGGCCCTGATTGATTGTCTCTTTCAAAGCCTCAAAAGTTTGCTGCTGGTCCTTTGCAGCCGGGAGGCTCCATGCCTTGAATGCATCAGCTCAGGTCTGCCTTATACTGGGCAGTGCAGAAATGACTATGCATGCAGGCGGGACCCAGTGCGGGCGGCAGGGTAGGCGTGGGGGAGCCGGGAAGAGGCCGGCGTGTTGCACCGGGGCGGGGGGAAAGGAGAATATTTTTCCCCTTATTTTCTTCTTTTAAAATCTAAGTGCGTCTTACGGTCAGGTGCGTCTTATGGAGCGAAAAATATGGTGAATGTTTGTGTGATGTATAGGACAGCCTTATTCAACTAAAACACCTGAGAAACTCAGATACAGAGTTAGATCCAAGGTTTTCCTTCTTTGGTTGGAAGGAGTTTCCTCAGATAGAAGGAGTCTTCCTCCAGGAGAAGCTTTTTCCGTTGACTGAAGGTGTGCTTCTATCAGGGGAAGACTCCTTCCTTCCAAGGAAGTTCCTTCTGTCTGAGGAAGGGAATATTTGGGATCCAGCCCAAACTGTTGATAGAATTGCTATTCTTTGTACTTGAGTCCAACTAATATAATGACATTATATTCTAATAAATGGTTTTCATTGTATGGAAACTATCACTTTCCTCTAATGGAATTTACAATGATGCAAATAAAACTGAAACATAAAGTGCACCCCTAAACCAGTGCCAGGATTAACAGAAACCAATGAGTTCCTTCTTTCTAGGATATTCCATCACTTAGGAATAAGAAATAGTGATACACATCAAATATTTGCATTGTCTTCTAAAAGAGAGTATGTGATGTATGCAAAGTTATGTTTTCTATGCCTCTGAAGTCTTAAGTATTGGGTACACGATAGATGCATGGTACAAGTGGTAGGGTTCATTTTTATATTTGTAGTTGAAATATGCCTGTGAACAATTACATGCTTGTAAATCCTGTTGAAATAAATTCAACCCATGCATGCATAACTGTGTGTACTTACAGGTCTAAAGTAATGGCTGCAATCATTTTTAATTTATTTTTTTTTACTCCTTTACTTAGGAGGTCAAGACATTTTTATGACAGAAGAACAGAAGAAATATTACAATGCAATGAAAAAACTGGGGTCCAAGAAACCACAGAAACCTATACCAAGACCAGCGGTAAGAATGCCTTCTATTTTTGTATTTAAATGTGTAAACTATGTCATGCAACTTGAAACAAAATACGTACTGTAAATAAACAAGTGCACTCATTCATCAAAGTTTGAAAAACAACTTAACCAAACAATAGCTTTCTCACCCCCAGGAATAACTCTTTTTCGGTCTTGTTCTTCCAGAATAAAGTCCAAGGCTTTATTTTTGATATTGTAACCAAGCAAGCATTTGACATCGGCATCATGATTCTTATCTGTCTTAATATGGTCACCATGATGGTAGAAACAGCTGACCAGGACCCCACTATGGAAAATATTTTGTACTGGATTAATTTGATTTTCATTGTCCTTTTCACTGCGGAGTTCCTCCTGAAATTGATTGCACTCCGCTATTATTATTTCACTGTTGGCTGGAATATATTTGATTTTGTGGTTGTCATTCTCTCCATTGTAGGTAAGAAACATTTGAGGTTCAAGGTTCAGTGTAAGTAAAGAAAAAAGTCAGCTTAATTTACTCCCTGCCCCAAATTATTTTAGCGTTTTGGCATAAACCAGTGCAAACATTGTCTTGATGCTGTACAAATCCTTTATTACATCCTACGTAGTGAATTGCTATAGCATAGCACTATATTACATCAGAAACTGCATTGAGTGCTCATTTGACTGCAATAATATTTGGGACTTTTTAGTTTAGGGGGGGAAAGAAAACTAATTGGAACATTATATGAATGGTGAAATAGTGGCTAGAGAGAAATTCTTCAACCTCTCTCTCATGGCGGATCTTGGGGGACACCCCCACTGGAATTGATTGGCAGTAGGTTCAGAACAGACAAAAGGAAAATACTTCTTCATACAATGCATAATTAACTTACAGACTTTATTCCCACAGGATTAGGTGATGAACGCCAGTTTAGATGGCTTTTAAAAAGGAGTAAACAGATTTGTTTCTATATTTTATGAATTTGTGTCCCACCTTGCAGTATAAATATGACCAAGATGGCTCACCAAACTAAAAGAATACAAACAATAGTATCAAAATAATTGCATATAACAATAAAAACAGAGCAGGAGGAAAACAACAGATTAAAAGAACAGTATCTCCATCTTGTTGATTTATTTATTTTACAGAATTTATGTGTCACAATTCTACTCCAGGAGTATTCAGTATCACTTAAGGTTTAAGGCTTAATAAAATTTAAGAACCACCATAAAATCCAAATAAAAACAATAATAAAGAGCTATGTGTATTACAGCAACAATCAAAGTAAAAATGAAGGCAGAGGTTGCGCATTTCTCCCATGGAGGGGGTTGTCTTCAAAACAACAATAGGTCATTTTGGAAAGAACATTATCTCTGAAAAGAAACTAGTAGCTTTCCACAGGGGTAGTAAGTACTGCACTGCACTGATGAAACAATCTTATTAGAATTGAGCTTCAGTTTATTGGCCCTCATCCAGTCTGTTACTGATCCCAGACATCAATTTAGCACAAATTAATAGAAGATAGGTCTATCAACAGCTATTAACCATGATAGTTAAATAGAGCCTCCATGATCAGAGGCAGTATACCTCTGGATTCCAGATGTTGGGACAAACAACAGAGGAGGGCCATCACTACATGACCTGCCTGTGAGCTTCCAGAGGAATCTGACTGGCCAGATGGACTTTTTCCACTGATCCAGCCGGGCTGTTCTTACTTTCTTATGTAAGCCTTGTATTTGCCAGGTGCAGGTCCAGCCCTGGTTACACTTTTATGGCTATTCCTATGCATCCTGCAGAATTAGAGTATAGCATGGATATTGCAGACTACAGCTGGGGGAGTAACACTTTGGAATGCTTGCCTATGGAAACAAACTCCTGGCAAACAGAAAACAAGCACATGAGGGAGAAAATGTCTAGCCTACTCCACCCTTTGCCTTCTGTGCTATTTTTTTTTTTCTTATTTTCATTTCAGAAAATATTTTTATATTTCAGAGTATTTTTAATGTATGGGAGCATTAAAAAATGTGATTTCCCCTGCCTGTAGTCTAAAATGGTACAGTCCATTCTACCATCTCATGCTCCTGCATGGGCAGACCAAGCCTCATACTCTGTGCATTCACTAACTGCTTGCAAATGTGTGACAAGATGGCAGTGGAGAAAAAAAGCTTGGGCTATTGGGCAGGGAAGTGCAGTTGTATTGGTTTGCAAGTATGCATGGCACAAAATCTGCACTCAAGAAATCCTAGTTCAGGGCAGACATAAGGGCTGGCTTACATATGGATGTTCAATGTGATTTCTGATCACTTGATGACTCACAGCTGACTACATGGATCACCAGCATGGGAAAGTGTTGTGTCTGAGGGGATG